>JASANH010000918.1:0-311489 GCA_030248295.1 Mesodorylaimus sp. YZB2_4 | reverse complement strand
TGCACTTATAATTGTTTTTCAGATTCATATCTGTATGATTGGTGGGAGCATATGCTGATGATTGAAAGAGTAGGTCATGTGTCAAGTCGGATATGTCATTTTTTGTGAATCAGTGCGCCAAGTTTAAGTCTTGTAGTAGTCATGAGCTGGACCAGCTTTACAGATGAGCAAGCTCGAAAAACGTGCACTTATGATTGTTTCCAGATTTTAGAGTCAGTGCGCCAAGTTTATGTCCTGTAGAAGTCGTGAGCTGGACCAGCTTTACAGATGAGAAGGCTCGAAAAACGTGCACTTATAATTGTTTACAGATTCATATCTGTATGATTGGTGGGAGCATATGCTGATGATTGAAAAACTATGTGCTGTGTCAAGTAAAATATGACTTTTATTGTGAATTAATGCGCCACGTTTAAGTCCTGTAGAAGTCGTGAGCTGGACCAGCTTTACAGATGAGAAGGCTCGAAAAACGTGCACTTATAATTGTTTCCAGATTCATATCTGTATGATTGGTGGGAGCATATGCTGATGATTGAAAGAGCAGGTGCTGTGTCAAGTTGGATATGTCATTTTTTGTGAATCAGTGTGCCAAGTTTAAGTCTTGTAGTAGTCGTGAGCTGGACCAGTTTTACAGATAAGCAAGCTCGAAAAACGTGCACTTATGATTGTTTTCAGATTCATATCTGTATGATTGGTGGGAGAATATGCTGATGATTGGTAAAGTGGAGGCTGTGTCAAGTCGAATATGTCATTTTCGGTAAATCAGTGCGCCGGGCTCAAGTCCTGTAGTAGTCGTGAGCTGGACCAGCTTTACAGACGAGCAAGCTGGAAAAACGTGCACTTATGATTGTTTTCAGATTCCAGAGTTAGTGCGCCAAGTATAAGTTCTGTATAAGTCGTGGGCTGGACCAGCTTCACAGATAAGCAAGCTCGAAAAACGTGCACTTATGATTGTTTTCAGATTCATATCTGTATGATTGGTGGGAGAATATGCTGATGATTGAAAAAGTGGAGGCTGTGTCGAGTCGAATATGTCATTTCCGGTAAATCAGTGCGCCGAGTTCAAGTCCTGTAGTAGTCGTGAGCTGGACCAGCTTTACAGACGAGCAAGCTGGAAAAACGTGCACTTATGATTGTTTTCAGATTCCAGAGTTAGTGCGCCAAGTATAAGTTCTGTATAAGTCGTGCGCTGGACCAGCTTTACAGATGAGCAAGCTCGGAAAACGTGAACTCATGATTGTTTTCAGATTTCAGAGTTAGTGCGCCAAGTATAAGTTCTGTATGAGTCGTGTGCTGTACCAGATATACAGATAAGCGAACTCGAAAAACGTGCACCTATGATTTTTTTAGATTTAAATTTGTATGATTGGTGGTATCATATGCTAATGATTGAAAAACTAGGTGCTGTGTCAAGTCGGATATGTTATTTTTCGTGAATCAGTGTGCCAAGTTTATGTCCTGTAGAAGCCGTCATCTGGGACAGCTTTACAGATAAGCAAGCTCAAAAAACGTGCACTTATGATTGTTTTCAGATTTCAGTTAGTGCGCCAAGTTTGAGTCCTGTAGAAGTCGTGAGCTGGACCAGCTTTACAAATAAGAAGGCTCGAAAAACGTGCACTTATAATTTTTTTCAGATTCATATCTGTATGATTGGTGGGAGCATATGCTGATGATTGAAAGAGCAGGTGCTGTGTCAAGTTGGATATGTCATTTTTTGTGAATCAGTGTGCCAAGTTTAAGTCTTTTAGTAGTCGTGAGCTGGACCGGCTTTACAGATGAGCAAGCTCGAAAAACGTGCACTTATGATTGTTTTCAGATTTCAGAGTTAGTGCGCCAAGTATAAGTTCTGTACAAGTCGTGCGCTGGACCAGCTTTACAGATGAGCGAACTCGAAAAACGTACACCTATGATTGTTTTTAGATTTAAATTCGTATGATTGGTGGTATCATATGCTAATGATTGAAAAACTAGGTGCTGTGTCAAGTCGAATATGTCATTTTTTGTGAGTCAGTGTGCTAAGTTTAAGTCCTGTAGTTGTCGTGAGCTGGACTGGCTATACAGATGGGCAAGCTCGTAACACGTGCACTTATGATTAATTCCAGATTCATATCTGTATGATTGGTGGGAGCATATGCTGATGATTGAAAAACTAGGTGCTGTGTCAAGTCAAATATGCCTTTTTTGTGAATCAGTATTCCAAGTTCAAGTCGTGTAGTAGTCGTGAGCTGGACCAGCTTAACAGATGAACAAGCTCGAAAAACGTGCACTTGTGATTGTTTCTAGATTCCAGAGATAGTGCGCCAAGTATAAGTTTCGTCAAAATCTGTGCGCTGGAGCAGCTATACAGATAAGCGAACTCGAAAAACGTGCACCTACGATTGTTTTTAGATTTAAATTTGTATGATTGGTGGTATCACACGCTGATGATTAAAAAAGTGGATGCTGTGTCAAGTCGGATATGTCATTTTTTGTGAATCGGTGCGCCAAGTTTAAGTCCTGTAGTAGTCGTGAGCTGGACCGGCTTCACAAATGAGCAAGCTCGAAAAACGTGCGCTTATGATTGTTTTCTCAGATTCATATCTGTATGATTGGTGGTATCATATGCTGATGATTGAAAAACTAGGTGCTGTGTCAAGTCGAATATGTCATTTTTTGTGAGTCAGTGTGCTAAGTTTAAGTCCTGTAGTTGTCGTGAGCTGGACTGGCTATAAAGATGAGCAAGCTCGAAAAACGTGCACTTATGATTGTTTTCAGATCCATATCTCTATGATTTGTGGGAGCATATGCTGATGATTGGAAAACTAGGTGCTGTGTCAGGTCAGATTTGTCATTTTTTGTGAATCAGTGTGCCAAGTTTAAGTCCTGCAGTAGTCGTGGGCTGGACCAGCTTTACAGATGAGCAAGCTCGAAAAACGTGCACTTATAATTGTTTTCAGATTCATATCTGTATGATTGGTGGGAGCATATGCTGATGATTGAAAGAGTAGGTCATGTGTCAAGTCGGATATGTCATTTTTGTGAATCAGTGCGTCAAGTTTAAGTCTTGTAGTACTCATGAGCTGGACCAGCTTTACAGATGAGCCAGCTCGAAAAACGTGCACTTATGATTGTCTCCAGATTTCAGAGTCAGTGCGCCAAGTTTGAGTCCTGTAGAAGTCGTGAGCTGGACTAGCTTTACAGATGGGAAGGCTCGAAAAACGTGCACTTATAATTTTTCTCAGATTCATATCTGTATGATTGGTGGGAGCATATGCTGATGATTGAAAAACTAGGTGCTGTGTCAAGTCAAATATGCCTTTTTTTGTGAATTAATGCGCCAAGTTTAAGTCCTGTAGTAGTCGTGAGCTGGACCAGCTTTTGAGATGAGCGAGCTCGAAAAACGTGCACTTATAATTGTTTCCAGATTCATATCTGTATGATTGGTGAGAGCATATGCTGATGATTGAAAGAGCAGGTGCTGTGTCAAGTTGGATATGTCATTTTTTGTGAATCAGTGTGCCAAGTTGAAGTCTTGTAGTAGTCGTGAGCTGGACCGGTTTTACAGATAAGCAAGCTCGAAAAACGTGCACTTATGATTGTTTTCAGGTTCATATCTGTATGATTGGTGGGAGAATATGCTGATGATTGGTAAAGTGGAGGCTGTGTCAAGTCGAATATGTCGTTTTCGGTAAATCAGTGCGCCGGGCTCAAGTCCTGTAGTAGTCGTGAGCTGGACCAGCTTTACAGACGAGCAAGCTGGAAAAACGTGCACTTATGATTGTTTTCAGATTCCAGAGTTAGTGCGCCAAGTATAAGTTCTGTATAAGTCGTGGGCTGGACCAGCTTCACAGATAAGCAAGCTCGAAAAACGTGCACTTATGATTGTTTTCAGATTCATATCTGTATGATTGGTGGGAGAATATGCTGATGATTGAAAAAGTGGAGGCTGTGTCGAGTCGAATATGTCATTTCCGGTAAATCAGTGCGCCGAGTTCAAGTCCTGTAGTAGTCGTGAGCTGGACCAGCTTTACAGACGAGCAAGCTCGGAAAACGTGAACTTATGATTGTTTTCAGATTTCAGAGTTAGTGCGACAAGTATAAGTTTTGTATGAGTCGTGCGCTGTACCAGATATACAGATAAGCGAACTCGGAAAACGTGCACCTATGATTTTTTTTAGATTCAAATTTGTATGATTGGTGGTATCATATGCTGATGATTGAAAAACTAGGTGCTGTGTCAAGTCGGATATGTTATTTTTCGTGAATCAGTGTGCCAAGTTTATGTCCTGTAGTAGTCGTGAGCTGTGACAGCTTTACAAATAAGCAAGCTCAAAAAAGGGGCATTATAATTGTTTTCAGATTCATACCTCTATGATTTGTGGGAGCATATGCTGATGATTGAAAGAGCAGGTGCTGTGTCAAGTTGGATATGTCATTTTTTGTGAATCAGTGTGCCAAGTTTAAGTCTTGTAGTAGTCGTGAGCTGGACCGGTTTTACAGATAAGCAAGCTCGAAAAACGTGCACTTATGATTGTTTTCAGATTCATATCTGTATGATTGGTGGGAGAATATGCTGATGATTGGAAAAGTGGAGGCTGTGTCAAGTCGAATATGTCATTTTCGGTAAATCAGTGCGCCTGGCTCAAGTCCTGTAGTAGTCGTGAGCTGGACCAGCTTTACAGATGAGCAAGCTCGAAAACCTGCACTTATGATTGTTTTCAGATTTCAGAGTTAGTGCGCCAAGTATAAGTTCTGTATAAGTCGTGGGCTGGACCAGCTTCACAGATAAGCAAGCTCGAAAAACGTGCACTTATGATTGTTTTCAGATTCATATCTGTATGATTGGTGGGAGAATATGCTGATGATTGAAAAAGTGGAGGCTGTGTCGAGTCGAATATGTCATTTCCGGTAAATCAGTGCGCCGAGTTCAAGTCCTGTAGTAGTCGTGAGCTGGACCAGCTTTACAGACGAGCAAGCTGGAAAAACGTGCACTTATGATTGTTTTCAGATTCCAGAGTTAGTGCGCCAAGTATAAGTTCTGTATAAGTCGTGCGCTGGACCAGCTTTACAGATGAGCAAGCTCGGAAAACGTGAACTCATGATTGTTTTCAGATTTCAGAGTTAGTGCGCCAAGTATAAGTTCTGTATGAGTCGTGTGCTGTACCAGATATACAGATAAGCGAACTCGAAAAACGTGCACCTATGATTTTTTTTAGATTTAAATTTGTATGATTGGTGGTATCATATGCTAATGATTGAAAAACTAGGTGCTGTGTCAAGTCGGATATGTTATTTTTCGTGAATCAGTGTGCCAAGTTTATGTCCTGTAGAAGCCGTCATCTGGGACAGCTTTACAGATGAGCAAGTTAAAAAAACGTGCACTTATGATTGTTTTCAGATTTCAGTTAGTGCGCCAAGTTTGAGTCCTGTAGAAGTCGTGAGCTGGACCAGCTTTACAAATAAGAAGGCTCGAAAAACGTGCACTTATAATTTTTTTCAGATTCATATCTGTATGATTGGTGGGAGCATATGCTGATGATTGAAAAACTAGGTGCTGTGTCAAGTCAAATATGCCTTTTTTTGTGAATCAATGCGCCAAGTTTAAGTCCTGTAGTAGTCGTGAGCTGGACCAGCTTTACAGATGAGCGAGCTCGAAAAACGTGCACTTAAGATTGTTTTCAGATTCATATCTGTATGATTGGTGGGAGCATATGCTGATGATTGAAAGAGCAGGTGCTGTGTCAAGTTGGATATGTCATTTTTTGTGAATCAGTGTGCCAAGTTTAAGTCTTTTAGTAGTCGTGAGCTGGACCGGCTTTACAGATGAGCAAGCTCGAAAAACGTGCACTTATGATTGTTTTCAGATTTCAGAGTTAGTGCGCCAAGTATAAGTTCTGTACAAGTCGTGAGCTGGACCACCTTTACAGATAAGCAAGCTCGAAAAACGTGCACGTATGATTGTTTTTAGATCCATATCTGTATGATTGATGGGAGCATATGCTGATGATTGGAAAAGTGTGTGCTGCGTCTAGTCGAATATGTCATTCTTCGTAAATGAATGCGCCAAGTTTAAATCCTGTAGTGGTCGTGAGCTTTACCAGCTTTACAGATAAGCAAGCTCAAAAAAAGGGGGAATATGATTGTTTTCAGATTCATATCTCTATGATTTGTGGGAGCATATGCTGATGATTGAAAAACTGAGTGCTGTGTCAGGTCAAATATATCAATTTTCATGAATCAGTGCGCCAAGTTTAAGTCCTGTAGTAGTCGTGAGCTGGACCAGCTTTACAGATTAGCAAGCTCGAAAAACGTGCACTTATAATTGTTTTCAGATTCATATCTGTATGATTGGTGGGAGCATATGCTGATGATTCAAAAACTAGGTGCTGTGTCAGGTCAGATATGTCATTTTTTGTGATTCAGTGTGCCAAGTTCAAGTCCTGTAGTAGTCGTGAGCTGGAGCAGCTTTACAGATGAGCAAGCTCGAAAAACGTGCACTTATGATTGTTTCGAGATTCATATCTGTATGATTGGTAAGAGTTTATGCTGATGATTGAAAAAGTAGGGGCTGCGTCACGTTGTATATGTCATTTTTTGTAAATCAGTGCGCCGAGTTTAAGTCCTGTAGTAGTCGTAAGCTGGACCAGCTTTACAGATGAACAAGCTCGAAAAACGTGCACTTACGATCGTTTTAAGATTCATATCTGCATGATTGGTGGGAGCATATGCTGATGATTGGGAAAGAAGGTCCTGTGTCAAGTCGGATGTCATTTTTCGTGAATCAGTGTGCCAAGTTCAATTCCTGTAGTAGTCGTGAGCTGGACCAACTTTCCAGATGAGCAAGCTCGAAAAACGTGCACTTATGATTGTTTTCAGATCCATATCTGTATGATTGGTGGGAGCATATGCTGATGATTAAAAAAAGGTGTGCTGTGTCTAATCGAATATGTCATTTCCCGTGAATCAGTGCGCCAAGTTTAAGTCCTGTGGTAGTCGTGAGCTGGACTAGCTTTACAGATGAGCAAGCTCGAAAAACGTGCACTTCTGATCGTTTCTAGATTTATATCTGTATGATTGGTGGGAGCATATGCTGATGATTGAAAGACTAGGTGCTGTGTCAGGTCGGATATGTCATTTTTTGTGGATCAGTGTGCCAAGTTTGAGTCGCGTAGTAGTCGTGAGCTGGACCACCTTTACAGATAAGCAAGCTCGAAAAACGTGCACGTATGATTGTTTTTAGATCCATATCTGTATGATTGATGGGAGCATATGCTGATGATTGGAAAAGTGTGTGCTGCGTCTAGTCGAATATGTCATTTTTCGTAAATGAATGCGCCAAGTTTAAATCCTGTAGTGGTCGTGAGCTTTACCAGCTTTACAGATAGGCAAGCTCAAAAAAAGGGGAATTATGATTGTTTTCAGATTCATATCTCTATGATTTGTGGGAGCATATGCTGATGATTGAAAAACTGAGTGCTGTGTCAGGTCAAATATATCAATTTTCGTGAATCAGTGCGCCAAGTTTAAGTCCTGTAGTAGTCGTGAGCTGGACCAGCTTTACAGATGAGCAAGCTCGAAAAACGTGCACTTATAATTGTTTTCAGATTCATATCTGTATGATTGGTGGGAGCATATGCTGATGATTCAAAAACTAGGTGCTGTGTCAGGTCAGATATGTCATTTTTTGTGATTCAGTGTGCCAAGTTCAAGTCCTGTAGTAGTCGTGAGCTGGAGCAGCTTTACAGATGAGCAAGCTCGAAAAACGTGCACTTATGATTGTTTCGAGATTCATATCTGTATGATTGGTAAGAGTTTATGCTGATGATTGAAAAAGTAGGGGCTGCGTCACGTTGTATATGTCATTTTTTGTAAATCAGTGCGCCGAGTTTAAGTCCTGTAGTAGTCGTGAGCTGGACCAGCTTTACAGATGGACAAGCTCGAAAAACGTGCACTTACGATCGTTTTAAGATTCATATCTGCATGATTGGTCGGAGCATATGCTGATGATTGGAAAAGAAGGTCCTGTGTCAAGTCGGATGTCATTTTTCGTGAATCAGTGTGCCAAGTTCAATTCCTGTAGTAGTCGTGAGCTGGACCAACTTTCCAGATGAGCAAGCTCGAAAAACGTGCACTTATGATTGTTTTCAGATCCATATCTGTATGATTGGTGGGAGCATATGCTGATGATTAAAAAAAGGTGTGCTGTGTCTAATCGAATATGTCATTTCCCGTGAATCAGTGCGCCAAGTTTAAGTCCTGTGGTAGTCGTGAGCTGGACTAGCTTTACAGATGAGCAAGCTCGAAAAACGTGCACTTCTGATCGTTTCTAGATTTATATCTGTATGATTGGTGGGAGCATATGCTGATGATTGAAAGACTAGGTGCTGTGTCAGGTCGGATATGTCATTTTTTGTGGATCAGTGTGCCAAGTTTGAGTCGCGTAGTAGTCGTGAGCTGGACCACCTTTACAGATAAGCAAGCTCGAAAAACGTGCACGTATGATTGTTTTTAGATCCATATCTGTATGATTGATGGGAGCATATGCTGATGATTGGAAAAGTGTGTGCTGCGTCTAGTCGAATATGTCATTCTTCGTAAATGAATGCGCCAAGTTTAAATCCTGTAGTGGTCGTGAGCTTTACCAGCTTTACAGATAGGCAAGCTCAAAAAAAGGGGAATTATGATTGTTTTCAGATTCATATCTCTATGATTTGTGGGAGCATATGCTGATGATTGAAAAACTGAGTGCTGTGTCAGGTCAAATATATCAATTTTCGTGAATCAGTGCGCCAAGTTTAAGTCCTGTAGTAGTCGTGAGCTGGACCAGCTTTACAGATGAGCAAGCTCGAAAAACGTGCACTTATAATTGTTTTCAGATTCATATCTGTATGATTGGTGGGAGCATATGCTGATGATTCAAAAACTAGGTGCTGTGTCAGGTCAGATATGTCATTTTTTGTGATTCAGTGTGCCAAGTTCAAGTCCTGTAGTAGTCGTGAGCTGGAGCAGCTTTACAGATGAGCAAGCTCGAAAAACGTGCACTTATGATTGTTTCGAGATTCATATCTGTATGATTGGTAAGAGTTTATGCTGATGATTGAAAAAGTAGGGGCTGCGTCACGTCGTATATGTCATTTTTTGTAAATCAGTGCGCCGAGTTTAAGTCCTGTAGTAGTCGTGAGCTGGACCAGCTTTACAGATGGACAAGCTCGAAAAACGTGCACTTACGATCGTTTTAAGATTCATATCTGCATGATTGGTCGGAGCATATGCTGATGATTGGAAAAGAAGGTCCTGTGTCAAGTCGGATGTCATTTTTCGTGAATCAGTGTGCCAAGTTTAATTCCTGTAGTAGTCGTGAGCTGGACCAACTTTCCAGATGAGCAAGCTTGAAAAACGTGCACTTATGATTGTTTTCAGATCCATATCTGTATGATTGGTGGGAGCATATGCTGATGATTAAAAAAGTGTGTGCTGTGTCTAGTCGAATATGTCATTTTCTGTGAATCATTGTCCCAAGTTTGAGTCCTGTAGTAGTCGTGACCTGGACTGTCTTTACAGATGAGCGAAATCGAGAAACGTGCACTTCTGATTGTTTCCAGATTTATATCTGTATGGTTGGTGGGAGCATATGCTGATGATTGAAAAACCAGGTGCTGTGTCAGGTCAGATATGTCATTTTTTGTGAATCAGTGTGCCAAGTTTAAGTCGCGTAGTAGTCGTGAGCTGGACCACCTTTACAGATAAGCAAGCTCGAAAAACGTGCACTTATGATTGTTTCCAGATTCATATCTGTATGATTGGTGGGAGCATATGCTGATTATTGAAAAAGTGTGTGCTGTGTCCAGTCGAATATGTCATTTTTTGTGAATCAGTATTCCAAGTTCAAGTCGTGTAGTAGTCGTGAGCTGGACCAGCTTAACAGATGAACAAGCTCGAGAAACGTGCACTTATGATTGTTTCCAGATTTCAGAGATAGTGCGCCAAGTATAAGTTTCGTCAAAATCTGTGCGCTTGAGCAGCTATACAGATAAGCGAACTCGAAAAACGTGCACCTACGATTGTTTTTAGATTTATATTTGTATGATTGGTGGTATCATATGCTGATGATTGAAAAAGTAGAGGCTGCGTCACGTCGTATATGTCATTTTTTGTAAATCAGTGCGCCGAGTTTGAGTCCTGTAGTAGTCGTGAGCTGGACCAGCTTTACAGATAAGTTAGCTCGAAAAACGTGCACTTATGATTTTTTTCGGATTTCAGAGTTGGTGCGCCAAGTATGAGTTTTGTATAAGTCGTGCGCTGGAGCGGCTATACAGATGAACAAGCTCCAAAAACGTGCACTTACGATCGTTTTAAGATTCATATCTGCATGATTGGTGGGAGCATATGCTGATGATTGGAAAAGAAGGTGCTGTGTCAAGTCGGATGTCATTTTCCGTGAATCAGTGTGCCAAGTTTAAGTAGTAGAGTAGTCGTGGGCTGGACCAGCTTTACAGATTACCAAGCTCGAAAACGTGCACTTATGATTGTTTTCAGATCCATATCTCTATGATTTGTGGGAGCATATGCTGATGATTGAAAAACTAGAAGCTGTGTCAAGTCAAATATGTCATTCTTTGTAAATCAGTGCGCCAAGTTTAACCCCTGTAGTAGTCGTGAGCTGGACCAGCTTAACAGATAAACAAGCTCGGAAAACGTGCACTTATGATTGTTTCAAGATTTCAGAGATAGTGCGCCAAGTATAAGTTTCGTCAAAATCTGTGCGCTGGAGCAGCTATACAGATAAGCGAACTCGAAAAACGTGCACTCACGATTGTTTTAAGATTCAGATCTGCATGATTGGTGGGAGCATATGCTGATGATTGAAAAAGAAGGTGCTGTGTCAAGTCGGATGTGTCATTTTTCGTGAACCAGTGTGCCAAGTTTAAGTAGTGTAGTAGTCGTGGGCTGGACCAGCTTTACAGATGAACAAGCTCGAAAAACGTGCACTTATGATTGTTTCCAGATTTATATCTGTATGATTGTTAAGAGTATTTGCTGATGATTGAAGAAGTAGAGGCTGCGTCACATCGAATATGTCATTCTTTGTAAATCAGTGCGCCGAGTTTAAGTCCTGTTTTAGTCGTGAGCTGGACCAGCTTTACAGATAAGTAAGCTCGAAAAACGTGCACTTATGATTGTTTTCTGATTTTAGAGTTGGTGCGCCAAGTATAAGTTTCGTCAAAATCTGTGCGCTGGAGCAGCTATACAGATAAGCGAACTCGGAAAACGTGCACCTACGATTGTTTTTAGATTTAAATTTGTATGATTGGTGGTATCATATGCTGATGATTAAAAAAGTGGGTGCTGTGTCGAGTCGGATATGTCATTTTTTGTGAATCGGTGCGCCGAGTTTAAGTCCTGTAGTAGTCGTGAGCTGGAGCAGCTATACAGATGAACAAGCTCGAAAAACGTGCACTTACGATTGTTTTAAGATTCATATCTCTATGATTTGTGTGAGCATATGCTGATGATTGAAAAACTAGAAGCTGTGTCAAGTCAAATATGTCATTCTTTGTAAATCAGTGCGCCAAGTTTAACCCCTGTAGTAGTCGTGAGCTGGACCAGCTTAACAGATAAACAAGCTCGGAAAACGTGCACTTATGATTGTTTCAAGATTTCAGAGATAGTGCGCCAAGTATAAGTTTCGTCAAAATCTGTGCGCTGGAGCAGCTATACAGATAAGCGAACTCGAAAAACGTGCACCTACGATTGTTTTGAGTTTTAAATTTGTATGATTGGTGGTATCATATGCTGATGATTAAAAAAGTGAGTGCTGTGTCAAGTCAAATATGTCATTCTTTGTAAATCAGTGCGCCAAGTTTAACCCCTGTAGTAGTCGTGAGCTGGACCAGTTTTACAGATGAGCAAGCTCGAAAAAAGTGCACTTATGATTGTTTTCAGATTTATATCTGTATAATTGGTGGGATCATATGCTGATGATTGAAAAAGTTTGTGCTGTGTCTAGTCTAATATTTAATTTTTTTTAAATCAGTGCGCCGAGGTTAAGTCTTGTAGTAGTCGTGCGCTGGAGCAGCTATACAGATAAGCGAACTCGAAAAACGTGCACCTATGATTGTTTTTAGATTTATATTTGTATGATCGGTGGTATTATATGCTGATGATTGAAAAAAGTAGGCGCTGTGTCAAGTCGGATATGTCATTTTTTGTGAATCAGTGTGCCAAGTTGAAGTCCCGTGGTGGTCCTGAGCTAGACCAGCTTAACAGATAAGCGAGCTCGAAAAACGTGCCCTTATAATTGTTTTCAGAACCATATCTGTATGATTGGTGGGAGCATATGCTGACGATTGAAAAAGTGAGTGCTGTGTCAAGTCGGATATGTCACTTTTTGTGAATCAGTGTGCCAAGTTCAAGTCCTGTAGAAGTCTTGAGCGGGACCGGCTTTACAGATGAGCAAGCTCGATTAACGTGCATCAATGATTGTTTTCAGATTCATATCTCTATGATTGGTGGGAACATATGCTGATGATTGAAACAGAAGGTGGTGTGTCAAGTCGGATGTGTCATTTTTCGTGAATCAGTGTGCCAAGTTTATGTAGTGTAGTAGTCGTGGGCTGGACCAGCTTTACAGATGAGCAAGCTAGAAAACGTGCACTTATGATTGTTTTTAGATCCATATCTGTATGATTAGTGGGAGCATATATTATTGATTGAAAAAGTAGGTGCTGTGTTCAGTGGAATATGTCATTTGTTTGTTATCAGTTTTTTTTTGTCAATCATTCTGTTGTATAAAAGTCGTGCGCTGGACCAGCTATACAGATAAACAAGCTCGAAAACGTGCACCTATGATTGTTTTCAGAACCATATCTGTATGATTGGTGGGAGCATATGCTGATGATTGAAAAAATGGGTGCTGTGTCAAGTCGGATATGTCATTTTTCTAAATCAGTGTGCCAAGGTTAAGTCATGTAGTAGTCGTGAGCTGGACCAGCTTTACAGATGAGCAAGCTAGAAAAACGTGCACTTATGATTGTTCCCAGTTTCATATCTGTATGATTGGTGGGAGCATATGCTGAATATTAAAAAAGTAGGTGCTGTGTTCAGTGGAATATGTCACTTTTTGTGAGTCAGTGCGCCAAGTATAAGTCCCGTGGTAGTCGTGCGCTAGACAAGCTATACAGATGAGCGAGCTCGAAAAACGTGCAATTTGATTGTTCTCAAATTTATGTCTGTATGAGTGGTGGGGGCATATGCTAATGATCGAAAAAGTAGGTGCTTTGTCAAGTCTCTGTGTCATTTTTTGTCAATTAGTGCGCCGAAACCGAGTCCTGCAGTAGTCGTGCGCTGGACAAGCTAAACAGATAAGCAAGCTTAAAAACGTGCACCTATTATTCTTTCCAGATTTATATCTGTATGATTGGTGGGAGCATATGCTAATGATTGAAAATGTAGGTGCTTTGTCGAGTCGTTATGTCATTTTTTTGTGAATCAGTGCGCCGAAATCAAGTCCCGCAGTAGTCGTGCGCTGGACAAGCTACAGATAAGCAAGCTCAAAAAACGTGCACCTATTATTCTTTTTAGATTCATATCTGTATGATTGATGGGAGCATATGCTGATAATCAAAAAATAGGTGCTGTGTTAAGTGGAATATGTCATTTTTTGTTAGTCAGTGCGCTAAGTTTAAGTCCTGTAGTAGTCGTGAGCTGGACCAGTTTTAACAGATGAGCAAGCTCGAAAAACGTGCACTTATGATTGTTCCCAGATTCATATCTTATGATTGGTGGAAGCATATGCTGATGATTGAAAAAGAAGGTGCTGTGTTCAGTGGAATATGTCATTTTTTGTAAGTCAGTGCGCCAAGTTTAAGTCCTTTAGTAGTCGTGAGCTGGACCAGCTTTACAGATGAGCAAGCTCGAAAAACGTGCACTCATGATTATTTTCAGATTCATATCTGTATTATTGGTGCAAGCATATGCTGATGATTGAAAAAGTAGGTGCTGTGTTCAGTGGAAAAGTTTATTATTCTGTTAATCAGTGCGCCAAACTTGAGTCTTGTAGTAGTCGTGCGCTCGACTAGCTATACAGATAAGCAAGCTCGAAAAACGTGCACGTATGGTTGTTTTCAGATTTATGTCTGTATGATTCGTGGGAGCATATGCTGATGCTTCAAAAAAAAAGTGTTGTTCAATATCGACCATGTCGTTTTTCCGTAAATCAGTGTGCAAAGTATAAGTCCTGTCGTAGTCGTGCGCTGGACGAGCTAAACAAATCAGCAAGATCGGAAAACCTCCACCAATGATGTTTCCAGTTGGTATCTGTATGATTGGTGGGAGCATATGCTGGTGCTTGGAATAAAAAGTGCTGTTCTAAATCGAATATGTCGTTTATTTGTAAATCAGTGTGCCAAGTATGAGTCTTGTAGAAGTCGTGCGCTGGACCGACCATAGAGATAAGCAAGTTCAAAAAACCTGAACCACTGATTTTTCCAGATTTATGTCTGTATGAATGGTAGGAGCATATGATGATGCTTGAGAAAGAAGTTGCTGTGTCAAGTTGAATATGTCTTCTGTTTGTAAATCAGTGTGCTAAGTATGAGTCCTGTAGTAGACGTGCCCTGAACCAGCTATACAGATAAGCAAGTTCGAAAAACCTACACCAATGATTGTTTCCAGATTTTTTTTTATGATTGGTAGGATCATATGCTGCATCTTCAAAATGAAGAAGCTGTGTTAATCCGAATACGCTTTCATTCGTGAATCAGTGTGCTAAGTTTTAGTCTTGTGGTAGTCGTAAGTTGGTCCAGATTCACAAATAAGCAAGCTGTGCAGACTGTGCACTTCATAATTGTTTTCAAATTTATATCTGTATGATCGGTGATATTATATGCTGCTGCTTGAAAAAGCAAGTACTGTGTCGTGTCGAATATGTTTTTAATTCGTGAGGTATTGTGCCAAGTTTCATTCCCGCAGTAGTCGTAAGCTGGACCAGCTATACAGATAATCGAGCTCGAAAAACGTGCAATAATGATTGTTTTTAGAATTATATCCGTATGATTGGTAGGATCATATGCTGACGCTCGAACATCGACGACATTTGGTCTCCCGCGAAGAAAGCGTCGCCGGCTGCGATTCTGGCAGTACCTACCGTAGATGTACTTTTGTGTCCTTGGTGGGATCGTCACGCTCTCAGGTACACACACTATTGAATACTCCGACTCGGGCGCGTCGTCAGACAGGTGCTCCAAGTCTACTGTCGGAATTTTTTCAGCCAATTCTTTAGAAAAAATCGATACGGATAGCGCCAAACTTGCTCAAAAAGTCACGGCCCAAAAGAAAAGGAATCACTGAATCGTTTGCAATTATGAACCGCTGCCTTGCTGTCCGAATCTGGATTCTGACCCGCAATTCAAGAACCTCCTTCATACACACCGACGATTCATTAAGACAAACTTTTTGTACGAATCGACTATTTGCTGGACAACCTAAAACAATAGAATTGCGATTTTTGGTGTTGAATCGAGGGGGTATACCGTGTAGGTGTGCTCATTGCTATTCTTTTCGCCTGGAGCCCGCCCGCTGACCTTATATAGCGATTTGAGTGATTTTATGAAACATGAAAATTTTTCCAAAAAGTAGGTTTGGCGATATCGCCCATATCTGGTCAATCATTCAGCTGACCAACATTTCCGTAACTACCCTGATAGAGAATTGAACGTAGAATCTAGTGTTCAGCTGAGGCCTCGACCTCGACCTTGACCTCGAGGAATAACGGCCTAGGTTCGAGGTTCACAAGCAACATGCAATCAATAAGCTGTTTCCCAGTTTGAAGACTGGACGCACAAGTGTGCCTGTGCCTCGCACGCAAAAATTTGCGCAATTTTGCTGCTAGCTGAGTT
This sequence comes from Mesodorylaimus sp. YZB2_4, assembly GCA_030248295.1. Taxonomy (NCBI): domain Eukaryota; kingdom Metazoa; phylum Nematoda; class Enoplea; order Dorylaimida; family Dorylaimidae; genus Mesodorylaimus; species Mesodorylaimus sp. YZB2_4. The sequence goes on along the minus strand of JASANH010000918.1, from coordinate 295,617 downwards.
AAATCACCGCGTAGGACTGCTTCGTCCATATATCTTGCCTTTTTATGCCATTGGGTGAGTTGTCTCTTGATGATACAGTCAGAAAAGAATGGAAATTTACACAAACTTGCAGGAAGCATACAAATTCGTTGGGGACTGTTGGCAAAAAACCTCGAGCCTCGAGCCTCGACCTAGACCTCGACTCAACCTCGACTGCCAACCCCGACCTCGACCTCGACCTCGACCTCGGGTCGAAAGAATCTGACCTCGACCTCGACCTCGAAAAAAAGTCCTCGGCCGAACACTAGTAGAATCCGAATCTGGCTTTAAAATTTGTTCATCTCGAATAGTTATTGCGCCATTTAACATTTTCGCGCGAAATTCAAATTTTTGACACTTTTGTCACTTTACACTTAGCCCCACAAAACAAGTGTAAAGAATGGGTCACCTCTATTTCTCACATATATTGTACAGCATTCAATGGGCTTTCGAATAAGACCAGTCGCGCCAAGGTGTGCTAGGGCTTCTCCGTGACACGTCAAAAGATCGCGGGAAAAAGGTCGCACGACAAAAGATCGCAACAAAAAGATCGCAAAGGCAAGAAGGTCGCACGACAAAAGATCGCAACAAAAAGATCGCAAAGGCAAGAAGGTCGCACGACAAAAGATCGCAACTAAAAAGATCGCATATATATATTTTTAAGCAAATTAGAGCACTGCGTTAAAAAAATTTATTTTAAAATTTTATTTGATGTTGTTCACGACGTTTTTCACAGCTATCTTAGCTGGATCGGGGGCATGATTTTGCTCGCCTGGCTCCTTCGACACCTGTCCGTTCTCAGTTTGCATCCGGGATCGGCAGTTTCCCCTGTTGTTTTTGAAATTCACGCACTTCCAATCGATTTTGTTTCCGCTTTCCCGCTCCTTTCCGAATAAGTGCCCGCGATAACAAAGCTGATCTTTCCCTTTCTGACTTTTTGCGAATTCTTAAGGCATCTTGCAGCAAAAAGAGAATCGCAAACTAACTCTAAGAAACAGCTGAAATGGCTAAAACCTTCATCGACAGCTAAATTTATGGGGGGACATAAATGAGCTGTCATCACCTTCATTGTTTTTCATGGTTTTGTTTCTTGCGACCTTTTATACCATGCGACCCTTTTGTCCTTGCGATCTTTTTAGTTGCGATCTTTTGTCGTGCGATCTTTATGCCCTTGCGATCTTTTTGTTGCGACCTTTTGTCGTGCGACCTTTTTACTGCGATATTTTGACATGGAATCGGCTTCTCAAAGTTACCTAACGACCTTGATTTTTGACCGAAAATAGCTATTTCCTCTCTCCCTCCAAAATTGTCAAACCAGACACGCTGTTTTTTCACGCCACTCCGGTGCAGAGACGTGTCGAATAAGCGTACGCAAAGCTTTGTAGCTTGCCGGGATCGTGAAACACAAGAAAACAGGACTTGCACAAAAGGGCTTGGTACGAATCAGCTTTTTCTTATTTCTAGCTGTCTCATAGCAGTTTTGTGCGACGTATACCTCACATTTTAAAATGTCAGCAATCTCCTAATCACCTTCGAATGTAGATTCATCGACACCTTGATCAAAAATCTCTGCATGCAGCGACTCGACGACGTCCTGAAAGTTTTGATCAAACATGCGCTCCAGAAAGCCGGAACCAATGTGATCGTCGTAACTTGGGTCCATATCGTCATTGCCTGCCGCCTGACCGTTAGATGCTCTTGCTTTTTCACGGTTTAGTGAAAGCCTCGACCAAACGCTTTGAATCTGTGCTGCTGTCAGCCAGTCATTTTAGCAGGAAACAGTTGGCTTGTTCTCATGAGCTTAATGACGTCTTTGAATCATACTGTATTTCCTCAAGCCTGTAATGCCTCCGTTAAACTTCTTCAACAGAAACTGTTTCTGGGCTTCGGTAAAGCGCTTCACTTGTTTCCTATCTTTCGGAGCCCAGCATAACTCCAATGGATAAATAGCATCCATGGTTGAATCCTCTGCTCGCTAGTTTTGTAGCGCTGTGAATACACTGGGTGCGCTGGAAAATAGCTGGGCTCTTTCAATATTGCGTACACAGATCTCAAATTCTGTAGCCCTTGAAATACCGCTGCTCTGCTCGCTTTTGTGTTTCCCAATGCTCACATGCTTCCACCAATCAGGACCATATCGTTCTTTTCATTCTGCTCCATATCGCTTTTATAGTGTTGGATAATGCGAGGGCAGATGCCAAGAAGATTGGGAATTTCTTTCTTTCTTTTCGGCCTTTGTATCTCTCACAGTCACTTCTCTAAAAGGTAGTTCACTAGCCGCTTGGGGTGATGTTATGAACTCAGTAAATGCCAAAACCTTCCTTTTGTCAGCGCTCGCGTTCCTTCAAACGTTCTGTTACAACCAAAGGGGCATTGAACACTTTAGACGATTTTCTAGCTTCTTCCCACATGTAGAACGTGAGTCCTGGAATAAATTTTTCTAGTTCTTTCCATTGAAACCGAGGCGCAATAATGTCGAGCGTTTGAAGTCTGTCTTGTCGACTTGTCGCATTCAGATACTGTTCAATGGCATCTTCCACGACACCAGAAAATTTGTCAGAATATTTTTTGTTCTTCCAAGCCATTCCACGTTCCTTTCCACACATCATTTGTTTCATCTGCTCCGGAGCATCCGGCGCAAACGCAGCTATAACAACTTCAGTTACACGGTAGGCGACGTTTACCCTCTTAGCTTTTGTCATTGGCTCCAAGGACAGAAATTTAGCTGGGAAGCTCGCACTAGTGGGACCAATAGATTCAGCTATTTGGCGGATGCCAACTTTTACTTGTTCACATTCCTGTCTTGAGGTTGCGATGTCTTGTGAATCCGGGGATGGCTCGTAGCTGCCGCCAGAAAAGCAGGGTCTTTAAATGTGCGGTGATGCTGTGGGATCATAACGTTACACTCGCACAGTGTGATGGTGACGAGTTCGTAGTTAATTCCTTGAAATTACGCTTTCAGTTTCTGTGCCGACGTCTGTTCTTTGTACAGGTGGATCCTTTCCTGTTGGCAAGCTTTGTATGAAAGCTTGATGCCTTGCACACATTCCTAAACATGTTGAAAATCAATGTTTGCTGAGGACAATTTCGCAAGTCTTACCAGTGCCAAGAGGAACAAAGGTATATTTATACCGAAGTATTGTCTGCGATTCAGATTTTGTTAGCGATTTGTGGCCTATATGCTGCAGTGTGGGGTCCTTGTAGCCCTTCCAAATACGTTATTCCACATTTCGAGACTCTGCGCCCATGATGAGAAAGCATATTCGTTTCTGATTTTTCCAATCTCTGACGATCTCATTTAGATGTTTTCTGATTATGAACAGATGTTTTAAGTTGTGTCGTTGCTAATCAAATATTCCACTGGGTCTCGCCACGATCAGGTCTGCTATGTTGTAAGCGCCAAATTTCTCTAACTACAGGCTGTAAATGAAGTGCCCGGGTCTGCCGGATGGACCAAATCAGCCAAGTTTTGACGTCCCGCCCATCATTGATGTTAAAAAGAGCAAAACGCACAAAGTCCAGAGCAACTTGATTCCGGGTTGATGGTGAGCAGCAACACTTTTCGGAGTGACTTCCTCCAGGTTCAGTGCTGCATTTTATGCCAGAGCTTTATACAAAAAACATTGGCGTCGATGCAATGCCTAACTGATTCTCAGCCATTAGCGAACTTCGTGAATTCGTCATTAGCTTTCGCCAATAGCTAACAAGAATAACCAAACTTAGTCTGGTCCACTCCTCAACTCGCAAGTTTTTTGACTAGCCTATATAAAACGACGCGCCTGTTTTCTTGTGTATTTCACGATCCCGGCAAGCTACAAAGCTCTGCGTACACTCATTCGACTCGTTTTTGAATTCTGCACCGACGTAGCATGAAAGAAGACGTGTCTGGTTTGACAAAATTTAAAGGGAGAGGGGGAAAAGCTATTTTCTGTCAAAAATCTAGGTCGTCGGGGAACTTTGAGAAGCCCTAGCACACCTTGGTCATTATCAAAAGAGGCGCGATTGGTCTCGTTCCAATCGCCCATTAAATTCTGTACTACATATGTGAGAAATAGAGGTGACCCATTCTTTACACTCGTTTTGTGTGGTTCAGTGTGAAGTGATGTGTCAAAAATTTGAATTTCGCGCGAAAATGTTGAATAGCGCAATAACTATTCGAGATAAACAAATTTTTAAGCCAGATTCGGATCCTACGTTCGATTCTCTATCAGGTTAGCTATGGAAATGTAAGTCAGCTGAATGAGAGACCAGATATGAGCGATATCGCCCAACCAACCTTTTACAAAAATTTTCATGTTTCACAAAATCACTCTAATCCCATTATCAAAGTCAGCGGGCGGGTTCAAGGCGAGAAGAATAGCAATGAGCACAGCTACACGGTATACCTCATCGATTCAACACAAAAAACGCAATTTTTTTTTCTGGTTGCCCACTGTCTCACGAAAACAGTCGATTCTTACAGAAAGCCTGTCTTTGCCTTGTATTGAAATAATCCTGCTCCATCGATTCGCAGTCCCGTTTCTTTTAAAGCCGTCCATTTCTGATTCAGAAAATCGACTAGCTTACACGAAATTGAGCTACGACCAGCTCCTGTGTCAATAATTGCATTGGGTACTTACACCTTTACCTCGTCCAACATTACTGGTGTGAATTTAGGTCTCATTGCATCTTGACCTTTACATTCCTCCTCATATGCTACTGCGCCCACATACAGTTATCGCATAACCGCGTACTCAACTGCTGTCACTTCCTTGAAGTCAAACCAACAGGTCTGCACTGCTTCAGCACCTGTATTCTTCCCTGGGAATAAAGGGTTACCCCCGTCTCAATCTTTTCCTTACAAGAAAGACCAAACGAAAACACCTTGCCCGCGCTCTGCGTACCCGCCATAGTCCCCGCAAACAACTCCATCTGCAACCATATGCATTATATCCTGGTCTAGCAATACGTATATGCTTTCCAAAATAAGCATTCTCAAAGATCGCCAAAAACGCGAACCAGACTGCCTGACACAACTACAGTCTGAGTAAAAATTACTAAACCAAAAGCCTTTAACTCATTCGCTCCAAACCAAAACCTGGTTAAAAAAACTCGACAACTCAAAACAATGTAAGTGATCCGGGAAACTCCGATGAAAAAAAACATGAAAAATGACAAGGCTAATGATTGACCTTCCAAAAAGAGTTTATCGAAACCACAAACGGACCAACGAACAAGCCCAGTACCCAGTGGTATAAACCCGTCTGATCACTTGCTACTCGTCTTCCATCCTCGGCTGATCAGTCTCGACATGCTGCATGGCGATGTCGACACAGCTTTCGAGTAGACCGCGACCGACCATCAAAATCCACTGGCTTAAACGATGCTTTTCCTCGTCGCCCAACACACCGATTTGAATATTTTCAGGATACGGCAACGTAAGGCTAGATTGGTCTCCTTGTTCCACCGTCATCGGACCTGCGTTCTTGGGTGAATCCTGCCCGCGAAAAGCTGTCTTCTTCAACGGCCTCACGACAAAAACACTGCGTTCACTCACTTTTTCAGGGGCGATTGCATCCTGTATGTCCGTTTCGACATCGCCTTCCTCGTCTTTCAATTGGGCCCCAAACGACAGCAACCCCAATCAACCTATATCTAAGTGAGGAGAATCGAAGATAAGGATAGGCTGGGGACCAGACGACAGGTCCCACTGGAACCCTACACCTGAGTTGGAGGAGAATCAAAGATAAGGATGGGCTGTGGCCCAGACGACAGCTCCCCCTAGAACCCCACACCCGGGTTGGAGGAGAATCAAAGATAAGGATGGGCTGTGGCCCAGACGACAGCTCCCCCTAGCAGCCCACACCTGAGTTGGAGAAGAATCAAAGATAAGGATGGGCTGGGGCCCGGACAACAGCTCCCCCTAGCACCCCACACCTGAGTTGGAGGAGAATCGAGATGAGGGTAGGCTGGGCCCGGTCGACAGCACCCGCTGGCATCCTACACCCGAGTTAGAGGAGAATCAAAAATGAGGATGGGCTGGGGCCCGGACAACAGCTCCCCCTAGCAGCCCACACCTGAGTTGGAGAAGAATCAAAGATAAGGATGGGCTGGGGCCCGGACAACAGCTCCCCCTAGCACCCCACACCTGAGTTGGAGGAGAATCGAGATGAGGGTAGGCTGGGCCCGGTCCACAGCACCCGCTGGCATCCTACACATAAGTTGGAGGAAAATCGAAGACGAGGATAGGCTGGGGCCCAGACGACAGCTCCCCTAGCACCCCACACCCGGGTTGGAGGAGAATTAGAAACAGGAATAGGCTGGGGCCCAGACAACAGCTCCCCCTAGCACCCCACACACGGGTTGAAGGAGGATTAAAGATAAGGATAGGCTGAGGCCCAGACAACAGCTCCCCCTAGCACCCCACACCTGAGTTGAGAGAAAATCAAATATGAGGATAGGCTGGAGCCCAGACGACAGTTCCCTCAAGCACCCACACCTGAGTTTGAGGAGAATCAAAAATGAGGATGGGCTGGGGCCCAGACAACAGCTCCCCCTAGCACCCCACACCCGGGTTGGAGGAGAATTAGAAAAAGGAATAGGCTGGGGCCCAGACAACAGCTCCCCCTAGCACCCCACACCCGAGTTGGAGGAGAATTAAATATGAGGATGGGCTGGGGCCCGGACAACAGCTCCCCCTAGCACCCCACACCTTAGTTGAAGGAGAATCAAAGATAAAAAAAGGCTGGGGCCCAGACAACAGCTCCCCCTAGCACCCCACACCTGAGTTGGGAGAGAATCAAATATGAGGATAGGCTGGGGCCCGGACAACAGCTCCCCCTAGCACCCCACACCCGAGTTGGAGGAGAATTAAATATGAGGATGGGCTGGGGCTTGGACAACAGCTCCCCCTAGCACCCCACACCCGGGTTGGAGGAGAATTAGAAAAAGGAATAGGCTGGGGCCCAGACAACAGCTCCCCCTAGCACCCCACACCCGAGTTGGAGGAGAATCAAAAATGAGGATGGGCTGGGGCCCGGACAACAGCTCCCCCTAGCACCCCACACCCGAGTTGGAGGAGAATTAAATATGAGGATGGGCTGGGGCCCGGACAACAGCTCCCCTTAGCACCCCACACCCGAGTTGGAGGAGAATTAAATATGAGGATGGGCTGGGGCCCGGACAACAGCTCCCCCTAGCACCCCACACCTGAGTTGGGAGAGAATTGAAGATAAGGATAGGCTGGGGCCCAGACAACAGTTCCCTCAAGCACCCACACCTGAGTTTGAAAAGAATCGAAGATAAGGATGGGCTGGGGCCCAGACAACAGCTCCCCCTAGCATTGCACACCCGAGTTGGAGGAAAATCAGAAAAAGGAATAGGCTGGGGCCCAGACAACAGCTCCCCCTAGCACCCCACACCCGAGTTGGAGGAGAATTAAAGATAAAGATAGGCTGGGGCCCAGACAACAGCTCCCCCTAGCATTCGACACCCGGGTTGGAAAAAAATCAGAAAAAGGAATAGGCTGGGGCCCGGACAACAGCTCCCCCTAGCACCCCACACCTGAGTTGGAGAGAATCAAAGAAAGAGGGGGCCCAGACAACAGCCCCCACACTAGTTTGAAAAGAATAGAAAGGGGCTGGCGACAACGCTCCCCTAGCATTGCACACCCGAGTTGGAGGAAAATCAGAAAAAGGAATAGGCTGGGGCCCAGACAACAGCTCCCCCTAGCATTCGACACCCGGGTTGGAAAAAAATCAGAAAAAGGAATAGGCTGGGGCCCGGACAACAGCTCCCCCTAGCATTCGACACCCGGGTTGGAAAAAAATCAGAAAAAGGAATAGGCTGGGGCCCGGACAACAGCTCCCCCTAGCATTCGACACCCGGGCTGGAAAAAAATCAGAAAAAGGAATAGGCTGGGGCCCGGACAACAGCTCCCCCTAGCACCCCACACCCGGGTTAGAGGAAAATTAGAAAAAGGAATAGGCTGGGGCCCAGACAACAGCTCCCCCTAGCACCCCACACCCGAGTTGGAGGAGAATTAAAGATAAAAAAAGGGTGGAGCCCAGACAACAGCTCCCCCTAGCACCCCACACCTGAGTTGGGAGAGAATTGAAGATAAGGATAGGCTGGGGCCCAGACGACAGTTCCCTCAAGCACCCACACCTGAGTTTCAAAAGAATCGAAGATAAGGATGGGCTGGGGCCCAGACAACGGCTCCCCCTAGCGTTGCACACCCGAGTTGGAGGAGAATCAGAGATAAAAAAAGGGTGGGGCCCAGACAACAGCTCCCCCTAGCATTCGACACCCGGGTTGGAAAAAAATCAGAAAAAGGAATAGGCTGGGGGGCCCGGACAACAGCTCCCCCTAGCACCCCACACCTGAGTTTCAAAAGAATCGAAGATAAGGATGGGCTGGGGCCCAGACAACGCTCCCCCTAGCGTTGCACACCCGAGTTGGAGGAGAATCAGAGATAAAAAAAGGGTGGGGCCCAGACAACAGCTCCCCCTAGCATTCGACACCCGGGTTGGAAAAAAATCAGAAAAAGGAATAGGCTGGGGCCCGGACAACAGGTCCCCCTAGCATTCGACACCCGGGTTGGAAAAAAATCAGAAAAAGGAATAGGCTGGGGCCCAGACAACAGCTCCCCCTAGCACCCCACACCTGAGTTTGAGGAGAATCAAAGATGAGGATGGGCTGGGGCCCGGACAACAGCTCCTCCAGAACTCTCGGGGAAGGCTACTAAAAAAGCACTACCTACTTACGATCAGATGCAGACTCGGAACGCAATTTGGATAACCTCAGGCGAAATTGCGACACGCAAATAGGTTGCAGCGAGCGTGGCCTTCATCCTAAACACGAAACAACTAGGTGATAAGATTCAGTTAGTTCGATATAAGGCACCTACCTCCCGTCGACAAAGAGACGGAGACAGGCGCGAAAAAGCCTTCCTAAAAAAGCAGTACCTAGGTTATCCCTAAATTTCGAAATATTAGCCAAAGTAATTTAATTATCATAAATATCTTTTATTTCCTCGATAATTTGTGCTAGAATCAACTCGGTACCTACAGATGCCCACAAATTTCAGCGACTATTGCCTTTTATTACGCAATATCACCGAAATTTCTGTTAAAACTCTTTCTAAATTTCAAACCAAAAAAAGCCTGAACCAGCCAGCAACGCCAACAATTTCAATTTTTGCTTGAAATTGTCATCGAACTATTTAGCTTCTCCACGACAAAATTTAACAATTTTGGCATATCCTAATCCATTATTTCACACATCTCTAAGAAAAATTCGCTTCATTTCGTAGAATTCCCTAAACAACCACACACCCATTAATTTCTTAGCTTTTTTAAAAACTGCTCACTCACTTTATATCGAAAAATACGCAATAAATGAAAAATCGGTACCTGGCAAACAATTCTTACCGATGAATGTAAGCAAACACGATGAATAACACGGCCTCCACCACTCGTCTTTCCTCACGACCGCACGGCTAACAGTATAAAGTCCACAACACGGCGCAGCTGCCTATAACAAAACCCCACACGGCTAACAAAATCACGTCGCACCACAAAGCCCCATTTCTCGCTATTTTACCTAAGACCGTCGACAAATTCAACCTAATCCAACAAAAGTACCCTTATTATGTAGAGCGCAGAATTCTCTACAAACTTCATGTCTTAAATTCCCTTCAAATATTTCGGGAAAACACTGATCATAAGAACCATTCGTTGCAACCCGCTGCCTCGCCCTCAGCACGCGAGCATATGTACCCGCGTGCTATAGCCCACTTCTGCACTCACCTCGGTACAATTGCCGCCACTATGTTTCCCACAGGGCTCACACGCAAAACATACGGGCCCGCTTGAACTTCTTGGCTGGAAATTTCCCTGCCGCACTGTTGACCACCATAATCGAAGGGCCACTCGCATATGTCATCAGGACCGATTTCTCTGCGCTCGTATGGAGTGACTGTGATGGTGGCCTCGAGCGCGAGTAAAATCAGCATTAATGAGCGGCAAGTAAACGGCCAAAACGCACCATTTGTCCAACTCGCTGCCATCACCATCGTACAGCAGCGTATCGAGCTCGTTGATCCAGAACTGTGCACTCATTGCTCGTAGCCATCTCCAAACGCTTCAATCGTCACGTTCATTATCGAGTAGGTCCACTGGTGGTGCCTTTCCGGAATCAGGTCGTGACGATGGAAAAATTGTTGACAATGCGCTATGACATTGCACTCGTTGCCAAAATCTGACACAGTGCATTGAGGCGCCACCTAAAGCACGTAGTTTTTATATGCAAAAAACAATTTGATCAAGAGCAATTTGCTGCAATTACCTCCGACTTTAGTGATCGCATCCAAGTAATACTTTACGACCACATCGGGTACGCGATTCGTTGAATAACATCGACAACACAGTAGCCGTCTTGAAAATTCGTCGACGCAAGCGTCAATATATAACCCATAGCGGCCCAATTTCTCGTATCCGTCAAGACACCATCGGAAATTGAGACCCTGCAAATCGCATGTGGTAATCCGAAAAACAATCATAGGCAAACCCACCTACCGGACAAAAACGTAATCTCCATTAGATCGCTAGCCCACTGCCTCCCCGCCTGTGAGCTTGCGCATTTGTCAGTGTCATGACATTTTGAACTTGGCGCCTAAAAGAAAGTATTATAAACCCTGAAATATGATTCGGGTCTGGCTTTATCAGAAATAACCTACAGAAACAACACGCCAATTTCCTGGGCACCAAAACCACAATAAGCCTAGCTTTGAAATCTCACAGGACTAAACGTTCGTCAACGATCACAGACATCTACAGTACTTGTGCAGCTGACAGAGCTGACTTTCTAAGCATCCACTCCAACATGGCAGTAGTCTGTGAAACTTCTGGTTTCTTTCATTTAAAAGAATTAATATAGATCGCCCTATACAGCTAATGGTTAAATCGATTTTCATTTCATCGCGGCATCTTTGCTCCCTCACACTGAACATGGTGAAGCCTCCTACTCTTGAGCGGGGAGGCGTGAATGTCACATTCAGATAACCCCTAGGCTGCCAGCGATGGCTACTGCCCCCTCTCATATCAATCAGGGAATTTACTTGGATAATTCTCACCTGCTGACCACTAAACCATCGTCCTATCGCAGACCGATCTGCATAAATCGTAGGCCAGCAAAGTCTAGTCGTTTGTTGACGTGCAGCTACAGCCTCCAAAACATCTTGCACAGGGGTCGTTCTGTCGAATCGATCGATTCCGTTACATTTCTTTATACGTTGCAGTGTTTGAAGGCTAAAAAATCAAATACGTAGCCAAACGCTATTGTTCACCACTAAAACACTAAAACAAATGCACAGCATACCATAGTCGCTTCCCATACTTCCTTTCCAACTAATGTACAGTAAAATTAGCTGGTTGGGTTTATTTTCGATGACTTGCTTTCTTATGAAATTGACAATATCTGGATCGTCATTCATTCTGCCTGCAACAAGTAAGCAGATCTAACAATAAGAACAATCTCTCAGACCAAGTCATCGAAACAGACATGAAAATAATTAAAACACCAGTGACTGTATTTTAATTACTTGACAGCAGCCGCCCCATAATTGGACTATAAGAGCCAATGCTTTCTGGATGGCCATCTATTGCGGACTGCCAGTTAGTGAATCTAAAGACAGCATAGAGCCCTAGCAATCAAAAGCTGTACAAGTAAAAAATTCCTCAGCAAGTTAATGTCAAATCATTCTTCAGTGTCTCTCCGGCCTGTCTAGGAACACTGCACTGCTAGGCGATGAATCAGCAGTTTACCCCGCACCTCAATATCTGTTGACGCTGGTGCAAGCCTAAGAATTACTTGAGAATACTCGCACATACTTTTCCACGGCCATATGCCACAAGTAGTACTTACCTGGGAAAACTGCCCAGCCTTCTCAGGGTGGTATCGATAAGGGTTAATAAAACACGTGTTTTTTTTCAAATCAAATCCGAATACGTAAACCAACAAATTGACCAACCAAACAATTTTAAACCTAAAAGAATAAAAATATTTTTAATACTGGCGGGTGCAAGGAGACAAATTTGCTATTTGTCATGAAAGTGGGGCGGATGGTGAAATTGAGTTTCGGATACTTCCAACTTGAATTTAATCAAGATCACTAATTTTGTAATCAAGATTCATCTTTACAGTTGCAACTTGAATCTTTTCAAGATTGGATTTTTTGAATTTCGCCCCCTCCAAATTTGAGCGAAATCAAGATGTTCGAAATACAATCAAGTTTGTTCAAAAATTAATCAAGCTGTTTCAAAATAAATCAAGTTTTCGCAACAAAATTCAAGTTGCTCCAAACGAATTCAAGTTCACCCGAAACTTGATTCTATCACCTACGGTATTCCGTAATTACATTACACTCTCACACACATCAGGCCACATTACACTTCACTACTTGCAGCCGCCCTCGCACGTAGTCGAGGCCGCCACTCGCAACCTCGTCATCGACGCCGAACGCTCGGTCGAACTCGACAAAAGACAAGGCCCGTCAATGGCGAAGGAATGGCTCATCGTGCCCATGCGTCCAGTTGATCGCCTCCAGTCCCGCGAAAATGAGATACTTGTGACCGAGTCTCAGTAAGTCGAAACGCATCCTATTCTTTAGCTTCTGCTGATTAAGCCTTTCAGGAACGTGTGGCGCCAAATCTTCGATCCAAGGTGCTTTTATCTCGTTCACTTGCGTATCCAGCGCGGCCGCGACGGGTTGGGGAAGCGGATCGAGATCGAAAAAGATCGTAACGGCTTCGCTAAAGTGCTATCAATCGAAGAAGATTCGATGTGTCGATTGAATGGAGTCGACGTTGGTACGTTCGTCCTTAACACGTCGCCACAACGCTGGATGGACCACAACGGCCTTGGAATGGTCACCTTCGCCATCAAAAGGAAACGCAAATTGGACTCGCTCGACGCCTTGGTCGGTCCATTTAAAGCCAACAAGAACTCTTTCTACTCTCTCGTCCGGTAACTATTTCATTCTTGCTTACTTTGATGAGGTCGAAACAAACGCCCGTTCTAGCTTCAACTTGCATGACATCGAAGATCTCGACCCGGTACCCGACAAATCGGGGCGATACCCAATGGTGGGCGCTCGAGCTCGCTCGATTGAAGGACTCCGAATGAACGACATCATCGTCGCGGTCAACCAGATATCCGTAACGGGCTTCGATCATGGCATCACGATCCTGAGCGAGTTCATCGCCAACGTCGTTGACTGTACAATCGAACGGTGCCAAGTAAGCGCTTTGCTTTGTTGAGCCACTTATTAAGAGTACAAGTATCTCCTTATTCAGGAACCTGATATCCCTGACGACATCTGCGACATCACAAATTCGTTGAAGGGAAAAATAAACAAGCTGATGAAACGTTCCGAGAAGAAACAAACCTTGCGAGCAAAACCAAGGACACGCGCGCACCTCGTACGGGAGATCCAGTCGACCCGCCTGAAACGAGAGACCGGAAATGGCCAGCATCTGTGAAATGGTGATGATCTTGATCGATGCTCACAAATCGCCTTTTGTACCTTGTGCGGGTGTGACGAGGAAAACTGATGAAAAAGCACTACCTACTTACGATCAGATCCAGACTCGGAACGCAATTTGGATAACCTCAGGCGAAATTGCGACACACGAATAGGTTGCAGCGAGCGTGGCCTTCATCCTAAACATGAAACAACCAGGTGACAATATTTAGTTAGTTCGATATAAGGCACCTACCACCCGTCGACACGAAGACGAAGACGGACGCCACAAAGCCCATATTGGCAGCAGATCATGTCTTCCATTCAAGCTGCGACGGAGGAAAAACGGGTGAAACAAAATGAACGAGCTATCGACCCAGTCTGTTTTGACTGAAAATAAGTTTCCCTGAATGTTTTGAGTCTTGCCAAATAAGCACCCTCAAAATAGGAGGATGGGTCGAAAATAAGGAAAACCTGACATCGCTTCACTAAGGCCCAGACAGCAGTTCCCCCCTGGCACGCTACACCCGAGTTAAAGGAGAATCAAAGACAAGGATGGGCTGGGGCCCAGACACCAGCTCCCCCTAGCAACCCACACCTGAGTTGGAGGAGAATTAAAGATAAGGATAGGCTGGGGCCCAGATAACAGCTTTCCCTAGCACCCCACACCCGGGTTGGAGGAGAATTAAAGATAAGGATAGGCTGGGGCCCAGACAACAGCTCCTCCTAGCATTGCACACCCGAGTTGGAGGAAAATCAGAAAAAGGAATAGGCTGGGGCCCGGACAACAGCTCTCCCTAGCACCCCACACCTGAGTTTGAAAAGAATCGAAGATAAGGATAGGCTGGGGCCCAGACAACAGCTCCCCCTAGCACCCCACACCCGAGTTGGAGGAGAATTAAAGATAAGGATAGGCTGGGGCCCAGACAACAGCTCCCCCTAGCACCCCACACCCGAGTTGGAGGAGAATTAAAGATAAGGATAGGCTGGGGCCCAGATAACAGTTCCCCCTAGCAACCCACACCTGAGTTGAAAAAGAATCAAAAATGAGGATGGGCTGGGGCCCAGACAGCAGTTCCCCCCTGGCACCCCACACCTGAGTTGGAGGAGAATCAAAGATAAGGATAGGCTGGGGCCCAGACAACAGCTCCCCCTAGCACCCCACACCCGAGTTGGAGGAGAATCAGAGTAGGTGGGCCCGACAAAGCACCCCTAGCATCCTAACCCGAGTTAGAGGAGGATGGGCTGGGGCGCAGACAACAGCTCCCCCTAGCACCCCACACCTGAGTTGGGATGGGTGGGGCCCAGACAACAGCTCCCCCTAGCACCCCACACCCGAGTTGGAGGAGAATTGAAGATAAGGATAGGCTGGGGCCCAGACAACAGCTCCCCCTAGCACCCCACACCCGGGTTGGAGGAGAATTAAAAAAAGGATAGGCTGGGGCCCAGACAACAGCTCCCCCTAGCACCCCACACCCGAGTTGGAGGAGAATCGAGATGAGGAATAGGCTGGGGCCCCGACAACAGCTCTCCCTAGCACCCCACACCCGAGTTTGAAACGAGTTAGAGGAGAATAAAAGAGGATAGGCTGGGGCCCAGACAACAGCTCCCCCTAGCACAACACACCCGAGTTGGAGGAGAATTAAAAAAAAGGATAGGCTGGGGCCCAGACAACAGCTCCCCCTAGCACCCCACACCCGAGTTGGAGGAGAATCGAAGATGAGGATAGGCTGGGGCCCTGACCACAGCTCCCCCTAGCACCCCACACCCGAGTTAGAGAAGAATCAAAAATGAGGATAGGCTGGGGCCCGGACAACAGCAAAAAAATAAAAAAAAAAAAAATTTTTAAAAGAATATTTATAAAAAATTGATGAATTTGTGTATATAAAGTTTTGTTTGGGATTGGGGATAAAATAAAAAAAGGATAATATATGCCGCGCATATAGTGTATCCATGTTGTCTGTGACGCGCACACCTCGTCCAGATTCGCAGGTTCACGTACCGTATGTGCCATCTTCAAATCGCCCTGCGCACACACGAGGAGAACCAGGCGAAAAACAAGGCTTAAATTCTTCTTCGCTTGTTTTCTCGACACGGAAGCATTTTCAGCGGAAATGGTATAAAGAAATTCGGTGCAATACGATGCGCTCTGTCGAACAAACAAAATTATTTCTTAAATGTGTACCAAGCTTGTACAAATCCACTCCAAAGTTTAAGTCTTGATTTGCTTACTCGAGGTGAGCTAACTTTGAGCACCTGCCATTCCAAATTGCAGTGACCGATTTGAATAATTATTGGGAACATCGCAATTAGATATGCCAAGCTAAGATCCTACATCGGCATTTCCCGTGCAACCCTTTCGTTATCGAACGACGACCTCGCAAAGATTTAGCCCGCTGCCAACCTGCCAGCGGTGACTCATCTTCCTCGCTTGTTCCCCCCACGAGCTAGCGGCAGACCAAAGTCGGACTACGGGCATTCGATAGCAAAAACCCTCCTCTTAAAAATGAGCGCTCGCCGAGCGCGCCAGCTTCTACCGTTCTGGAGAAAATCGAATTTAATCAGATCGATCAGATTTTGCAAAAAATTAATGAAAAGAGGCCGATCAACGAAGGGAATATCGGGTGCGCCATAAAGAATGACCCTCGCACGAATGGATAGTTTTCTTCGGAAGCAGTCGCGTTGTAGACTTTACACTAAAACAGGCACATGATGCATTCAATTCTGCATCGTCCATCATTTTTGTTCAGGTGCATGTAAAAAAATGAAAAGTCAAGACCTCAGAAATTTGGTTAAAGCGCTGGTCATTCCGGGTAAAGGTACAGTCAATCATTCCGTTTATAGGGAAATGGTATTGCTGAGAGCCGAGAAATCTGAAAGAAAGGTATTTGGGAACTGGATCTTTCAGCAGGATGGTGCGAAGGCTCACATCCATGGAGAGTCACAGAAATGGTGCAGGGATCATTTTCCTGATTTTGTCGGAGCCAAGCATTGGCCTCTGAATAGTCCCGATTTGAACCCATTAGACTAAATCAGTTCGGGAAGAATTGGCTCATACATGCTATGAACTAGGATCGAGTAAAAACCGAAGCAAGTCTAAAAGCTGAATTAAAGCTTGTTGTGAAACGAATTCGCTCGGTTTTTTGTGGAAAAAAAAGTTGTTAAAGTTGGTTCTCTCGCCTATATCGCGTTTTCAAAACGAATCAAGTAAGATATCAAGGTCAAGCTAAGTCAGACCGCTTACAGCTGATTACCGCGATTAATTGCATATTAGCAAAAAACTCATGAAATGAAACTGGGAAAGGTAGTACATGCGGTTTGATGCGCCTGTGGAGCAGGCCAGTCCAGGCTGACAAAAGGTGGTCAAGAAAGATCCTGCCTGGCTTTGGCTGGTCACATGTACTTGCGGTTTTAGGGTTGACGTAGACCATAACAACTGGCCTCATTCATGTCACCAGCCATGCCAGATGCTACTCTGAGCAATGCTGATGCACCAAGTTATCGTTCAGGAAGCAGCGGATCTTGCATGTTTCCGCTTGATGCTTTCGTGATCGTGATAAAATCAAGCACGAGGAGCAAGTTCGGCACCTCATTCCGCATTGAATAAGCCTATCCAGACATCAGGGAATGCGCTCTAAATAGGGACTGAGACGTCATTTCCCATATGTGTCAAATATATTCTGGTCAAATGTTCACTCGCTCTCTAAAGCTGGAAGTATAGTTCGATGCGATGCGTCAAATAAGCTTGCGATTCGACGTTTTAGGCACCTTTTTACATTGTCAGTTGACCCAAAAGTGTCGCATCGCACGCTTATTTGACGCATCGCATCGAACTGTACTCCGGGATATGCCAAGGATATGCGAATCATGCAATACAGCGTCTTGCGCCAAGGTGATAATCCCTTCAGTTATTGACTAGACCCCAAAAGGTGCATAGCCGCCCAACACCAAAAAATGTCAAGGCCCCAAGATTGTTTCGGTCTTAAGACTGTAGATCTAGCCTGCTGCTGACCAGACGTATTAATCTCGCAGGCAGGTAATCAAGTAAGACTTTCCTGCGAAGCATAATGGCTGAGGGACTTTAGAGAGAGAGTTCACTTTTTCACAACTTGCAAATGCCTCATTATGGACCAGATTACAAGTTCATGAAATTACAGCGTTTTAGCTTTAAGCCTCAGAGTTCACTGGGCGCTGCACCTAACAAGTGCTGTATGCAATAATCAAAAACTGGGTTATATACTGCGCAAGGTAAAATAGATCAGGGAAACAAGGTTATCCTGTGCTATCGACTCCCCACCGACACGAGGCAACAGAGAGACAACGCGTTTGCGATCCAAAAGAAGTGTGAGCAAAGGCTAGCGTGGACACATCGACAGATCCACGCGTATACACGCAAGAAATAGATCATTTCCGCATGTAGAAATCATAAGATGGAGCCAAATCTCATGCGCAGTTATAATAAAAGTATTAAATTAACTCGGCTTGAAATAGTTGTCATTACAATTTTCCTGCCTGAAGTTGCACATCTCAGTTCTCAGGCAATCTGGCAGACGATAGAGCCTCACAACTCACTGACTCACGACAAAGAGCTACAACTCTGAACGCTGTTTTTAGAATATGCCCCAACAGGGACTGAACGAAAGAAAAAACTGAAATATTATCTGCCACTATTCACTTCCGTGTTCAACATTCCGAGTGGAACCCTCGTGCCTGGTAGGCCATGGCGAGTGGGAGAGAGTAATCGATACTCTCCCCTGGCTGGGAGACGTCAACCCATCGGGTTGATGTTTCAGCCGCAAGGTATAGCCGCAAGACTATCTAACTTCAGTCGGAGTTTTTGCCCCGCCGACTTCGCTTGGCCGCCTCCCTCCTACGCCTGCCAGGCTTGGTTACACGAGCATGTGTTACAGGCTTCTTGCCGTATTCTGCTTTGGCTAAGTGCTAGATAATGTGAGGACACGTGAAGAATATCTGCAGCAGGAGAACACCAGTGCTCAACATATTCCTCTGCAGACCCGCATCCATCCTTTGGATGAGTCACCAAATTCATCTTCCTTTTAAAGTAATATTTATAAGCACTTATAAATTCCATGCATTGGGTCAAAAGCGTCTGAATTTCGTTGTGCCCCATTGCTGCTAGAATGTCTCACGAAGCTGCACATTCATCAAAATTCCAGCCTGAGTTGGAGATTGCGCAATGGAAAGAGAGACCTGTCCTGTAAGTATTTGCAGGACACGCACATTTGTACATTACAATCACTGAAATATCCACTGTACAAGAGCTGCAGATGTAAGCATTTTCTGGGAGCCACCTTCCCCGAGCTGGTGACATAAATAAGGCCAGTTGTTATGGTCTACTTGTCAACCCTGAAACCGCGAGTACATGTGACCAGCCAGAGCCAGGCAGGATCTTTCTTGACCACCTTTTGTCAGCCTGGACTGGCCTGCTCCACAGGCGCATCAAACCGCATGTACTACCTTTCCCAGTTTCATTTCATGAATTTTTTGCTAATACATATATGACGCGGGCACGTTTCTGCACATAAAAGAATAACCAGTGGAGATTTCGAAAAGATTTTTGGTACACAGCTTCCCCAACTAGTCCCTCATATCCACACCAAATTTCATCGGTTTTGGCAACACGGTCCGCGAGTTGTAGCGAGAACAAAAAATCAGGTCGGGAGTTTCGCCCTGGCACCCCTAGTATGAGTCTTTTCTCGGTTTTTCTCCTTTATTTCGAGAATGTGACTTGTACAGGGCTGCACTGAAAGTCGCGGCAGGGTCAGGATTTTCTTGGCTTTCCCATGAGGGGTGCGGGTCAGACCGTTTTTCAAAAGTTTAACGTCGCAAAATTAACAAATTTTCAAGTCTGGGACTCACCTGGGACACACCCCTAGTTTCCAATGCTGCGATTCACTGATTTTAGGTTTGAGTGCTTGGCGCACAGAAAAGGCGGGTAATTCAAAATTTTGGTTTTGTTTGCTGGAACGCGTAAACTTAGGCCAGCTTTTCAGTTCCGTCGTGGTTCTCCTAGCGGTCATATACGGTAGGTCCACCATACATTTTTACAACAAGGTTAGTGGTCGCAGTACTGTGTAGCGTGAAACAGTCCATTTGCTGGCTGTCCCAAATGTCAGTCGGGTCCGCACGGGTCGAAGCCATGCGGGTGCTTTCGACCCATGGGAAACATAATATGTACCGATCATACAACCAGGCATTTATTTTCAGATAGAGCATAAAAATGGCGTCGATTGGGTTTCTTAGAAATTTGACTTGTAGTCGCGAAAAAGATAAAAAGAAAGTTGGCGCACCAAGTGCCAGAACCACGCACCCTTTTGAATCTCCCGCCCGCGGGCTGCTTATGTCATAAGTGCGGTTTAGGCTGCTAACTCTGAAAGTCGCTGGTAGATTTATAACTTATTTTGTTTCGCCGAAGACAGATAGGTGCTGTAGCACAAAATTAGACCGACATGTAGTGCTAAAGCGAAAAATTTGATATATTTTCTCGCGATTTCCAGAGTAAGCAGCCGAAACCGCTCTTTTGTCATAAGCGGCGCACGGGCGGGAAATTTAAAAGGTGCGTACTTCTGACACTTTCTTTCTATCCCTCTACTTTCACAACTAGAACTCGAATTTCAACTGTGAAAAAACCAATCGACGCCATTTTTTATGCTCCATCCGAAAACAAATGTATGTTTTTTTTATAATTGGTTCTACAAGATTTTAAAGAAAGGATTTTTCTGAAATTCCTGAATATCACTTTTTTTCAATATTTCCACATGGATTTTAGAGTGCTCGCGAATTGGGCTCAGGTTTTGGCGGGTTTTTCAACCTATGATTTCTGTAAGCAGCCCTCGAGCGAGGAAATTCGTATTGGACGCACTAGGTCACGCTTCATTTGACTTAATCCGCTTGTGCTCAGTCATTTCGCCATTTTCTCCTCAATAAAACCACCTGTTGCTGGGGAGCGGCTATAATTGGAGGCTTGGCGTCTCTGGGCGGTCGCTTTGACAACCATGAATGGTATGGTCGGGGAGAAGAGGCACCTGGCCGACTGATCGCGAGCACGTAGGTGTTCTCGTTGTTGAACAAATCTTACAATCATTCTTGTCTTGTCTTGTGTGCCAAGAAAGTGCGGTTCGATTTCGACAAGTGTTTGCTAGCATATGAGTACATATTTGTACTAAAACTAACCTCTGCCTTGCAACTGGCCTTGGCTGGTGACCAGGGGGGGGGGGGGGGGGATAAAAGCCAAGGCTGGAACACGACTGCACACTTTCTGGGAAAGTGGTTGGGGGGGGGGGATCGAGGCGGGGATGGTCGTGCCATTTTACGTCAGCAATCTCGCGTTTTTCTTGAAATGCGTTTAGTAATTTCTATGCAGATTAGTATTGGTAGACTATGAAAAAGGTGGAGAAAACGTAGGGGTTAGTGGGGCCAAGTTGAAATGTCAGAGTGGAATAGTTTCTGCTCGATTTGTAGTCTGATCGGGCGGGGTTTCGTAACAAATGGCTGCAAAACAAATAAATTTCTGGCGTGCTAGTGTGGCTTAGCTTTGACAAACAGGGTTTTTCATTTTAGCTTTTGTATGTACTTATCTCGGCAATCTCGGATGCAAGTACTGGTTTGAACAGACGGGTAAAATGGCTGGTAAGACACCTAGCGGACGTAAAACGCAGGGCAAAGGCAAATTGTTGGGTGCCGTATCGCCGACTTGGTCAACGGATGAGGACGAGCCCAGGGTCAAGTTCCAGATCGGAGGTAAGGGGGCTTGGAATTTTATGTAATGGCTGCATTTGAATTTGCAAATGCGTTCATGAATGAAACGTCCTGGACGGATCCGTTTTTTCCTGTTATTTTCTATGAAACTCGCCCCCTTTCGTTTTTTCTAGAACGAATCCGCCCCTAGTTGGTCTCACTGTTTGCAGCATCAAGTAGCAACTGTACGATGCCTGTGCTAGAAGATAGTTCTTCCTTTCGTACGATTCGTGTTTCAATTGAAGTTATTATTGTTTTTGGGCACTTTTTGGGGGTTTTCGGGCCGCCGTTTGAGAACCGCTTGATCGATTTCGATAACTTTTGGTACTAGCATGTCCTACCTATCAACCTATGATACTACCAAACGGTTTTGCTAAATAATGGCTGGTTGTCGAGATATGCAGATAAAACCGTTTCGCCCTGTGTTATAACACGCGTTGGGTCTGTGGACCCAAGAGTTCGACCAACTACGGGTTAAATGGAGGATGGAAGACGTGAAGCGGGCTTTTAGGAAAGTCGATATTTGGCCCTTTTCCCGCGGGCTGGTGGGATTGTTAGGACCCTCGATGCATGCCGAGCAAAACGCGCGTTGGTGGTCGGGTAACCGTGCCCTGAGGGGACCTGGAGTCGAGACGACCCCTGACTCGAGAAAAGTGTCACCCACCACCCGGGGTCGACCGTGCCCGTACCAACCAAAAATTCGATTTAGCAGAGTTAAAAGGGTGGAAAATTGTTGTGGAGGAGTTTTTATACTGGCTATTTGGTCACTATAAAAGTATGTAGGTCGTACCGCCCTACTTTCAGTGCCCTACCCTACCCTAGCACACTATCCGCGGTACGGCGGCACGGTCGACTCTGGCCCACCGCCAGGCGTGCATGCAAGCCGCAGAAAACTTGACCAAGTTCTCAGATGGCCAGAGTTGAATCGAGGCCCGGTTTCCAGCTGTGCCAAGCAACCTTTCATTGCTAGACCACCCAGGGGGCGACCTGGAAAATCTTTTTAGATCCCTTCTCTTCGTTCCAGGGGGTCCTTTTCGCGCGGGCCAGGGGGCTTGTTAGCTGACTGACCCTATATGCTATCGGGTAGGGTGGCATGGGGATGCATGCCAGACCCAGCCCGTGCCCCGTGTGTGGACCTAGATTCAACCCCCCCCCCCCCCCCCGACTCATAAGCCCTCACGGAGGGATGAAGGGTGAGTCATTCACCCCCAGGCTGGGTTTCCAGCTCTGCCAAGCAACCTCTCACTGCTACACCACCCAGGCGGCTGATGGCCAGGTGGTCAACCAGTTCATCAGAGCCCATCGTGGGTAGCAGACATTTGGCCAGTGTTCGCTCCGCCTGACCACCAGGTCATGGTCACCACGCCGAGATTTCCCGATGTTTCGGTGCCATCATCATCATCATCATGTTTTATTTGTAGCCAAACGCATAAGCGCACTCAGGGGCTGCAAAACAAGAGGATAAGTACAATAGATGAAAAAAAAGAGAACAAATGATCACAGTCAAGAAAGAAGGAAGTCTTAAAAAAAAAATCACTAAAAAGTAACCTTTGAAACAGAAAAACGAAATCGAGGTAAGGAATCCAAGGCAACATTGGCGGCCAGCTCATTCCATAAAACGATGCACGAAAATACAAAACATTGTTTGTATGTCTCAAAAAATGCCTGGGAACTACTAAATGGTGCGGTGCCACATTCCTCTCGCTAGTGCGAAAAGCAGTCTTATGTACTAACGGATGATCAGCATAAAAATTAAAATCGTGAATGTTGTTGTAAAACTTGTAAAACTGATAGAGTTTCAAACGCTTCCTACGATTGAAAAGAGAGACCCAGCCAGCCTTGTCTAGGCCTGCATCATACGAAATGTTAAAATCGTTCAAAAAAAGACGTAAGGCATAAAATTGAGCGCGTTCCAGTTCATGCACATCCTGTTTCAAAACTGGGTCCCAACAAACACATCCATATTCTAAAACTGATCTCACACAAGCATCGTAAACTGTGCCAAGAACTGAAGGGCCCACATGACGACCAAGTTTTCGACGCAAGGCACCCAACATGGAAGTAGCTTTTCGCACAACGCTGCTAACATGTTCGCTAAATTTCATGTCGTTAGTGAAAAGGTTAGTGCCAATCAATGTTTTGCAACCATTCGCAGTATCAAGTCCGACCTTGGTCGATTTGTGTTGGCTGCGGGTGGAGGAGGTCTGTCAGATTGGGGTGCATTGATGGCCCTCGGGGTTTTTCGAGGTTGCAGATAACTCGAACGAGGCCGGGGAAAAGCTTTCTGAGTGTCAAAGTCCGTCTGTTCATTCCTGGACCTTGACATGTTCTGGAAACTCCATGAAGTTTACCCTGCCTTGTTATTCTAGAAACCATCACAGTATATTTTACTTGTATGGCGGATTAGCAGAGATAAGAACACTCTCACGATCCGTTCAAACCTGGCGAAGCTGGACGGGGCCCCAGTCAAGCACTAGGGGGACGACAGTTAGGTCTACAGTTGATGGCGTGTGATGGGATTGTGACCGATGATGCGGTTATTCTTGAATTTGGATCCAATTTTAGGCGATGCCACGCCTTTTATGGACGACAACGAGCCGTTGGTGCCGAGTGCGGGTGGAACGCCGCCAATTCCAGTTGTTAAAACAGTCACGCAATCGAAATCGGCTCCCAATGCGGCCGCGATGGAACAAGTGAGGAAATTGTAGGAATCTCATTCCTTAATTGCATTGTCCTTGTTTCAGACTCGTCAAGTGTTTGTGGAATTGTTCGAGTTGCATTTTCCGGAGACGGGGACGAAGGGCGAGGCGGAGTGGGAAGAGACGGCGAGATGGATTCGATACGAGGAGGACATCGAGGGGGCCGACCATCGGTGGGGACGACCCCACGTGGCCTTCCTGGCATTTCATTCGTTGCTGCAACTGAGATATTGCATTCTCAGAGGTGAGTGGTCTCCGATGAGGACTCGGGCCGCGGGTGTGAGCACAGGAGCACAGTGAGACATCCATTCTCCCCCAGGTTGCAGGCTCGGGGACGTTAGCGGTCATGCTGGACGTAGGCCTCGCCTAATGTCGACATGCTCGCATAAACATTTGCATCTGACTGGTACTCCCTCCCTCCGTATCAGGGGGTGCAGTGAAGTCAAGTACACTGTGTTGGGTGGAGCATCCATTTCCATGGCGGTTTTGATGCGTCCAGTCCGTGAGACTGGTCAGTCGCTTTCCTCAAAAGTTTGTTTGACCCGAGAATTCCTGGAAATCTGGAAGTTGAGCACTGTAACCAAGCCTGGCAGGCCTAGGAAGGAGGTTGCCGTCGGCGGGACAAAATCCCCCGACTGGAGCAGGCAAGTCTTGCGAACCCAGAGAGATGATTCTCTGCGTCTACCCTGGCGATGGATAATCGATTTGATCCGATTTAATTCGAACGACGATTGGATTTGATTCATATCGAATCAAATCCAATCGAGATCGAAAGCCAAGTCTCGCGACTATACCTGCGGCTGAAACATCAACTTGAGGGGTTGACGTCTCCTAGCCAGGGGAGAGAAATGAACTCGCCATGGCCTGCCTGGCTGATGGTTACACCAGCAAGCTGCCGTTCGATATCTGATGCGAAAGAACAAAGCTGACGCAGAGATCCATGATGAACTCACGACTGTTTGTGGGAAGCACGCCACCACGCGTGTCAGCTTTGCTTTTTTCGCAATAGATCGACTGGATGGTCAATTTAGGTTTCTAAAAGTTTTGATGTCAGCGACTCACAAGTTCATTAGAGCTGGACTCATCAAAAGTATCTCATAAACATAAAAATAGACGCTGTTTGGGATGGTATGCTTCACTTTAAACTGCAATGGCTCGTTATTGAAGCCAGCTCATTGTCGGGCACCCCTCGTAATCCTGACCAACAGCCCTGACAGGTTTTTTGTGGGCTTTAGCTTGGTTTGCGTCAGTTGTCCAGGTCAAGCCTGAGCAGTGCTGTGCGTGTCTCCACTAACAGCACCTCGACGCGAGGGCATCCTGGACTGGACGATGGTGGGTGAGCCGTGAAGCCTGTCGGTGTTGGACAGCCTTGGCTTCCCTCTGCACTCGGAGCACCTCGAGGGTACTGGCGTGCAAAGTCAGCGAGAGTTTATAGTTCAAAAACCAACCCCCTCACCGGGTATTGAACCCCCAGCCACTCGCTACCAATGCCAAGCCGCCTGCACCACTGGGGCCGCTGAGACCTGAAGGGTGGTGGGCACCTTCTGGCTGCAGCAGAGGATCGATTGCAAGAAGAGAGCGAGGAATTTGCTTGCTCTCTTGACTCAGAAGGCGCCTTGTGCGTCCACAAAGAGTGAGAGACAGGCAAAACCAAATTTGTGGTTGTCATTGACATCAAAATAGATTTTCATGTTCCGCATTCTCGCAGTGTAAAATATGGTTGCAGATAAGGGCTATTTACGCGGGGTATCTTACCATACGAGCATCGGGAAGGGGTGGGGGCAGCCAGTAACCTGTCATTGATAACGATACTTGGTGAATAATATCGAGAAATACTGGTTTACACAAAAAATTTAAATTTAAAAGTTGGCGGGAAAAGTTTCTCCTCAGTATTAAGACTTTGCCCGGACATGAGTATCTATCTTTTGTAGGGGCCATGATGCTGGGAGCGAAAGCGGATTCCTACGCTGAAATTTGCCAGCAAGTTGTGGCTGCGATGAGCAAAGAATTCGGCATCGATGAGAACAAGGCCAAAATCATTGGCGCTGCCCTCCAGCGGAAGCACAGGTAAGGTCAGATCTTCGGTCCCCAGGCCCTTGCTGTGACAGTTTTCCTTTAGGCATGCCACCGAACCACGCCATCTGTTCAGCTTGCGAGGCAGTATGATATCGCCCGGATCAGTGAGGTACTGGGGTCGGATAGGTGCCCTATTCTGTCGAAAACAGTCAAATTCAAAAAATGGCGGGAAAATTTTAGTATTTGAAATTTCCCCACTCCCTTTCCTATGGCTGTGCGTACATGGAAGGAATGGCATGGGATAAGTGCTGGGGGGATTTCAGGTCCGACCACTCGCAGACTGCACCCGCTATGGCCAAAGAGGGAAGTAAGATGCGATCGCCAAAATCGGAATCGGCCATGAAACGGGTTGATAGTTCGACTTCGATCAGACGCTCGTTCATTCGATTGACAGCTGACACGTCGTCCGTTGAACTGGTTAGGAAATTGCCAAATGGAGCTGAATCGGCACAGGTGAGGATGAAGATGTGTCTTAAATCGATCTGATCGATAACCGATCGAATCGATATTCTGATCGATCTAATCGATACTCAAATCGATCTAATCGATAGCAAATCAATCTAATTGATAGCAAATCGATCTAATCGATACATTTTCAGGTTTTTGTTGGCAAATTGAGTGAACTTCGAAAAGTCAGATTTTGTATGGTTCGATTGGATCGTGGGATTGCGTTGCCCGAATTATTGGACGCCCCGATTCCAGTCCGTTTTCTGTTTGTCATAATGGGCCCGCCATTGCCGGACGTCGACTACCACGAGATTGGTCGATCAGTGGCCACGCTCATGTCGAATCCTGTAAGTGACTGGTCCTTGTTCGGGGGGGGGGGGACTTGACGATCACTGCTGCGTCCTGCCAGGATAGCCCCCTGAGTCGAGGCGCCTGACTACTGTCGGACGCGTAGAAGGTGCCTGGATGACCCTGACTCCTTGGGGGTATGTAGGGTGTCATAACTCAGTGCAGCAGTGTCAGACAGGCGAAACATCACCCTGACTAGTTGACGTACCAGCATTCCTGGCGGTCGGGAATCGATACTCTCCCCTGGCTGGGCAATTTTAACCCGTCAGGTTGATGTTTCAGCCGTAAGACTTGTCTGCTCCATTCTGGGGTTTTGCCTAAGAGACTTCACTGCCGCCTGGGCGCGCTTGTTGCACAGTCGATGGCACACTGCCAGCTCACGAGCACATGTTTCACTGCAGGCATTCCAAGAAGCTGCCTATACTGCCGAAACGAGGAACGCCCTTTTGGCGGCTGTCGATCGATTTCTGGACGGCAGTTTGGTCATTCCGCCTGGCGAGATCGAGAAGAAGTCCCTGTTGTCTGTCGATGCTATCAAGAAGGCGTTGCGTCGTCGGGCCGCCAATCGGGCTGAGCAACAGAAGGTGGCTTTGGCCAAGGAGGCCTCGGATGGATCGGAAGGTAAAGAGTCGTCCTTGGCGGGGATCGAACCCTTGATTTGGTGTGCGCTTGCAGGTTCCAAGGAATTGGTGTCGAAGCCGAAGCGCTACGACCCGTTGCAACGTATCGGCAAGCCGTTCGTGGGTGTGTGGAACGATGTGAAGCATCGATTCCCATATTACGGGTCGGATTTCAAGGACGCCTTACATTTCCAATGTCTCACTTCCTTCGTCTTCATGTTCTTCGCCGCTTTCGCACCCGCCATCAGTTTTGGAGGCTTGCTGGGTAAGGCGAGTGGGGGGGGGGCCGAGGGACATCTGAACAGGCTGATCGAATAGTGTGATGGCAGTGCGGTGGCTAGCAGGCAAGGATGAGGCTGAGGTGACACCTAGTTCACTAAGGGGTGGGAGCAAGAAGTGGTGGACAAGCCTGTCGGGGTTGGGTGGTGGGGATGGGTTTTTGTACACTGGCCTGACGAGTGGACAGGTCATGCGTACCGCCCAACCGAGTTTAGCACCCAGGCTCTCTACATCTTTGGGAAGTAATTTGGTTGTGTGGTGCACATATTTAGTGTCTGCAAAAAATAGTACACCTGACCCATACTGATCCTTCTAGGGCTGCACTACCTTACCTCTGTGAGCGCTGCAGGTGGTGGTTGCTCGATGGTGGGACATAGGTTACACCCTTTCTGCTGGGTCTGCCTTCACCTGAGACAGATCAACCCCAGATTCCATCTGGTCACTGCATGGAGACCTGTTCTCCACGCCTTCCTTGTGGATCCATGTATCTCCTGGTTCGGGCGTAGTTTAGCCGAAGGCTTGACTGTTCGACGGAAAGAGGGTGGGGCAACGGGGTCCGCAGTGTTCGTGGTTATTAGACTGGACAGTCGGTGATCCTGCTGGGATATGCTATATGCAAGTCCGAGGTGGACCCGAGGATTGTGAGATATATGCTCATGTGTTAGCAGAGATAAAACTGTACAAATGCAAAAAGTACAGTACAAAAGCTGTACAAATGGCAAGGAGGCCTGCCCAGTGGGTGATGTCTGTTATAGGCTACACTGATGTACCTTGTGCACAGTCTCGACTACTTACAAGTCGACGAGTGCCAGGGGTTTGCCATCCCCTTCCATCCACTGTGCCTCCCAGCAGTACTCATGGATCCAGGCGACGTCATAGTTGCATCATCCCCTTGCACATCTGTGGTGGGGCGTGCTGAGACTTGTCCCATCTATGTCTGCGCCTTGTGTGCCTGCCAAGGGCTCGACTGGGAATTGATACTCTGCGCGGAGCCGCCTGATGGAAGCGTGATCTTTCAGGGTGGTTTCAACCATGGACTAGGTCGGGCGAACTGATCGGCTGCCCTAGGTGTTTGACCTGGTGCAAATGCTCCACTGGTCACATTCTCCAGTGATAGGACCCAGTCATATTTCAGCTGCATCTGCAACTGTGAGAGGCTTGTCCCGTTTGGTAGAACGCAGTGTATGGAGACAGCCAGGTATTGTACAGTATATCTTGGGCGGCTGCGGTGTCGCAGTGGTTCGGCATTCGTCTGCCCTTGCTTAGTCGCGAGTGGCTGGGGGTTCAATCCCTGGTGATGGAGGTCCGTTATGCGAGTGCGCCGTATGGTGCTTGGCTATGGATAAAGTATGACATGACATGACATGACATAAACCCTCGCTAGCTTTGCATGCCAGGCTGTGGCGTGGTTGACTCACCCAGTGGCACTCCTAGTGGAGACACGCAGAGGGACGCTGTTCATGACTTGCTACAGGCAAAACGGGCTCGATGACTCTGGGGGGGGGGGGGGGGAACTGCGGCCCAACCCACAAATTTAAGAAATGTGGAGTATATCTTGCAATTTAAGCCGAGAAAGTGGACAACTGGATGGGGCCGAGCGAAGTGTTGGTGGCACAGTGTTTGTGCGGAGTGATTTGGGGCCTGCTCTCGTGCCAGCCTGTCATTATCGTAAGTGACCATTGTCCTCCATGTTCGATCCCTGACTAGCATGGCGTGTTTCAGGTGGCAGCTACTGGTCCAGTTTTGGTCTTTGAAGGGAGCTTGTACAAAGTAAGAATCATTTTTGAGGTGTTTGGTGCCTCGAATAGATTGTATTTTTAGTTCTGTGAATCTTACGGGTTGGAATTCATGGTCTTGCGAGTGTGGGTTGGTCTGTGGGTGTTCGTGCTGGCCGTGGTGACCGTGTGTTTCGAGGGGTCATTTCTGGTCCGATATATCACTCGTTTCACCGAGGACATATTCGCCAGTTTGATTTCTATGATTTTCTGCTACGAAAGTCTCAGCTTTATGATAAACGTAAGTCCGAGGGGGGGAAGGGGGCATCGATGAATGCGTGCTCTTTTCAGAACTTCTTGTACCATCCAGTCAGAAACATGGGCGAGTACTGTTCGGGTGAAGATGAGAATGGGACCCGGGTGACTACTCGGGGGCCGTTGAACGAGTCGATGTGGAGCGAGACGTCCCTGATCAACGATCTGGATCCCATTGTGTGGAGTGTGAATGCCAGCAGTGGCCACAAGGCTAAGGTGAGGGGTCAACCGGACACGGCCCTGCTGTCGGCAGTGTTTCTGATGGCCACGTTCGCCCTGGCCTTCGCGTTGCGTCAATTACGAACGAGCGTGTATTTGGGACGAAGGGTGAGTTGACCGGGGGGGGGGGGGGGGCGGGGGTGGAGGTGACAGGCTTGGTTTGTAGCTTCGTCGAGCGTTGGGTGACTTTGGTGTGCCGATCGCATTGGTGATCGTGGTGCTGTTCGATGAACTGGTCTTCACCGAGCCGTACATGGAGGTAGGGCTTGAGTCGTGCCTTACTTTTATCCACAGCGCACTTGGGAACACATAAATCGATAATTTTTTCCCTGGGTGGGAGTCGAACCCTCACCATCTGACGTTAGAGGCGGACGCCTTGACCGTTAGGCCACGACCAGGTGTTGTCATGCCATACTTTCTCCATAGACAGGCATCACGTCGCACTCGAGGGCTAAGAACACAAATCAATTAATAATTTTTTCCCTGGGTGGGAGTCGAACCCTCGCCTGTAAGTGAGAGGCGGTCGCCTACCGCTAGGCCACGACCCACACAATACAATCGAGACTCGTGTAATAGACAGGCACTCGAGGGCTAAGGACTCAAATCAATCGATAATTTTTTACCTGGGTGGGAGTCGAACCCTCATTATCTAGCATGAGGGGCAGACGTCTTAACCGCTAGGCCACGACCCGAGTCAGGCAAGGTGGGTCGGTGATTGCATTCACATTTTGATTATAGCTGTTGAAAATGCCGGATGGATTCTCGACTTCGGACCCGTCGAAGCGTGGTTGGTTCATTCACCCGATGGGTATCGGTCGGAGCATGCCGTGGTGGGCCATGCTGATGGCGGCAGTGCCAGCCATACTGGTCTACATATTGATTTTTGTGGAAGTGGAGATCACGGAGTGAGTGCAGTGGCCTGAGTGTGAGGGCTGGTTTGGATGCTTGTTTATTTAGGCTTCTGCTGGCCACCAAAGAACGGGGTCTTCGCAAGGGGAGTGGATTCCACTACGACCTCGTCCTCGTCGGCGTCCTGACGGTGGTGTGCAGTCTGCTGGGCCTGCCTTGGATGTGCGCTGCTGCTGTGCAGAGTTTGGCGCACGCCTCTTCGTTGACCGTCATGAAGAAGAAGGCGCCGGGAGAACGACCGGAAGTGCAGATGGTCTTGGAGCAACGAGTGACCACCATCGCGGTGGCCTTGCTGATGGGTATGGTATGGGTGTCAGACGGGGTCCCCATGCCCGTGCTAGGTTCTGTGTTGCCTCGACCATCAGTGGGCACGCCCAGGGTGCATGTGGGCAGAGCGTAACGTAGATGACAGACCTACCCTGATGGGGGCTGGTGGTGGGGTAACGCACTTGCCTTGATGGTCGTAGCAGGTATCAAATGTATGCTGACGTTAAGATTAGGCACTCTGATAGGTTCGAGTCCCACCTCATGAAAACAGTGGGTCCTCAGCAGAATTTATCTTTTTCAGGTGCCTGCGCCTTCCTCGGCTCCTATTTGAAACACATTCCGCTGGCCACTCTATTCGGCATTTTCCTGTACCTCGGCGTGATCAGCATGATCGGCGTGCAGTTCGTGCACCGTGTCGTACTGATGCTTATGCCCAAGAAGCACCATCCGGATGTCCCCTACTGCACCAAGGTACCCTCCTCCTCCCCTCCCCCACCCACAACCACACTTCACATTGCAGGTGCGCATGTGGCGTATGCACGCGTACACAATGATGCAAGTGGTCTGCCTAGTCGTGCTATGGATCGTGAAATCGACCAAAGCCTCGCTGGCCTTCCCCTTCGTGCTTATGCTGCTGGCAGTACTGCGCAAGTTCCTTCTGCCCAAGATATTCACTCCCATTGAACTGAATGCCGTAAGGACCCCACGGCCCAGGCTGATCCCATCACCAACTTCTCCCATTTCCAGCTGGATGGTCACGAAGACGAGGACAGCGAGCGGGACGACGAGGACGAAGGGAGCCACTCGCGGGACTTCTACGAAGAGGCGTGTCTGCCCGTCTAGTCCACTAACCAATTGTGACTAGTGCCTACGCTTTAATGTTGTATTAACTTTATATTACGTTATTTCAAATTCAATAAATCAAGTCAAAAACATGAATAAGAAAATGAAAAAAAGTGCAAATTACTTTTGCGAAACCGTTTCGGCCAAAATGCGATTCAAAGCGCAACTAACCGTCTCGTCCACATTATCCAATGTAAGTACGTGATGAAAAGTGGGATTATTAGGTAATAATAATCTTAATAATTCCACCACATTCGAACGCAATGACCTCAATTCATTTTCTCTTCGTCTTAATAACTGCATCAATGCCCCATTGGCTTGTTGCAATCCTTGCAAACAGGCCGTCATTTCTTCGAAACCACTCGTATTTTGATTATTCAAATCTAATCGAATCAATCGATTATTATTTATCGAATGATCCGAATTGGTCGATGAAGAATTCGTATTTCGATTAATTACATAAAATTGACCAAAATTTCCACCGTTTCTCGTCGACCATAATTCGCCCATCGATCCACTCGAATGTGTCGACGACCCGCTGCCATTTTGACAAAACTCATAATTCGATGGACTTACGGCCGAAGCGTACGATGGTGAATTATTGACCACGGGCGCAGCACTTGTCGAAACGGCGTCCAATAAAATTCTTTCTGGTGTAAATCGTTTATTACTAATTGAATTTGAATTTATTTTACGAATTTGATTGATTTCGTGTTTACCATCCTAAAATTGAGGGGAAATAAATTAAAAACCACGATTAGGGCATCTGGCCGATAAAGCCAAGAGCTACCATAGAAAGTTTCATAAACTTAAATTTGAAATTGGCGGTTATTCGATGGATGCTCAGGCTTGTGCTGCGGAACTAGTTTAAAGGACGCCAGTGAATGTGCGCATGCAACGCTTAGTTTCAGAAAAATTTCCATGAATCGAAATTTTAAAAAACCAGACAATCATAAAATAAAAACAGTGGCTACGCTATTCTCATTTTCTTTCAGTCCGCTTCCTCTCCCTATGAAGTTTTGTAAGCCTACATTTGAAATTGGCGGCTATTCGATAGATGCTCAGGCTTGTGCTGCGGAACTAGTTTGAAGGACACCAGTGAGTGTGCGCACGCCAAGCCACCTCACAACAGTGTTTTTTTCATTTTAGAAAAGTCGACAAATCAAAATTTCAAAAACTATAAAATCAAAAAAATGACTACGTTCATTCTTGTTTCTAGTCGAGCCCCTTCGCAGTTGTCCCTTTAATCAAGGTTCATAAATCTCTTGAATCCTGAGTCTGAACCAAGGAAAATCATTTTTCACTCCTACGTAGCCCCCTGCCTTGCCAGGATCTAGCCCTAAATTTGTTTCCTCCTTGCACCACGACAGCTTTCAGATATTGTTCAAATCTCTTACAATCTTTTGATCCTAAAGAATTTCCAAGAAAACATGAGAAAATCATTTTCCACTCCCTACGAAGTTTTATAACCTTAAATTTGAAATTGGCGGGAGTTCGCTGGATGCTCAGGCTTGGCTGTGCAACCAGTTTGAACGACGCCAGTGAATGTGCGCGCGCCGCGCCACTCCCGGCAGTTTTTTAAAAAAGTCTCCGCAAATCGAAATAAAAAACCAGATAACTATAAAATTAAAAAATGACTATGCCTGTTTTTTTCCTATCCAGCGCTTTGCACTGAAGCTTCATAAATCTCTTAAATCTCGAGTATGAACCTGGGAAAATCATATTCCACTTCTAGCCCCCCTGCCTTGTCAGGATGTACCCCTAACCTTGTTTCTTCCTGGCATCCCGATAGCTTCCGGATAATCTTTGAAATCTTTTAATCCTTTTTAAAATTGTCCAGAAAACATGAGAAAATCAGTGTCCGTTCCTTGTCAGCCCCCTTTCAGATATTGTTCAATTCACGATCAGATCAAAAACAGACGACGTACCTGATTTCGATCGACGCTAGCAGCGTGAGATTTGACGTGA
Organism: Mesodorylaimus sp. YZB2_4; assembly: GCA_030248295.1. Taxonomy (NCBI): domain Eukaryota; kingdom Metazoa; phylum Nematoda; class Enoplea; order Dorylaimida; family Dorylaimidae; genus Mesodorylaimus; species Mesodorylaimus sp. YZB2_4. The sequence goes on along the minus strand of JASANH010000918.1, from coordinate 261,635 downwards.
GCGGCGAACACACGTTTTCTGGACGTCGTAAAATCGCATCGATCGCACGACATCGGTGATGGTTGATTTCGCCGTTTGGAATATTGCTTACGTTGTTTTCCATCATTTCGCGACGACGTTTTATGTTTTCCTTGCGTCTTAATTACGGCTGTATGAATTTTTTTCACATGCGTCAACATTCGTTTTAACGAAGCGAATTTCCTCGGACAATGTGGACAAATTTGATGACTAGTTTTCGCAATCATTTTCTCTTTAGCTCCACGATGCGACGATAATTTGTGCGCGTAAAGTTGTCGTAAAGAATTTGTCGTAAATTGACATTTATCGCAATAAAATTTCGTATCGATCGATTCTTGTTGCGTATTCGCAGCGACTGTAGCAACGACTGATCCAACGACATCGTTAATCGATTCCGACGTATTACCACAACCATTGAATTGTGGCGAACATTTTGGATTTCCATTCGATATTGTTGAATGCGAAGCTTCTTCGTGATTATGCTCGTTCTCTTCGATACCTTGGTCCGCATCCAGGCTAACAGGATTTTCACCATTGATAGTAATTGAGCAATTTTGCTGTTGAAAGAACGCCGTTGCATTCGATGACGTACTTGCTGGGGGTGCAGGTGGTGGAGATTGCAAACTTCGGTCATCGATTACGTGACCAATCGATGGCGATGGTCGCATTCCGATTAATGCGGCTAAAATGGCAAAGAATATGAAGTATTGGTTGCAGAACTCTTCATCAAGTTGGCACAAGGAAATCTAATCTTTCAGTTTTCAATTTCCCTAAAAAAAACAGGTCTTCCTCAAAAATAATGCCAGATATTGGAAAATTCAATATTCAAAGTCTGAATTTCGCATAGATTAGGGCCCGATCGTGCTTACCGTTACTTCCGTGATGTTTAGTCAAATGTCCGAGCAATGATTGTCGTCTCGTGTATCGCGTATTACATTCTTTGCAAAAATATAATTGTTGATGCGTTCGTTTATGAAGTTGCATGGAAATAGGATTTCTCGTGGCGTATTTGCAATTAGGGAACGGACAATATTTGGGCAATTGAGATGTCGAATTCGTCGAACGGTCGATGGGATGTTTTTGTAAAACATGTTTTTTCAATGAATATTGTCGAGTAAATTTTGCTGAACAATCGGGGCATGAAAATGTTTTTTCTCCGGCGTGTTTACTTCGTTTATGGCACATGAGTAATCGACGATCGTCGGTCGAAAATTTACATTCGGCGCAACGAAATGTAGTCGATGATTGATAAGTTGCCATCGATGAACGAGTTGATTGCGGAGAAGGAGTGACCCGGGTTTGAACCGCGGCCGGATGACGGAAATCGGATTGATTATCGATCGATTCCGTTTGATTGTGATCGGACGGAGAATTAATGACGTCATCGTCGAATTGACTTAGTAATAAACCACTGCTTTGTAATAATTCTTGAGGAAATAATTCGCTGAATGGACTGGGCGGTGGTAAAGGTGGTGTTTGACCGCTCGGAATCGAAGTGGATTTGGTTGACGGGACTGACCTCGATGATGTGGGTGGAGTCGGCGATGCCCAAGTGACGACTGATTCCAATAAATTACTTTCTTCGTCGTCAGATTTCCACATTTTTATTCAAAAAGCGTTCTAATATCTTTCGAAAACAAAAGCAGATATTTTGAGGAAGTACAGACGAGGAATGCACGAAACGGTAAAATATAGTTCAGTTAGTTTTTATCTAAGCCAGAGATTTTTAATTTTTTCTAGTAAGAAAGGGCATTTATACTAAAACAACCGGATTCAGTTTAAAAAAATTTGCTTTTTTAAAGAAACATCACTGTGAAAGAGCGTTTTGAGTGGAATCTTGAATTATAGTTTACCAGACAGGCTGGGTTACTGTACACCTCTTGACCGGTCGAGACAGGTGCTTTGGGCAATGAAATGGGGCCGCGTATTGCGCATTGGCTGGCAATCGAAGGTTTTATTACGTATTTGAGAAGTTTGATTCAAATAATTCGCGACGATTTCGACAAAGAATAATTTAGTTCGGTGTCTGGAAGAAATGGCGAGCGCGAGCACGGCGTCATTGATCAACCCGAAAACGGAATTTGTAGTCGGTGGAAAATATCGATTGATTCGGAAAATTGGAAGTGGATCGTTCGGTGACATCTACCTTGGAATCAATATAAGTAATGGCGAGGTAAGAAAATACATAGCCGATTTTAATTCTGTAGATGATAGATTTTTGTTTAGGAAGTGGCTATCAAATTAGAGTCGATCAAAGCACGTCATCCACAGCTATTATACGAGGGCAAAATTTATAAGATTCTAATGGGTGGCGTTGGAATTCCACATTTAAGGTAGTCTGTCTTTTTATAACAGCGGTCTGGGCTGATCTCGAAGCAGTCGGATGGGTTGATACAGTAGCTAATCGTTAAAAATACTGGATTGAGATTTAGAAACCGATCGATAGTATCGATTGTTTGAAAGCCAGAAATATTGATTTTTTGTACAGGCTTGCTCACAATCAGTCCTCTGTTTCAAAAGTGGTCGAAAATGGTTTTTTGGTTTTCATAAGCAACGAATTTGAATTTCAGGTGGTCTGGAACGGAGCGAGATTATAACGTATTGGTTATGGATCTGCTGGGCCCCAGCCTAGAAGACTTATTCAACTTTTGTTCTCGTCGATTTACCATGAAGACGGTGTTGATGCTGGCGGATCAAGTAAATAGTTTTGACCGATTTCTGTCGATTTCGCGTCTAAAAACGAGATTTTTTTAGATGATTGGACGCATCGAATTTGTGCATGTGAAAAATTTTATTCATCGTGATATTAAGCCAGATAATTTCTTGATGGGAATCGGACGTCATTGTAACAAGGTGAGTGGTCGCGAATGGGAAGCCTTTGTTGAAGGGGGCGCGACCTATATCTTTTATCTGGAACCATATTTTACGCACCGCCAAAGAATGTGCCGCTTTAGGTCATGGAATATAGTCTGTCATGAATGTGTCTGCCCGCGCTTAGCTGAGGTATAATGCGGTGCTTCAAATGCGTATTACGTAACTGCACAAAAGGTGTAAATATTGGTTTCAGATTTAGACAGCTCCTGAAACTGTATTTTACACCACTTGAAAAGATGTGGCTCCTCTAGTTTCTGATGGTGGGAGTGAAATGGCGTTTGGGTTGACAGTATGAGAGGTGATGGGCTCGTATCAAACCTGGTTTCAGACAGGAGGTCCCTAACATGTGTACATGCTGGTTTCATATTCAGATCGCACCTGAAACTGTATTTTACACACCCGCGAGAATGCGGCCTTGTTCATCCAATGTCTGGTGGGAGGAGTGTGACATGACGTTACAGGAGGCTAATAAATGTTTCTTGCGTAAAATATAGTTTCAGACAGGATGTTCTACATGTGTAAAGTTGGTTTCAGATTCGCACCCAACCTAAAACTGTATTTTACGCACTTGCAAGAATGCTAGTCTTCCAGCTTTTGGCGGGGGAGCGAAATAGCGATTGGGTAAACAAAACAATGAGAGTGGTCGCGCTTATGTGTAAAATATGGTTTCAGACAGTGGTTTTCAAACATGTGGTTGAAAGACGAAGGCTGGTCTCGAGGAAGGTCAATAACAGACGAAATCTTTTAATGCTTGAATGTTTTTTAGTTATTTTTGATCGATTTCGGTTTGGCCAAAAAGTACCGCGACAATCGAACTCGAATGCATATTCCGTATCGCGAAGATAAGAATTTGACAGGAACGGCTCGATACGCATCGATCAATGCTCATTTGGGTATCGAACAAAGTCGTCGCGATGATATGGAATCGCTGGGATACGTTTTGATGTATTTTAATCGCGGAACACTGCCGTGGCAAGGCTTGAAAGTCAGTTTTTTTAGAAATGTTGTCCAAGGATGAAGTTAATTGAAAAAAAATTTTGTAGGCTAATACGAAAAAGCAGAAATACGAAAAGATTAGCGAGAAGAAAATGGCTACGAGCCCCGAAGCTTTGTGCAAGGTATGAGTTTCAGCGTAAGGGGTCAAACCAGAATTCCCTACCGTTTTGGGGAGAGGTGGCTCAGTTGGAAGGCGTTGGTCCTTCATTGCTTGGGCTGGCAACCCTGACTGGGAGGCCGAAGTTCTGTTTCGGCCAAGGACGGCAGTGTAGTAAGTCCGTCGCTGGCCTTGCACACCTGGCTGTGGGCGAATCACCAGGCACCGTCGAGTGGCAGACGCCGAACGAGTTGAGCACCAGTTGGGAAGAACTCTCCCTTCCCGGCCCAGTATCATCCTGGGACGCTGGTGCTGGCACAGGATGCCCTCGTGTGCAGGTGCTCCTAGTGGAGACACACACGGAACAGAGTGAAGGTGCCGTGGGAGCTGGTCGGCCATAGGCAAAACGAGTCGGAAATCCCATGGGAGACTGGGGAGCACAGGGCCTAACCCACAAAAAGCGTCCATGCCCGAATAGAAGCATTATTTCAGAAGCACTAGTAGCACAGAGTGACTAAGTGGATGTGCATGGTCACGGCAGAATAGAATCGTCAAAGGCCTGTATGCTCAACCCCCTCCCCGTCGTGCTAGTTTCGTCTGACTCACGTCAGGTGCGCAGTGCAGTTACAGGCTGCCTGGTAAAATCAATGCTTGTGTAATGTGTCTCTTCAGCGTAGTGCTTGGTGAGGTGGTAAAACAGACACGGGCAGGGACTGCCAGCACATGGGCTTAGCGGGATTCTCATCTACAGTGCATGGGATGGAGCACATCTGGTGCATTTTTAGCTTGTTGCAGTAAGCTACTTCGCAAAATTATGTTCCACCCAGCGCGCAAGTACATGCACGCCGCCGTTCAGCCTAGGCGACTCATAGACGTCTGTATAGTACATAGTACTGCATGGGCCGTACTGTCGAGTTTGATTTAGAGACCCGGGGTGACCAGCAGCGGAAGGCTAGTATGCACCTGCTGGATCCTGCATAGGCCAAGTGTCCCTTTGGCACATGGTCTTGTCTGGTGAACCACGCCACCATCTGATCTTCCCCCCCCCCCCCGTCTACTTCGCTCTACCGCAAGCCCCTGAAAACAACAGGCAGTGGAGCTTAGGCAAGTAAGAAGTCAGTCAAGTGTACAGTAGAGTCCCCGTTTTCGTCAAACAGTTAGTTCGCCAACCCCAAAAGTGGGCATTGATCGGCCGTCGCCCTGCCTTGCCCATGGACCCAATGTAGGACTGGCAATCGATACTCTGCACCGAGCGGCACTTGTCAGAATGATGTTTGAGCATGGTCGGCTGTGACTGGTGGAAAGGCTCCACCAGTCACTCCCTCCAGTAATAGGACCAGACGTGCACTGGGCAGACTTTCGACCCATCCTGGCCGTTGCAGGGGAGGGTCTGGGGGCTTGTTTGACCCTATCTCGCCATCGACTTGGGTCAGTCTGGAATGCATGTCAGGCAGGATCGCGTGCTAGTCGTGGGGTAACCATACTGTACCCTGCTGTGCCCCTTGAGGGGATTCAAGCGCCCCCCGCCCATAAGGTCTCAAGGAGAGATGCGAGGCGCGGAGAGAACTTGACCAAGTTCTCAGATGGCCAGAGTCGAACCCAGGCTGACCAGGTTCCAGCTCTGCCAAGCAAACTGTGACCACACACCGCCCAGGCAGCGGGTTGACTGGACGTCCTTGATGAAGGGGTCCTTTTGGCAATCATTACTCTGCACTGAGCGGCACTCGTCAGAGTGATGAATCAGCCATGCACTGGGTCGAAAGTCTTGTTTGGCTTCCACAGGCGCGGACGCTCCACGGTCACACGCATCCAGTAGTAGGGACCAGACGAAGACTTTTTGACCCATCCTGGTCGTTGCAGGGGAGGAGGGTCTGGGGGCCTGTTAGCTGACCCTATCTGGCCATCGACTAGGGTCAGTCTGGAGTGTATGCCCTGCAGGATAAGGCCTCTCCTGGAGGAATCAAGGGTGAGTCACCCACTGCCGGGCGTGCAAGGCTCAGAGAGAACTCTACTTAGTTCTCAGACGGCCTCCCGGGCCGACTGGGCGCCAGCTTTGCCGTGCGAACTGACACAAGGTCTTGACCACTGCACCACCGAGGGGCCCACTGGGTAGATTGAACGTTTATAAATATTGTAAAATATGCATTGTTTTCTTGTAATTTTTAGGGATACCCAGCGGAATTCGCCATGTACTTGAATTATTGCCGCGGTCTTCGATTCGACGAGGCCCCGGACTACATGTACCTTCGTCAGCTGTACCGCATTCTATTCCGTACTCTGAACCATCAGTACGATTACACCTTCGATTGGACCATGCTGAAACAGAAGGCTGCTCAGGCCGCGGGCGAACGCGTGACCGGGATGACGCCGGCGACTGCGGCTGGACAGAATCAAGGATAGGTGGGGTGTCCTGGCCAGTCGTCCCCCCCCCCCCCCCAAGCCAATGCCCTTTTTTATTAATTTGTTTACCAGTAACACAAATTCTCTCCTCTTTCGAGGCGGCCTTACTGCTGAGCTAATGTAAACCCAGTCTTTTTTCCTCCTGTTTTCTATTTATGCGCGAAGGGCGCTGATTTGGGGCCTTATGTGAATTCTTTTCATTTTTGGGCGGAGTTATTCTGTTTCGTGTTCAAATTGCGGAAATGACACGTTCTTGGTGGCAAGGTACTGTATATCGCTTTATGTAATATTTGGTGCAAATTACTGGTTTGGTCGACTGAATAAAATTAACTGTGAAAAGATGTGGTTTTAGTGGATTTAAATTCGGAGTTTTGAATTCCCGCGAAAATTTGATATAGGTTTATAGTACTTGCGTTTGGTGTGTGAAAAGTAGTTGAGTTAGCCGTGCGCGCGGAAGCAAGCATTTCGATGTAGGCGGTTGGAATTTTTCTGCTCTCGTGGATCGACGAATCAAGCGAAGGAATTTTTCGTATTCCGGAAGATTATTGTTTGGTTGTGAAAGTTTCTAAAACCTTTTATTAAAGTCATATTTGGAGAAGTTTTTTGGAAATGGGCGATCAAGAGAAAAGCGCCGGTTTGAATGTGAACGCAGCAGTGTTTGTTCCGAGGGCCGAGGCTCCCGTGTTTGTGCCTGGAGCTAGTATGTGGGGTGCAGGGTCTGGCCAACAGCCGGCTCCAACGCCACAAGTGACAAATGTGGAGAGTTCAGCGGGTAAGTTTCGGGGATTGTGAATTTGGAGAGGGATCGAGGGAGAGCGATTGCACAATTCCTAATAATGTCATGAAATCATTTTGGTAACGAAGAGTTGCCTTTTTGTTTGTGATCAGCTTTCAATGTTTAAAAATTAGGAATTGGGACAAGAAAATAACAGAATTTTCGGCTTGGGAGAAATCGAAAAACTAAACCCGGGTGTTTAGATTATGTATGCGACATACTAACCACCTTGTTTTCTGTTACTCAAGAGTAGAAAAAGATTGGCTTTGGTGTTGGTGGTTAGCATGTCGACTCGGTCTGGAGACCGGGTTCAATATCCAGGGAGGGTTGCGCTTTATCGGCGGAAGACTCGTATGCAAAATTTTTCCAATTTCCGTTTAGGTGCTCCTCCGAAACCGCCGGATTTGAAACAAACGACGCCTCCGGCTGAAGAGAAACCCGCAGAAGTAGTTGCTGCAGTTGACAAGGAGTCTCCAGTTGTCGAAGCGAACAATGGGCTGCCGGTGAACACGACCTCGAAGCAAGAGATTACTGATGGTAGGTCAGAATCTGATATTTTCGCTCTAATTGGCACTATTATTCGTTAGAATGGGAAAACGATGTCGATGCGGCTGGCGATGGTGATTCGACGCAATTGGAAGACGGAGAAGAAACGACGGCGAGGAAAAAAGAGAAAAAATCTGTTTCTGCATCGAAAGACAAGAAAGAATACGTCAACGTTGTTTTTATTGGTCACGTAGGTAAGGTTTGGACTTTGAAGCATGCCTCGGGGATGGTTCAATTGCTTGAATCATTTCTTGTTTAGATGCCGGTAAGTCAACTATCGGTGGTCATTTGATGTATCTGACTGGCCAAGTGGATAAACGTACTTTGGAGAAATTCGAGAAGGATGCTCGAGAAATTGGTCGCGAAAGCTGGTAAGGTTTTTTCATGGTTTGATGGGGGTCTGAATCGTCTAGGACAGCATCGATGTGTGGGGTCTCGCGTGGAGGTGCTTCTAGTGGATACGCTCCTGTGTGTGCAGGTCCCCGCTCAGCCTTGCTTGTGGTTTGACCGCTGGCTGGCGATCGGCAAAACGGGCTGCAGCCAAAAAATCGATGCAGGGGTGTAAATTGTCTAGGAGGGGGGCATTTTCAGAATAATCTGCTGTAGGACAGCCATAGTGTTACTGTACGATGCTCGGGTCGTGGCCTAGCTGGTCAAGGCGTATGCCTCTAACGCTTACCAGGGGAGGGTTCGACTCCCACCTGGGTACAAATGATTTGGATGTGTTTCTTAGCCCTCGAGTGACCGCTAATGATTCCCTGTGTTCAGGTACTTATCATGGGCTCTCGACACTCAAGCGGAAGAACGCGAGAAAGGGAAGACTGTTCAGGTTGGACGGGCCAGTTTCGATACGCAAAAGAAACATTACACTGTACTCGATGCGCCTGGACATAAAAGTTTTGTGCCCAACATGATCGGAGGAGCTGCACAAGCTGATTTGGCTGTTTTGGTAAGTGTGGCCATTTTTTGGCCAAGAATTGATACGATTTGAATTTTGGGAGTAATTTAGGTCGATGATGTGGTTTTGATCGAGTGTGGTTTTTTCAGGTGATATCGGCTCGAAAAGGCGAATTCGAAGCTGGCTTGGAACGTGGTGGTCAAACGAAAGAACACGCCATGTTGGTCAAGACTGCTGGAGTACGGCATTTGGTGGTTTTGATTAATAAAATGGACGATCCAACTGTGGAATGGTCGGAAGAGAGGTAAAAAACCCTTTTTTAATTTGAATCTACAAAATGATGTTTTTTTAGATTTAATGAGTGTAAGGACAAATTATTGCCAGTTTTGAAAAAGGTCGGCTTCCAACCGGGCAAAGATTTGTATGTTATGCCGTGCAGTGGTATGACCGGTGCCTTTTTAAAGGAGCCGGCTGCGGCCGATGTTTGTCCGTGGTACAGGTAAGGTTATAGAACTTAAATTGAATTTCGATAAAACAGGGTCGACCGGGTGAAAGTTTGACCCCACAAGTTTTTGAGCTTAAACACCAAGTGGGCACTAACTATTAGCTTTTTGAGCTAGTAGTCAGTGCCATTTGAATTATGGTGACGCAAGAGTCAAATATTTTTCACCCTCTCCCTATGGAAACAAGAAAATGTTGCTTGGGCGATATTGCTTATATCTTCCAATTCCGTGGTCCTAAAATGGTCTAAAATATATCAAAACGACCGGAACATGATAAGCTATCGAATGCTATTCTTTAAAGTCTCGAGAATCTCGCCATTTGCGAGATATTCCCGCCAAAGGTCAAAATTTTCAAAATTTTCTGCGCATACTTGTGCGAATAACTTGAAACGGAAAATTAAACCTTGAAAATTTCTGAGTATGTGCCTCTTAGTTGTTCCAAAAATTATAGGTATGTTATGTACTTTATCTTAAAGTGTTTGGGTCAAAATTGGCAAAAAAACTGGGGTTTTGGCCAGATTACGAGGTATGGTTTTATTTTTCGTCTTCGACCGCAGGCTTTGATAAAAACTGGACATGGTCTATTTTGTAGAGCAGAAAAAAATGCTACGAAATAAGGCCCGCCTAATGTCAAAGAGTCCTGGCGAGGTCTGTGCGGCTTGCGACTCGTCCGCGATTGTTTTTGAGGGTCTACGACCACGCTTTCGTTGCGGTCGCAAACGCGTCGCAAGCTCCCACCGCCCTTGCCAGGGTGGAGTTGCGAAACATATGTCTTGTAAACGGTTCTTTGTGACTTCTGAAGATCGGAAATGGGTTGCTTTGCACTTTTTTCAGCTGTACAAGACAGGCTATGTCCACTTTAAACAAAAAGCTTGCGATCGAAATCGAAAAATAAGATCATAGCTAGAAATTTTTAGCCGAAAACCCAATTTTTTTGCGAGTTTGACCCTAAAATGGAAAGAAAAAGTATATAGGACTAACAAAGGGGGACATGTGGTGAAATTTTCAGTGGGGTTCGGTTTTCTTTTTCGAGTTTTTTTGAATTTTGACTTTTGGCGGGAATATCCCACGAATGGTAGGAGATATGAAACTCTTGGAAATGGCATTCGATAGCTTATCATCTTGCGATCATTTTTATGTATTTTACATTTTTCTAGGACAAAGAATTAGCAAGATATGGGCGATATCGCCCGAGCAATGCGTTTTCATGTGTCCATAGATAGGGAAACACTGATAGCAAGGGAACATGCTGCCATGCTCGACGCAAGAAACCATCTGTTTGACTTTAGCGTCACTATGCACTAGTGGGGTGCTTAGTATGCTAGGCACCAAAAAATTGATTGATTGACACAGAAAGAATTGAGTTTTCAGAGAACCTTGTTTCATTGATTATTTGGACAGTTTGCCCACGATTAGCAGGGCGCGCGAAGGGCCAGTGCGTGTCATTATTAACGAACGTTACAACGTAAGATTTTAGGTTTTTTCGTGGATTGAAAAAAGTAATGTTGAATAATTAAAGGATATGGGCACAGTTGTCATGGGGAAAGTGGAATCTGGCACAATTACGAAAGGCCAAACGTTGCTACTCATGCCTAATAGGGTATGCCAGGAGTGTGCCACTTGTATGCAGATGATGTGTTATGGTTTTTTGGCAGACAAATGTGCAAGTATTGCAAATATGGTCGGACGATGATGAAACGGATGAAGTAATTCCTGGAGAAAATGTCAAATTGAAACTGAAAGGAGTGGAAGAAGATGCTGTCATGTCCGGTTTCGTCTTGTGCTCGACTGATAGTCCGTGTAAATTCGGGAAAATATTTGATGCTCAAGTAAGTGGATTGGGTGCGGGTGGGGGTTCGATTCCCAGTCGAGGTCAAAGTTTTTGATTTAGTGTTTTGCTGATGGTGAGTGGATTTGGAGGGTGCCGGGTGCCTCTCAATCCGCGCGCACACAATTAAGGGCAGTATATAGAAAGATTGGGGTTGAGTTTCGCTGGCGCGGGTTTGATCCCTAGTCAGGGTTAAAGTTTTCGGTTTTGATTTTTGATGATGTTCAGTGGATTTGTTGGAAGGGGCGTCACAATTCGCACATCTAATAGTGGTTTGACGAGAATTTATGGCAGAATATAGAAAGATTCGGGTCGAATTTTGCTGGCATAGGTTCGATTCCCAGTCAGAGTTAAATTTTTTGATTTGAATTTTGATGGCAGTGAGTGAATTTGGAGGGGTGCCACCATATTCACTCATACAATTGAGGGGGTGACGAGAATTAAGGCAGAATATGGGAAGATTAGGGTTGAATTTTGTTGGCTGGGGTTCGATTCCCACTTGGGGTTCGATTCCCACTTGGGGTTAAATTTTTTGATTTTGATGTTTGATTATAGTGAATGGATTTGGAGGGGTGCTTCCCAATTCACTCACACAATTGAGGAAGGATATGGAAAGATTCGGGTTGAATTTCGCTGTGACGGGTTCGATTCCCACTCGGGGTTAAAGTTTTTGATCTTGTTATTTGCTGATTGTTGTTTTAGGTTCGAATATTGGAACATAAATCAATCGTATGTCCAGGCTACAGTCCAGTTTTGCACATTCACGAAGCGGTGGAAGAAGTTACAGTGAAGGTAGAGTATAGTCGAATGGGTTATTTTTGAATGGAAAATCGTAATTTGGTTTTTTAGGCTTTGCTTTGCTTGGTCGATATGAAAACAGGTGAAAAATCGAAAACGAGGCCACGTTTTGTCAAACAGGATCAAGTTTGCATTATGCGATTGGAATCGCCGGAAATATTTTGCGTAGAACCGTACAAGGATTTCCCGCAAATGGGCCGATTCGTGTTGCGTGATGAAGGTGAGGGCGAGGCGAGGCTGGTTTGTGACTTAGTAGGAATAGAATGGGAGAAATTGCAGGGTTCATACAGGTCGTACAGGTGTAGAAGGTCTCGATCTGCCTCTGCCTCGATTTTCAAGGAATCATGGGAAAAAACCACTTTTTCCCAAAGTGGTTGGGTGATATCGGCCATAATTCACCAATCTTTCGGTCTTATCTAATCAGCGACATATCAGCATGCTCGCAAATGAATGGGGAATCGAACGGTGGTCGCGAAAAGTTTCTATCTCTTATCGATCTCAAATTATTTTGAAAAATCTGCAGGGCGAGGGCGGGAAATTCGAAATTTGTGTAATTTTTGGCACTTTTGGACTTGTGCTTTTTTTCAGTTTCCATAATTAACAGTCTAACTTCAATGGGAAAAATTAAAAGCAATTTGTTTGCTCTTTCTGAAAATAAATGCCTAGTTTTCATCTGTTTTGCAAGATTTTCAAAAATTGATTTTTCTGAAAAATTTAGAAACAAATTTTCGATAGCTTTCCATAATTGGCTGCTGATTTTCGCTTTTGGATAGCATATGCAAAGCAAAAGGGGGGTTACATGGGAAGCTAGGTGGATTGGGCATATTGCAAGCTGGGTCTAATAATACCGTGAAGAAACAGGTGTGAGAATTGTCAACTTGGAGGGCACATTCCAACTTTGCCGCCTATAATCTCGACATAGGTGAAGGATAGAAACTTTTCGCGACCGGCATTCGATTTCTCATTTCTTTACGAAGCTGCTAATATGTCGTTTATTGGAGAAAGACCGTACGGTTAGTAAGTTATGGCCGATATTCCCTCAACCACTCAGAAAAAAGGATTTTTAGACTTACTGGAAAAAACGGGTTTTTGCGATGATCCCGTTAAAATCTACTTTGAGCGAAGCATGGTTTCACAAGTGCATCGAATTCATGCATAAAAATCCAACCTTACAGAAAGTGTGTCTTTAACATTGCTTCTTTGCATGATTTGAAAGAGTGTGTAAAAAGAACACCCTGACTGGGAATCGAACCGGGTCACTAGATCGACATGCTAACCGCCTACACCATCGAGGCCGTTACTGAGAAAAACTTGGGTTCATATTGCTTAGAAAACAAAGTGTTTAAGAAAAATGTGAAAAAAGAAACACCCTCACTGGGAATCGAACCAGGTCACTGGATCATTTTATCGACATGCTAACTGCTTGCACCATCGAGGCCGTTACTGAGGAAAAATAAGGGCCTCGGTGGTGTAGGCGGTTAGCCCGTCTATAAAGCGATGTAGTGACCTGGTTCGATTCCCAGTCAGGGTGTTTCTTTTTCACATTTGTTCAAGCAATATGAACTTTGTGGTGGACTTGACTTTTTTATGCGAATACTAATCCATTTTCTTGCAGGCAAGACCATCGCGATTGGTAAAGTATTGAAAGTAATTGAGTGAAGAAAGGTTAGGAATGGTGAGAAAAAAATGATATATGGAGGATAAAGGGTCGAAAAGCATCAATGATGCATTTTGTTTTGAATAACGGCTTTTATTTTATTTGTCTTCTCACTGGTTTGGTCTTGTTGGTGAATAATGGTGGAAGAATGGATACCATCCCTTTTTAAATTTTATATTCACAAAAAAATAATTTTTATACAATTAAACAGCCTCGGGGGTTGGTGACCTTGCTCGGGTCATTTGAGGCCATGACTCGCCATCAGACTGGTCGACAGTCTGTGCTGAATAGTCGTTGGATATTGATGGAGATGCGCCGATTTGATCCGATTCTATCGATCGATCAGGGATGTGATCATGTGATCGTGACTTGAGTTGATCGATTTGAATTTGTAAATTTGCTTTTTCTTCTTCTAATCGACGACATAATTCGAAAAGATCATCGTATCGTTGAATTTGTTGATTTTTTTGATATAATTCACGTTTTAATAACGAATTCCATTTCGAATATCGATCCAATTGATTTTGTCGTATTTGAGCGCGTTGCACAATTTCATTTTGCGATCGAATTTCGGGCTGTAATTGATCGGCGATCATTTGATCGATTTGACATAATTTTCGTTTAATTTCATCCATTTCTCGTAGACGTGGTTCATATTGACGAGCCCGATCGCGTAATTCTTTATTTTCCATAACGATTGTATTAAATTTAGTTTCCAACTCTAATTTTTCAATTTTCATTGCACAAAGTGCATCTTTTAATTTTTTCGATTCATCGGAATTAATCGATTGTTGACGTTTAAATGTTTCGAAATCTTTCCTTTCGCTATCGAGCAATGCTTCGAGACTCAGTTTATCCACTTGTAATTTCGCATTTCGTTCATACGCCAATTGTAATTCTCCTTGTAAGCCGTGATAAAGTTTAAGAATTTCTTGCGATTCAATTTTTGCTTTTTTCGCTTCCGCTTCTGATCGACGTATTTCAATATCGGCATCTTCTAATTCTCGTTTTTTTCTTTTTAAATCTTGTTTTAAATCGTTGCACAATTCTTTATAATGATTGCTGCTCATTATGAACAGATTGGACCTGAAAATCATTGAAAATCGATCGAATCGATTAGAAACATCAAAAACGATAAGGAAAAGCCTTTTGTAAAAAAGGAAAGTCGATAATGACTTTTTTTAAATAGTTTTACTAAACCCCACAAAAACTGAAAAATGTATGAAATATATTTCATCAAGTGGTGGTCACTTGGCCCAATGGCCCTTCCAAATATTGAGCAACTGCACCGAGTTTCGTTTTCAGGATGCCGAGTGGAACTGAGTCCTTGGCGTGCATGCACAAAAGAAGGTTCGATACCTTGGCTATGGCCATATTCCCATTCTGAAATGAAGAAAAAGAGTTACTAGCGAATTTTTCGAAAGTACCCACAAAACCGAATTCTGAGATGCAAAAGAAGCGAAAATGGATTTTCCCAGGTGTTACAGGCGAAAATTCGATTTTTTCCCTTGTATTTTATTTTGAGAATTACTGATCAAAATTTCAACTTACTAAGAGAGGGTTTCTGAGAGACTCGACCCGGGGCTGGCCAGTCGACTTTTTTGACACCTTTTTTTAATGTGCTGAATCGAAAGTACTCACAAAACTGATTGCCGTGGCGGAAGTTAAATTTTTTAAAATGCCTTTATATGGAAATATAGCACATTATAAGTAAAAAAGAGGTCACTTTTGGTAAAAAAATCATAACTTGCTTAGTTTTGAGTCTAGAACAATTTTAAAAACATAGAAATGACGGCTACATTCTAAGGAGTCCGAATCTGTTGATAAAATCAGCCTAGCTGTAACCGTTTATGAGATATTCAACAAAAACCGTCCGTGATCAGCCGTGATCAGTCACATAATCGATTATGGGCAAAATACTGTAACAGTCCAACCGTGGTTTTTTCGCTGAAATAGTAGCCTAGGACCACTACATCACAAAACAGCTCGAAATTTTGCCCCACGACCATAGATTACTGCGCACATGTGAGATAATTGAACCCCCATTAAGGCAATTTTAGCCAAAACTGATCAATTATTTTAGCTGTTGATCAGGTGCGCTAATCAGAAATAGCCTATCTTGCAGCCCCAGGAAAGAGCTTTCAAATGGTTTTTTCTACGTCAGAACTCGTTGAATCTTACCCGAGATATTGAAGAAAACTCGAATTCGGAGTGCCCACAGAATGCAATTTTTGAATTTCCCGCCCGCGTGCCGTTTATGACAGAAGAGCGGGGCTGGCTTTCACTCCGGGAATCAAAACTTTTTCACTTTTTCACTACATATCAGTCTAATTCTGTGCTAGAATATGTCTTCATGAAAAATAAAAGTTATATATTTACTGGTGATTCCCAGACTTAGCAGCCAACCCCGCTCTTATGTCATAAGCAGCACGCGGGCGGGAAATTCAAAAGGTGCATTCTGTGGGCAATCCTTCTGAATTTGAGTTTTCTTTAATATCTAGGGTGAATTTCAACGAATTCTGACGCGAAAAACCGTTTGAAAGCTTTTTCCAGGGGCTACAAGATGGGCTATTACTGATTGGCGCGAATAACCGACAGCTAAAATGATCGATCAGTTTTGGCTAAAATTGCCTAAATGGTGTTCAGTTATCCCACATAAGCACAATAATCTATGGTCGTAGGGTGAAATTTCGAGCTGTTTTGTGACGTTCTGACCCCAGGCTAATATTTCAGTGAAAAAAACAGGGTTGGACTGTTTTTAATAATTTGCCAATAATCGATTATGTGACTGATCACGGACGGTTTTTGTTGAATATTTCATGAACGGTTATAGCTGGACTAATTTCAAAACCAATATCACATTTCTGGAAATGTTGCGGTCGTTTCTGTATTTTTAAAATTGTTCTAGGCCCAGAAATAGGCAAGGTATGATTTTTTGCCCGATGTGCCATATTTCCACGTGTAGGCATTTTTTTAAAAAATTTTCTGCTTTTCGCCATGACAATCAGTTTTGTGATTACTTTCAATGGCGCACATGAAAAAAAGGAGTAAAACAAATCGACTGGCCAGCCCTAGCTCGGGCCTCTCAGAAACCTTCTAAGACTTTGAGCATGATTACAAAAGATAAAAAAGGCGGGTGATAATGTGAAACAAAATTTGAAACCTTGGATTGTAGTTCCACAGGTTTCCCTGTTTTCCAACCAGAAATCCCAACCTTTTATGAGCCCTGCAAATCGGAGATGAATAATTTATCCCCAAAAACAGCAAAAAACTTACAGCTCCTTCGATCAAAATCCACTGAAGGCGATCATCATGAAAGCATTCTTGGCCATTCTTCTCGTAACTGTTCCAAATACTCGAAGCGATCGCCGCCGTCACACACGCATTGTTCTCTGTGTAACCCGAATAAGCCAGTAATACGCCTTCTTTCGTCAATAATCTGCAAAAAAGTTGAGAAATTAGAGAAGAAAAGTTTTTTGAAATCAATTTTTTATTAGCACCTACAGCGTCGAAAGAACGCCGCCAGTGTTAGCTTGACTCAAAACTTGAGTCAGCGCCTTTGGTTTCAACATTGATTTACGAGATTTTGACGCGTATGGATCTATTTTCGCAAATTTTTTAGTTCGAATTTTAGTTGAAGTTTTTTAGAAGTTTCGGATCTTTAAACGTAAGGATTACAGTAGGTCGCACACACCACGGGATGATGCGCAGGAAAAATTTTAAGTTTCAGACTTGAAAGAAAACTAATTCACAGAAGATAGTCAAATAAGGCTTAATTTCGTCACATCACGTATTATTCTCACAAAAAAAAGTAGTTTTTGTCGATCGCATTTTAGAACCTGCTGATTAATAATAGTTTTTCAATTTCTCTGAAACTATATTTTACCACATGAGGCTGCTGTAGTTCGGCAGGTTACTGTAATCGATTCTATTTTTGATCGTGGTGATCAGATTGCAGCGGGATCGAAATTTCAAAGTTCGAGTGTTTTTTCTGAAAATTTTTTTGATCAAATTGCGTATATTTTCCTCGGTGTTATTATGGAAATTACTCAGCAAAGTAAAAAAATTTGTTGCCTTTCTTGACCATTTGAAAAATTTTTCGCTTTAGATTTTGAATCCCGATTACCCGACGTTTTGAAAGCGATTTCGACATGCGATTTTCTGTCATTCGATTGCGAATTTTCGGGTAAGATTGTTTTGTTTGGTAGTTGAGTTAAAAAATGATTGGTTTCTGTTTCCTTTTTTTAAACTGAAGCATAGATTTTTGTGCCGAAATTCGAGATTTAGGCTTCAAATTCGAAAGCACGAGTATCGAATGTGCTTTTTTATCACAATTTCACAATTTTAGGATTCGGTTTGGGTGGTTTAGCTATCCTTCCATACGACACACCGACTTTGGTTTATGATAAAGCGAAGGCGAATATTGGCAATTACACAGTTATGCAATTCGGATTGGCCACGTTCTCGTATGATCCGCCATCGAAAGAGTAAATTTGTTAAATATTCTCAAATTTTATAAATAATACGTCACTTTTTTTAGATTTCGTTATCGAGCCTTCAATTTCTACGTTTTTCCGCGTCTGCCCAAATCGTTGCAAAGGTTGCGGGCTTGCGTTTCGGATCAGTTTACATTTTCGGCGCAGGTACAGTGGGGCTAATTTTGGGTCATTTTTGTTCTACATTAGATTACGAGCCCAGAAGGACTTTAGGCCTGAAATCGATCAATTGCCCGATTATCTTTGTGAATTAATCAATTATATTTATTTTAGGCTGACTGCATGGATTTTTTGGCATCGCAAAACTTTGATTTCAATAAATGGGTGGCACAAGGTAAAGTTTTTTGCCAAGATTGCTGAAAAAGTTTTTTGTATGCCCTATTTTAGGTGTTGGCTATCTTCGCGAAGCCGAATTGAATAAATTATGTGACGAATTGAAACGACGTTATACGTGGAAAATGAAAAGTGGTCGGGTGGACGAGGCGAATACATCGAAGGCAAAGAATGATTTGAAAATTCCAGAACATGCTCGAACCAAAATCAATAATTCCATGTAAGTGTTCGTGTGCATTTTCGTTCAGGCAGGCTCTCCCAATGCTTTTCTTTACGCATCCTGGTTGTTCTAGGGGTCAGTCCAGGATTCATGCCGCGTGTTAAACGTGCGTGGGGCAACCATGCCCAGAGGGGACCTGGATTCGAGGCCCCCGACCCATAAGGTCTCAACGGGCGACGAAGGGTGTCACCCACCGCCAGGTGCGTAGGGGGCAGAAAGAACTTCACCAGGTTCTGAGGCCAGAGTTGAACCCAGGCACCTAAGAAAAGTGTAACATACGCCTTTCACCACTACACCATTCAGGCGGCCTGCGGGGAACGAGAAAAGGCTGTCGGATGCGGAAAACACCTTAATGGCTTTTTCAATACATGTGTCCATTAGCTCTGTATTTTCTGATGTTCTGCTTACATAATGCGCTAGTAATACTAGGGCGCGGGTTCGACTCCCAGTCGGGGCAAATGTTTTTTATTAACCTTCCACAAATCTAGAAGCCGTTTTTTCTTTTTTTAGTAGACATAGACTCTCTTGCTTCAATCCAGGGTTCAGGTTCGATTCCCACTCAGAGTTTCTGTTTTTCATAAACTTTTTGGGCGCGGGTTCGACTCCCACTCGGAGCAAATGATTTTTATTGATTTTCTGCAAGTATATAAGCCGCTTTTTCTTTTTTAAGTAGACATAGGCTTCAATTTTTTTCCATGTGTGAGTAGTGTAATATAGTGTGTGTAAGTGGTCTGCTATTAAATTTTGAATTCCGTATTTCAGGCGTATTATAAAAGAATTCGTAGCAGATTCGAACAGCACCGAGATGACATTGAGCGACATCAATATGCAAGAAAGACGAATAATTTTTCAAATGATCGAAAAAGAGCAAGTGTTTAATTTCGTTTCGGGGGCTGCAAAAACTGAGTTTTTGAGTTGACCCTACTCTATGGGCTGTTGGGGGGTTTCAATGGAGATGTGTAGGGGGTCCCCAAGCAGTGTAGCGGGGAGGGTCATTCCAACAAATTTTCACTTGATATCGAAACTGTCTGAGAAAGGGCTTTCTGTATCTTTTATCCGATAGATCGACCCCTGACACATTTGTCAAATCAAGAGATTGAATCCCGTCTGCACATGCCCGTTGGGACCCCTGTCGGCCTATCATCATCATTTACTGCTTGCCCGAGCAAATACGGGCACTCGGCGGGAGGGTCAACTCGATTTGGGTCGAGTCGAACAGAAACCCTGACCTTTTTGGGTTTATTTCAGATATCCGACCTCACTCTTCGCCCATGGTGTCAGTCGCGAAGACGGGACGACGGATATTTTTATTCGAAAATGCGAAGACGCAGAAGATCACGATCGAATGCAGCAGGAAAAATTAGCATTGGAATTGGTAATGGACAAAGTTGAAAGAATTTTTCGTCCATTAATGCTATTTTTTTGTAGAAAGAATTGGAAAACGCGGCTGGTTTTTGTAAAGTTATCAAGGCCATCACGGAATCGGTGAGTGGATTAGGTGGTGGAAATGAAACAAAACTGGTAGGAGTCCCTCCAATAGTTGACCCGGGGTAGTTGCGGACTTGTGCACTGCGACAGTGTGTGGTGCGGCCTAGCCCAGGGGCAGCCCGCCATGATGTTTGGATGGAGATGGTAGGCAACTGTGGTCGTTGAGGGAATTTTAGATGACCAAGGGTTTTCGGGGTTGATTTGGGGAGAAACATGGCCAAAATGTGGTGCCCCCTGGATATTATTTGAGTATTTCTTGTGATATCGTTCATGGTCGCCCAGCATCGATCGACCCGGGTGTGAGGCCACCGAGCCGAATCCATTTCTGGCGTGATGTGCTTTGGTTTGTTGATAAAAGATATTCGCAGTCAGCTGCGTGGTCAGATTTTGGCGGGAATTAAAAATTTTGATTTGGCCAAACCACAGCTTAAGTCGATGCTGGACTTACCGCCTAGCACGGATAAAACTTACGAATCGTGTCTTTTTGTTTCAGAGGAAACCCATATTAGGGCATAATTTATTCCACGATTTACTACACGTCGTTCGAGCGTTTTGCTGCCCGTTACCTGACGTAAGTTGATTCGAAGCGAATAGGATGATCATGATTTTTGGCCAAAGAATGATGATCGTGCTTTTTATTAGCTTATTACTATCATCTTTAGGTTATTTTATTCAAACCAGGACGAATCTTTTTAATTGAATTTAGCAAAATCTTTATTTGAATTTTATATCTGTCTGAAACTATATTTTACACATTTTATGTAGGATCGTGCGTTTGAGGTGGGTGGTTTTAAAAGACAGGAAGCGAGGAAAACATTGCTCGCGTAAAATGTGGGTTCAAATCGTATCGCCAAATTGTGTAAAATATGGTTTCACATCTATCCTAAAATTGTGTAAAATGCGGTTTCAGATCGTAGCACCAAACTGTGTAAAATGTAGTTTCAGATCTATCACCAAATTGTGTGCTATAAAATGCGGTTTCAGATCTCTCCTAAAAATTGTGTAAAATGCGGTTTCAGACATGGTTGTTCTCTTAATCTAACTGTGTAAAGTATGGTTTCGGGCTTGGCTGTTTCGTCTGTGTGTAAAATATGGTTTCAGATAAAATCCTCAAATTATCTAAAGTCCGTTCAGTCGAGGAATTCAACTTGAACATATTTACAAGAAAATTTTTTTTGAATGTGGGGCGTCAACAAAAAATTTCTCGTTTCAGACCTATGAACAGTTCAAAGAATTGATTCAAGCGAGGTTCAGAAAAATAATCGATACCAAGGTTCTGGCGGGTCAGAAACCGTTGCAAGTATGTCTGGGTCTGTGTTTCTGGAAGGAGTCTCTGGTTGAGCTTTAAGACCCAACTGTGGCTTCCAACCTGGTCTCTGACTGGAACATGACCCGAGTGATGTTTCAGTCAGAAACCAGAAGCATCACCTGTGAGACTACAATAAGATCCTTTAAAGTATGGTTTCAGGCATGAAATTTGTGTAAAATATGGTTTAAGATCACAGGGTCTTGCACTCTATTGTGGTTTGTGTTTTAGGCGGTGGCTGGTTCTGGAATGTCGTTGGGCGATTTGTACAGGAAAGTGACTTGTCCCAAGCCTTTCGCCGATGTGCTTGTCAGTAAGCCGTACGTTTCTGTGGCATGAGTTTTTTTTGTCGGAAATTTTATTTCTTTTAGAACCAGAAGAACCCGAATATGGTTATACATTTTGCAAAGAAAATCTACACGAGGCTGGCTACGATGCTTTTTTGACTGGATTCATTTTTATACGGCTGGCCAATTACTTGGGTAGGTGAGCAAGGGTGACTTGTTGGAGGGGAGATGACGGGTGTGAGTTTGTTGCAGGTGATCAGAAGACGCCGAATAGGCCGACATGCGATGTGCCGTGGGATATGCTGAGGGCATTGTTGGGGAAGTAAGCTAGCCTGGGTTGGGTATGACAGGGGGAGAGGATGAGCTCCGAAAGCCCTTGAAACCTTGAACTTTTCGTGAAAAAGTCAAAGAACTTTGGATTTTGGGTTCTGACTGGCCTAACCTTGAAAAAGACTCAAAGACGAGCTACATTCTAAAAAATCCTCTTCCTCTACAATTCTCACCATTTTTTTGAGAAATGGATTTTGAAGGCGAAGTACGGTACACTCTAGAATCGATGTGGGAATATTGAAAAAAGAATGATATTCCGATTCAGCACCCATGTCTTAATGGTGTAGCCAAAACTGTGGACTGCTATCTCAATTAGTAGAAGTCAAAATTTTCATTCCAAAGGGTCCCCACTTTGAATCAAGGATTTCGAATTTTTTTGCTCAAGTGCTGAAGGTCTGGAATTTTGGCTGCCACCCTAAAACATGAGTGCTTAATATGAATATCATATTCTTTCATCGATTCCAGAGTGTGCTTCGTCTTTGAAATCCATTTCCACATAATAGTGAGAATTGTAAAGGAAGAGGATTTTTTAGAATAACTCCTGGTCGAATCATCGATTTGCCATGGTTGTCGTTGGGTACTCCGGATTTGATACCCGATCGTCGGCACGTATTTCATATTAGCTTCAAAAGTGGACAGACGTGGACCAATCACGAAATAACCCAATTGTTCTCTCCCTATGGTAAGTAGTGGTCACTTCTAGTCTGAAACTATATTTTACGCACTTGTAAGAATATGACATTTGTGGTAATATCATATCGTTCTGATAGAAATAGATGATGGAGGAGGCTGTTGAATAATGAGGGTAAAATGTGGTTCAGATTTGAGTAGCGGGTAAAATGTGGTTTCGGATGTAAACGGTGGGTGAAGGGTGGTTTCAAGTATAGATGGCAAGTAAAATATGATGTCAGGTATAGTTGGTAGGTAAAATATGTTTTCAGATTTAGGTGGTGTGTAAAATGTTGCAGGTATACTGTAGATGGCAGTTAAAAGATGTTTTCAGGCTTGGGTGGTGGGTAAAATGTGGCTGTAATTACATTTTATGGGTAAAAGTGGCAGTAGATATGAAGGGGGTAAAATATAGTAGTAAATTAGATGGCAAGTAAAATTGGTTGCAGGTATGAGTTTACATGCAATTAAAGGTAATGTGTCGTCTTTAGAGAGGTAATGATAGTCTCCTATAAACAAGAGGGGAGATCTAAATGATGTACGCTAAGGCTTTGGTCAATAAAAATCGATCACTTCGTTTTAGGTCAAGTATTTGTGAACTGGATCGATGAGCGATCGGCTTTCGTTTCGTTGAAGAACAGGGAGCAGTCTGGTTTGGGTAAGGGTGTGTTCTATGTTGGGTATTGTGTTAGTGATTGGGCTGTTTCAGTGACCAAGGCCATGATGGAAGACCAAGCGTCGGCTGTGAACACGGTATGGCATCTTCGTTTGGCCACGGATTATCTGAACGAAATGGAGCAGTCGTTGAATGCCCGTTTGAGTCAATCGACGACTCAACAGCCGCTACAATTGGCGGATGGCGATGAGCCGATGGAAGAAAATGGAGCGATGAAACGGGTGCGGTGCAGTTGAAAACAGGTCTCCCATGTAATTTACATGTGTTTTGATAATGCGACTTATGGAGTTCCCTAATTTTTATGGCAATCTAACCTGTTATCTAACCTTATTTATTCAAGAAACAAGTTGATCGTAAAGCTAAGCTAGAGCAGGAACTAGGATGCAAGGCTCATCGGCGGAGTGACTAAAGGGCATAGGGCCTTCTACAGTACGCTAGCTGGAGGTGGATGGGTGACCTTGGTCGATCGGTGGTATCTGAAGAGGAGACGGCAGTTGAGCGGGGCAAACTCGAATGCAAGAATGGACTTACTCCAAAATCCTGTACAGCTGATAAATACCAGTTGCAGCTACGAAGATGTTGACGCTGAATAAATTCCAATTCTTGGGTATGATAACTAATGAATAACGGGACCAGATGGTGCCTGTCATGGCCAACGCGGTCGACTGAGCAACGCTTAATTTCTCGGCTGGACGAGCCAGATCACCAATGCCCGCTATCACTAGGCTCTAAAACGTAATTTTCACTTTACACTGTGTGTATTGTGAGGCAAACTTGAGGTGATCAGAAAAAGAAGAGCCTTGACCAGGGTTCGAACCCCTGCATGTGGGATTCCAGTGCAAAGCGCTAACCACCTGTGCCATCGCCAGCGCACCTTTTGTTGCGTTGGTGTGAAGTGAGTGATTCCCCATATGCAGAGTGGGTACCAAATTGTTTCATACATTCAAAGGGCCCAGTGCAAATCCAACAAGACTCACCCATTTCATAGTTGGAGCCCAAAAGTGCACAGTCTTCGGACCAGCGGGATGATTCCAAAGTGGGCGCAGACGTTGAGGCACCAAAGGATCCGCTGTTCGCACAATAGCACGGTAGATAAAACTCATTTTCGTTCGGTAATCTGAAATCGAATCAATCGATAAAAAGCAATCGAATCAGTGCAAAGTAATATTGATAATTCACAAATCACTTATTCAGTCTAAAAATCCATATTCATATTTTATTGCACTGCAACACAAACAAATTACAATAAATAGAAATGTGCACCAGTAAAACAGAACCGTGATCAAATTGAGACCAAAAAAAATGTCTGAGTGAGATAGAGCTCACAAATTATATAATTTCAGTTGTTCTTCGATTTCCTCCATTGAAGATGTGCCAAATTTTTCCTGCTGCTCACGCATTAAATTAAATATGGACGCTAATTGCTCGCTGCGAACTCTGAAAAAGAGTAAAGATTGTTCCTACCTATATAACTGTGTTACCTACGCTGAAGCTTTAGTTACCCATTTTGGGGGCCGAAACTATACTTTATTTATCCTGAAACCATATTCTACCTATTCTTCTGAAACTATATTTTACTTAATCAGAAACCTAATTCTACCCATTCTTCGCAAACTATATTCTACCTATTCTGAAACTATATTTAACTTATTCTGAAACTATATTTTATTCATTCTGAAACCATATTCTACCCATTCTAGAACTATATTTTATCAAATCTGAAACCTAATTCTACCCATGCTGAAAATATTTTCTACCTATTCTGAAACTATATTTTATCTATTCTGAAACCATATTCTACCCATTCTTCTGAAACTATATTCTGCCCATTCTAAAACCATATTTTACTTATTCTGAAACCATAGTCTCCCCATTCTTCGGAAACTATATTCTACCCATTCTGAAACTATATTCCACCCATTCTGCAACCATATTCTACCCATTTTGAAAGTATATTCTACCTATTCTGAAAGTATATTCTACCCATTCTGAAACCATATTCTACCCATTCTTCTGAAACCATATTCTACCTATTCTTCTAAAACCATATTCTACCCATTCTTCTGAAACCATATTCTACCCATTCTGCTGAAACTATTCTATTCATTCTGAAACCATATTTTACTTATTCTGAAACCATATTCTACCCACTCTTCTGAAACAAAAGTTCACTCATTCTGAAAGGCTGACAGTTCTGGTGGTCATCGATCATATGGTGCCCCTCTTTTTCTGCAGTTCCATTGCCATAAAGGCGCGTTTATAGTCGACAAAATTTCTTCTCCTACCCCTAGCTGACTGTAAACTATAATTCTGTAGGGGTAAAGGTAAGTTTCAGATTGCGGTTCTTTTGGTCAAATGCTCATAAAACGACAAGTGCCACATTCTTGCACAAGATGCGTAAAATACAGTTTCAGCAAAAGATTTCTCTTGCACATCAGCTTTTAGCAAGACAATGGATCCTACACTAATCCCTGAACCTTCATGGCTTCTCATGGTCCGGTCCATGAGCCTTAGGTTGGACTGCAGCCCTGTATTAAGATGCAAATTTTCCCGCTATTTTAAATTTGAATCTTATTGTGGGAAAAATTATTTTTCATTATTTTTTCGTTTTCGATGAACATTCTATTACGGCATTGGCAGCGATAATTCAATGTTTCCTTGAGGCTATGCAATTCAAGCTGACCAAACCCATCTGCCCTGTACCCACACACAACCTCCCCAACAATGGTCCCCCCAGACAGCACACAAGTGCGGGGGGGGTAGGAAAGATAGCCAAGATAAATGGGGCGGAAAGCGGGCCAGGGATGTGCCCCCACCCCGCCAGAGGCGAAACCTTTAGGAATGCTTCATAATGCGCCTTTTCCTGCGATGTAAGCTATGCTTCCAAATTTTATATCCTTGAGTATTTCCTTGACTTGAATGCCCTTCTTAGAAGTTTTTGACTGATTAAGAGAATAGAAAGCAACGCATTGGTTCTTTGACTTATTATCATAACGTGTTTTCTGATTATTGAGAGCTGAATAAGAAGCACAGCGCATGCAGATCTTGATAGCCCAGGCCAGGCTGGCTTTCCTGTGCTATGAGAGCGGCAAGCCTGATCCGATTGCGTGTGAGACAGGTCAGGCTTGTGTCGAGTCGAGTGAGTTGTATGACTGTTTACATGCAGTACTGCAGGCTGGCTGGACAATTGGCCTGTGCTTGGTCAGTCAGGTCAGGTCTTGGTCCAGCCCACATACAATTTGATCGCTTTTGCTTCCTTCCTTTTCTTTCTTCTTGCTGGACCTGAGGTGGGGGGGGGGGGGGGGGGGGGTTGAGAGGAAGGGTTCAGTGTCCTGGCCGGCCCAACAGGGGTTTAACCCCCCCCCCCCCCACCCCCCCTGCCCATACTTGACAGCACAGCATGAGTGCACGTCTCACCTGGCTTCTTCCTGTCTCTGCTCGTCAGTCAATTCCGCCTCCAACTGTTTCGTTGCTTTGCGCAGTTTCACCGATTTCAGCTGGCCTGGCAAATGGGCCAGCTCGCTTTCGTCAATCTTGTCGCCCAGGATATCTAAAGGCAATATTCTCTGACTCAGTTCACCCCACCCCTCCCCACTGGGCGTACCTTTCAAGTCCTCGTCGAACACTCTGGATCCAAGATTGGGCTCGGAATCACTGGTCTCTTGGTCGGATGCTGATTTCTCTTCTTGAAATCGGACTATTTTTCCAGCAGATGACTTTAGATCGATCGATTCGTCATTGCCTTCATCTTCGGGCAGCAATGGCGCCTTGTCGTCTTCTTTGTCCGAAGATGATGACGAATCCATTTGGCGATCACGAAATTCCTGAAAGGCAAGTACTGTCCATAGCCAAGGGCACTCGAGGGTTAAGGAACACATATTAAACAGATAATTTTTGACCCGGGCGGGAGTCGAACCCTGCCCTACAAGCGTGAGAGGCAAACGCCTTAACCCGCTAGGCTCATATTCTAGCACTGATCACGACCATTAGGCTTACCTTGTCCAATGCCAATTTATGTTGTTTCCACTCTTTGATGGGCAAACCACCGAATGATCCCTTGCTCAATTGCTCTTGTACGTCTTTGTCCTCTTCCTCACTCGTTTCTTCTCGCCCACTTGATTTGCCGAACCAAAATTTGACCAAGAATACGATTATGATTGAAAGAATAGTAAATGCTGTAGCTAATATATAAAGCGAATTTTCATCGACGGCTAGCATGATCCAAGCGAGGCATCGGCTGCCTCGGCACAAGCACTCTGGGACTAGATTTCCAGACCGACAGGATGTCCGGCACCCAATTATCGACTTCGAAGCACCAGGGTGTCCAAAATGAAGGCGCGTGATCGTTTGCCTAGAGCAGAAGAATGGGTACGGATGATGTGCAAAGAAATCAACACTCTGCGCTTTGAAGAGTTGCCTAGGCGACCGTGGTTGAATTCAACTAATGTCCGATCCAACAGCAACAATCCTAGGGTGCCCATAGTCCCCATGAAAATGATGGAATGACCACCCGCGCGCCGAGTCAATGAATCAGAATTGTCTCACTGTCCAACTTTACTCCTTGAACTCCCACTGCCCTACAGTCCTTCAGAGACGGGCGAGGACTCCAGAGGCAGTAGGAGTTCAAGGAGTAACGCTGGACAGGGTTAGGTCCCGTTGCTCCAGTAGTGTTCACTGCAGCCAGCCCTGTCCACCTTCCCTGCATGCAAGGAGGGAAGCTGGACCGGCCAGGGTCACAGACCCCCTTTTGAAATCCCCAGGAGTTCTACTTTCGGAGTTCCTGGATCCAATCAAAGTATCTGTCTACTCTCCAGCTTTACTCCTTGAACTCCCACTGCCCTGGAGACCTTAAGAAGGCAAGAACTCCAGAGGCAGTGGGAGTTCAAGGAGTAAAGCTGGACAGGGTTGAGGTCTGTTTCTCCCACGGCCACTTTCCCTGCTACAAGAATTCCCAAATCCCCCAAGGCTAAAACCAGACAAAAATTAAATCTTTAGGTTAAATAAACTACGGGATTCATGCTCCTGAGATTTAAATTCTTAAATGAATAAAAATTACCTTTGGGATCTGGGGGTACAGAGGCTATCTCCGGTAGATTAAAAGAATGAATAATATTTCCCCCAGGAGTTCCTGGACCCAGTCAAAGTATCTTATCTACTGTCCAGCTTTACTCCTAGAGCTCCAACTGCCTCTCGAGTCCTGACTCTAGGCAGTG
Organism: Mesodorylaimus sp. YZB2_4; assembly: GCA_030248295.1. Classification (NCBI taxonomy): domain Eukaryota; kingdom Metazoa; phylum Nematoda; class Enoplea; order Dorylaimida; family Dorylaimidae; genus Mesodorylaimus; species Mesodorylaimus sp. YZB2_4. The sequence goes on along the minus strand of JASANH010000918.1, from coordinate 233,227 downwards.
GGAGTTTAAGCAAGGAGTAAAGCTGGACAGGGTTGAGGTCCTGTTCCCCCAGTCAGTGTCCATTATTGCCAGCCCTGCCCACCTTTCCTCCTGACAGGGCTAAGTCCTTTTGGAGTCCCCTGTCTGTAGTTTCACCTTTGCAGTTTCTGGACCCAATCAAAGTATCTGTCTACTGTCCAGCTTTACTCCTTGAACTCCCACTGCCCCATAGTCCTTCAAAGGCTCCAGAGGCAGTGGGAGTTCAATGAGTGAAGCTGGGCATGGCTTAGGTTTCCATTCCGAGTCAGTCTCATCGATCACACCAGCCATGCCCACCTACCGTGGCCCTTCATGGAGTCTACAAGGACCCCTAGTCAATCAAAGTATCGCATCTACTGTCCAGCTCTGCTCCTACTTCTTTTACTCCTGCTGCCCATGAAACCAAGGCAAAGAAGTTCAAGGAGTGAAGCACCCAGGAATTCCTACAGGGCCATCCCCATCGATGCAATAAAACCAAAACCAACAAACACCAACCAAAATCAAAATATCTGGTCGAAACCAATGCAATTACCACATCAGACAAATATGATCAGGAAGTTTATTTCTCATAGACTATTCTCTTAGACTTCAAACGAGTTAATCAAAAGAAATGTCAAGTCAAAGCAAGAAGCACATTTTCACCCAAGCCCTACTATCTAATTGATGACCGTCACAAGATTCGTCTAGTCTTTTTTTAAGAATCACCTCAAATCTTACCTGCGATCAAGGCCACTCGCACAACACGTTTATCTAATTTATCTCTCTTCTTATTATCGAACCATATCCGAATTTTCAATCGCCGAGATTGTATTAGATGAAGATTCCACATTTCGCCTTTCCGTCCATCCCAGAGCGAATTTGAAAAATTCGTAAACGGACCAACTCAAAGCTGTGGCCGGCATTTGAAAAAGGACACGAGCTTGTAAGCCGCCGAAGAAGCCAGTGATACCACGATATCGAAAAATAGCATTGACTGCATCTCGAAAACCATTGACACTGCCAGGACAATGTTGTTCCAATAAACGGACGTCTTGTGTATTCAATGTGGTCTTGATCACGTCCAAGGGATTCGTCAGGGCTGCCGCTGTTCCGCCAGCGATTGCACCAGCGATAACGTGACTTTTAGGATCATATTCGTGTCGAGGATTCAATATTTGTTGCCAAAATTCGTATACGATAAAATGCGTCGATTGAAATGGAATATTCATGAACAATTGAGTTGTATAACTTCGATAAAAGGCGCATACACCTTCGCTTTTGAATACACAACGAGCGCATTCAACGCAACCTCGATACGGACTGGCCCACATTTGCATACGTTGTTTTATCACTTCGGCTGGATTCATAATTGCGTCGTGAACAAGCGTTGCGGCGATTCCGGCGGCTCCTACAGATATAGAAGAAATAGAAAACATCGAAAATTGCGAAATAACCTTTTTTACCGTGACTAAACGGATGATGACCAGCGTGTCCTCCCGTGAACCATAACTTTAATTTTTCGTAGACGGTGAAATAAAGAGCGTGTGCTGGTATGGCACCAGTAGCAATAACGTTGACTCCTCGAATAGGCCGCCAAACACCTTCTCGTTTGACCATGGATATTAGACCGGACACAGGAGTACTACACGCGCGCTCAGGACAAGGACAAAGGCTTTGCATCCTAGTCTAGAAATTAAAATACAATTTGAAATTAAATATAACGATTAAACAAGTTTTTTAATGTTACCTTAACGGAATCGATTGGATACATGGCACAATGTTCCATAATTCCAGCCGCGGCACCAGCCACCATGTGCACGGGCACGCTGTGGGTCGGTAGCATTTCATAATCATCAACCGAGGCCGGAGCTTCCATTTATGATTCTAGATCTAACCTAAACCTTACAATCGATCTACCGAGTCCCTGAATGGGATATGCAGAGGGAAGAAAGGAAAAGGAAATTGATGAATGCGGCCAAAAACTAACGATCGGACAACGTGCTTGAATCTGGTAAAATTGAGATTAGGCGTTCAGATGTGTGCATGCGAGAATATCGATAAAATCAATTTAGGAGGAGCGATAATAAAATATTTACCTGATTCATAAGAAATCAAAATAATTTTAAAATAAAAAATGCTAAAAGCATAGTTGTAAATATTAAATCTGAATCTGACTTTCTCTGACAATATGAGCGTACTGTAGCTTTCCTGGATCACGGGCGGACGGATAAACAATTTGGGAATAACGCGATTTTCGAGATCAGAGGTAACCATCTCCTGGATTTGTGATTTACAGTATTTTTATGGCCAGTTCTCTAATTTTTAGGAATTTATCACTTCGGAAATACCCACAATAGTCTTTCCCGGCCAAAAATGGCGACGAACAAAGTCGGGTCGATAATGATCAGGTCGTGCGTCGTGCCCAAATCTACAATGGCTGGTAAGACTAGGATCGGAATCTTGTTGAATAGGCTGTCGGAAAAAACGTGCTCTCTAAGCGACGCCCGAGAGCTCGTATAGATTTTACAGAAAATCTTTTTCTTAGGCTTTTTTCGGACAGTTTACACTGCTACTCGCCCAAATCTAAAGGTGAACAAGGAAACGAAAGTTATTGTGCAAGGATTCACCGGAAAGCAAGTAAGGAACTTGCTCATTTTTAATGTACATGATACATTTTGGGTCTTGGGTAATTGACTGAGAGGGTTCGACTCCTGCTCGGGTTCGGGCCTAACCCGACGGGTTTGTGTTTCAGGGCACGTTTCACAGTAAGCAAATGATCGATTATGGAACGAAAGTGGTCGGTGGAGTATCGCCAGGCAAAGGAGGGACTACGCATTTGAATCTTCCAGTTTTCGACAGCGTCAAAGAGGTAAGCTTGTCGTTTTTAGTATTTCCTAATACTTGCTGATGATATCTTATTCTATTGAGTAGGCTCGAGAGAAAACGGGCGCCGATGCATCGGTGATTTACGTGCCAGCACCGGGTGCAGCGAAAGCGGCATTAGAAGCGATCGATGCAGAAATCCCGTTGCTGGTTTGTATCACAGAAGGAATACCACAACTGGATATGGTTCGAGTGAAGCATAAATTGATTCGTCAAAATAAGACTCGTATGATCGGTCCGAATTGCCCTGGAATCATCAAGGTATGCTGGAGATCCAGCATTGATCAGGGTGCCCAGTCCTGGAATGAACCTGGAGTGTTGTGAATTTCAGCCTGGCGAATGCGAGATCGGGATCATGCCGGGTCATATCCACTACAGAGTTGGGATGGGTTGGGGCTCTCTACTACGTAGTCCCTGGAGTGAACTGTCCTGCGTCCGACCAATGACCCGTCTGACTGGCGTGTTGTGAATTTCAGCCTGGCGAATGCAAGATCGGGATCATGCCGGGTCATATCCACTCTTCTGGATATATTGGTAAGCCCCTTTCGGCCTTTGCCTTCCGCCCATCTCATGTTGTTCTACGCAGGTGTCGTATCTCGATCGGGTACTCTTACCTACGAAGCTGTGCACCAAACGACCCAAGTCGGATTAGGGCAATCGCTTTGCATCGGCATTGGAGGAGACCCGTTCAATGGAACAAATTTTATCGATTGCTTGGACATCTTCCTAAACGATCCGCATACAAAAGGTGAGGCGGGGACAAGGCGGGTTCTAGCTCTGTCCTAAATGGCAGCCAGCAATTGTGCGTCAGAGGCACCAGACTACTGCCCGATTAGGATGGGATAGACAGGAGACATTCAGGAAAGCTACAGGTTGGTGGCAGTTTGGGAAGAACCATGGTCGTTTGGGGAGGAGCCGCGGTAGTTTGGGAAGAACTGACTTTGGAAGATAGTGTTTTAGTGGGTAAATCATTTCTGGCAGGGAGGTAGGAGGGCGAAGGTCATGGCGTGTCGTGTGGGTAAGAGATTGGGTTGGAGGCTGCTTGAGTCGTGGCCTCTGAGGCTGGAGAGGGTTCAACTCCCGCCTGGGATAAAAATTATTATCGTTTTATAGTGTGTACCTCACCCCTCGAGTGCGCGCCTGATGTATGGTATGAGATCAGAGAGAATAGGGTATGAGTGGGAAGTAAAGGTACAGGTCTATCGCGACAGGCGGATGGCTGGATGTGTTCATGGATCAAGTGCCTTATTTCAGGAATTATCTTGATCGGCGAGATTGGTGGCCAGGCTGAAGAGCGCGCAGCGGAATATTTGAAACAGAATAACTCGGTAAGGTGTTCACTGGCTGGGGGAGCGAGTCCGTAGATAGAAAGAAGCTGAGGGGATGGAAATGAACCCAGTTCATAGATGATGATGTTTCAGTCAGAAGACATAAGCTAGAGTTTCACAATCGCCACGAACACGTCCCAAAGTTAGGATGGTCGAATTACACTATTTATGACATGTCCCAGGCGACTGTGAAACTGCCCAGGTCACTCTGTGATATGAGATTCACTCTTCTGACAGGAGTAGCTGGTGAAAGCTTCAGCTTGCGAATGGTATCCGAAACCTACCCTTGGCCACGGAGGGGTCAGGTGACGGGATACTGCTGCCAGTCGGGAGGTCCTGGGTTCGAGCCCACGTCCCGTGAGCCTTTATTTAGTCATTCTAGCTCCTAGGTGGGAGAGCAAGCAAGTAAACTTGCACGGTTAGCTTGCAGTTGGGTCAGGTTTTCCATAATCTATGCCTGCAGGTCCACACTTACGCTTGTTCTATGCTGCTGGAGCACAGGGTTAAAAATGGTTCATAATGGCTCGCCTGAACTTGTCTGGCTGAGTATATACTGTAGATTGCGGGGCTCGGAGTCCGCTCCAGCCTTGGAGCCCAGAGAATGTAGATGAGCCTTGAGCGCCAGCATTGGGTTTGATGGGGGTTCAGTGGTCGTTGATTCGGCTCCACCTCTCTGGATCGATTGCGGGCTCTGGAGCCCAGAGTAGCCTTCAGCGCCAGCATTGGGTTTGATGCCGCCTTACCCATTGCAGGCCCGTGTTGAAGCAGTCTTTGAGCGGAGTTTCTTTGCTATCTGCAAATGGGCGAGGTGGCATCGAGGTCGATACTGGTGGGCGAGGGAAGGATGATACTGTGAAGTGCATCTGTACAAGAGTATGTCATTGTATTATAGGGGCCGAACAGAAAGCCAGTCGTGTCGTTCATCGCGGGCTTGACGGCGCCCCCTGGTCGTCGAATGGGTCACGCTGGAGCCATCATCGCCGGAGGAAAAGGCAGCGCTCAAGATAAAATCGAGGCCTTAAAAGATGCCGGCGTGGAAGTGACCATGTCACCAGCCCAAATGGGCACGTTAATGGCGCGGGCGTTGTTGGCCAAGGAGCCGTGAGGCCGAGTTGAGTTTTGGTGTTTCTATCTATGATGGAGGTATTGGTTCCGACCATGCAGTGATGGGTCATAGCCGAAGCGAGGGGGCCGTGTTGTAGAAGGTGCATTGCTTTTCGCCCTTCATTCGTAGTCTGGCTGGAGTAATAGCATTGTGATATGCTAGTTTGATTTTGTAGCTAACTAGTATTTGAATTTGTTTTGCAGTCGTTGTGGATGAAGACGCCAAGTAAATTTGTGCTCTCTTTGCACTCGTGTTTGTGCAATCGGGTTGCCGTAGGTGCTTTGGATTTGGATGCCTTGTGGGTGATGGTGTGTTTGGGCTGTTGGGAGTGTGTGGCTGCCCACCGTGCAGGCGAGTGAGCTATGGAGGGGAGGCAGTAATCTGTCGGGAGGGGGCCCTGGAGTTTGAGACCACCTTCTCCAATACAATATATGTAGGGTGGATTGGATGCAGTTCGTTTCAGAGAATGACGTCTGCCGAGCCACCTTCGAAGCGAGCCAACGTGTCGGCGGATGGTGTGGAGAAACGGTCGCCAGTCGAGTATGTGAAGCGAGTGTCGGGCAAGTACCACTTGCTGATCGGGTGTACGGGGAGTGTGGCGTCGATGAAGATACCGGAGATGATAGCAGAGATAAGGAAGCACTGTGCCCAGCACTCGGCCAAGGTACTGATCAGGGTGGTGGCCACTGAGAATGCCCTGCGGTTCTTCGATGGCGAGTTGGTGGCAGCGTCGAACGAGGGGGTGCCCGTATTGAGGGACGAGGACGAGTGGAGGACGTGGAAGCAACGGGGCGATCCCATATTGCATATCGAATTGAGGAAGTGGGCCGACTTGATGCTGATCGCACCATTGGATGCAAACACGTTGGCCAAGATCGCCAATGGGTTGTGCGATAATTTGTTGACCAATGTGGTCAGAGCGTGGGATCCGAAAAAACCATTGTATTTTTGCCCTGCTATGAATACTTATATGTAAGTGATTGGGGAACCCTGAGGATTACGCTGGTGTGGTGTAACCCTCGTCAGTATGGGCCCATGGCGAGGTGATTGGGGGACCCTGTGCAGGCCGTCATGGGGGGTCCCCTCAGAATCATGCTGGTGTGGTGAAACTCTCGGACCAGTGGAGGAGGGCTAGTGATCTCCCTGGCTGGAGGGCATCAACCCCTGCATGTTTTAGCCGCAGTGGGAGTCGGAGTTTGTCCCAGGGACCTCAGACGGTCCCATCCTCTGCCACGTTTGTCTACCGGAGGGGTGGGCTGGTCTTTGGTGCCTAGCGCTAGGAGCTGACCCGCGGCTGGAAGGTTGATGGAACTGGCTAGTGTAGAAGGGGCTGTCGTGGGAAGATAGGGTGGACACTGGCGAGGGCACTTATAGGGGCCTGCCCTGGGGCCTTTATAGGGTCACTGTGTAAGCAGCGCATCCTAGCGGTGGAACAAGAACTCCCGTTAATACCTGCCGCTGAAACATCACCCAGAGGGGGTCATGTCATACTTTATCCATAGCTAAGCGCACTCGAGGGCGAAGGAACACAAATTGAGAATCATTTTGTACCCAGGTTGGAGTCGAACCCTCCCCCGTAAGTGCACATACAGCGTGAGAGGCAGACGCCTAATCGCTAGGCCACAAACCGGGCTTGGCCTGTCGGTCCTGATGATGAAATACGACTGGGCACTGCTTTCACCACGCCAATGAACCCAGGGCAGCCAGGTTATTCTGTAGTCAATGGCTAAAACATCGCCCTGACGGGTGACGCTCCCAGCTGCAGGCATCTCGATGCATCACTGCACCTACTTCCTGCCCAGCGTGAGAGGCAGACGCCAACCCACCAGGCCACGACCCGGGTCAAAGGGGTAAATGCTGGTTACAGCTGCAGTGAGGTCCTTTGAATTTGGGCGAGGTTGTGCCCCGGAGATCGTCGCAGCGCTCGGAGCTTGGCTGGGTGTCTCGTGCAAGGGCAGATGGTGACAATGCTGATTGTTTCAGGTGGGACAACCCGATCACGTTCAAGCAGGTGGAGACGTTGCGGAGTTTGCTGGGCTACAAGGAGATGCCGTGCATAGAGAAGGAACTGATGTGTGGTGACAAGGGGTACGGGGCCATGACCACCTTGCCAATGATCGGCTCAGTGATTGCTGGCGAAGTTAAAAACCATTTCGCGATTTGGACTGGTTGATATGATGTGTTCATAAATGGTACTGGGAGTGGTCTGGTTGTTTTGTGGCCAGTGATGTTATCACTCATTCTATACTCGCCTGTCTCCCCCGCCTGGCCTAGATTTGCGTGGCGCGAGTATGTCTTTATTAACGCTCGAATAAGTTGTCTGTTGTGTTTTTCTATTGGCCAAGATTTTGAAGGCGGAAAATTTGGCGTCAAAATGGCGTTGTATATTTTCTTGAAAAAGGCGCGGTATGGTCGTAAACTTTTGGCCAATGAAATATAGGGCGGGCATATTTGGGTAATATGGTTTATTGAATGGTGTGCAGGAGGCTAGTGTGTTATTGAGTCATTCGAGCTAGCTCGCTCGATAAGCGTCCGAGCATTAGCCTCTGGCCATAAAAGGGGCTGTGATGGATCGATTTGAGAAAGGTACACAGACGAGAGACGCCATTGCGGAGGGAGCGGGTGGGCTGGACAGTGGTGTGGTGAGGGCTGGGGAATGCGTGAATTTGGCGGCAGGATGGAGAAGGGTGGTTTGGGGGGGGATGACACTGGCTGTGGAGGATAGGTGATGACTCGACTAGAGTTATGCAGGTGCAACCAATCGTGCCCCCTCAGTGGTAGTTTGAGGCAGCTGGTGTTGGGCGGGAGGATGGAGCGGGTTATTAGGGGAGGGGGTGTCTCGGTGTGCACTTTTATGGGCTGGCCGACAAGAGTTATGGAGGATGCAGGCAGCACGCGACCAGTCGAGTCAATGACTCACTCGCTCTGTCGCAAGCAGGAGACGAAGGCATCCTCGGAGTGTCTTCTGCCGAATGGGGCTGTTGAGTGAGACTGGTTTTTGCAGTTGTGACTTGTCTGACACGGGGGGGGTGGCTCATTATCTAGTCGTTGGTTCAGTTTAATTTGTGTTCCTTGTTGAAATGATGGAAACTCATCGTCAGTTTGGGCAGGCTGGGTGGAATGGGGTCGTATAACGAATGTGTTCTGGAATGAATGTTGAGTGTGGTACTGCTCTAATGGGCCATGTATTGTATGCGTGTGTTTTTGGTGTCATCGAGTGCCATTTGTCCATTTTATGCGGCCCATTGTTTGGGGGGGGGGGGTACCTAGTTTTGTGGTAAACCGATATTGGCTGTCGGATGTGGTGAGCGGGTGGTTTTGTATAGAGGTAACCACAAAAGCCCGCTTTGCTCTATTGTTACATCGACCTGCTATGTTTGACGTTGGTTTGGATGGATGGGGTGTGTGCACACGAGCTAATGCCAGTGTACTTTTCTGCTTGTAGTTCCCTTTCCGGACGTTCCTCACGATCAGTGTAAGTTGGCGAAGATGCAGGCATCGGATGGTCATCGGTGTCCGAGGTGTAACGAGAGGGTGTATTTCGCTGAGGCTCAAATTGCCATGGGCAGACATTTTCACAAGGCTTGTTTCACGTGTGGTAAGTGAAGTGGCTGGGGGCACCACGCGGGGGATGGCTCTGAGGAAGGTGGTCATGTTTCATGTTCAGTCGCACAATGTTCGTTTGTGCCAGAATGGCCAACTGGCAGCCGTGACAGTCTTCACACATGGGGTCAAATATCCGCGGACATTCGATCCTAGTGATCATGCAGTAGGGGTCGACTCGGACATTTGACCCCATGATGAGAGATAGGCAGCGTTTGTTTAACGGACAGCGTGAAGAGCGATCAGTGTGATTAAATTTTATGTAAAAACACAGTTGTACCGTCTCTCTCTTATGGCAGGGGTCGAATGTCCGCCGTATATTTGCCCCCATGTGGTCTCACGATCAGAATTCATTCGTTGGTACCAAGCAACAATGATCGCAGCATAGTCCCCTTGTTAGCGCGTGTGTAAAGTATGGAATAGCTGATGGGGAAGCTTACCAATGTGGGTCAATCGCCAGGCAGTCATTTCTGACAGTTTTGTTCTGTCCAGGCTGCAAGTTTTCTGGCAGAAGCAGCCAGTTGTAACATGTGCCTGGAGCCGGCAGTGTGTTCATCGTTGGCACAAGTGGAACGTAGTCAACCTGTCGGGTTGATGTTTCACCAGTCTTAGACTACTGGAGGTCGGAGACTGCTGCCCTGAGTTATATGCGGAGTGCGTAAGCTCCCCGCGGCACCACCTACGCGCCCCAAGGATTCGTCCGACGGGAGTCAGGCGTCTAGACTCAGGAGGCGACACCAGGCAGGACGTAGGTGGTGGGCGCGTGTTACACAGTGGCGGGCTGGTCGCTCTCCACAGCTATCAGTTTGCCCGTCAGCAAACGGCGCCTATCTCTTATCACACGGGTCGAATGTCCGCCGGATACTTGACCCGTGTGCCGGCCTGGTGCCTGGATGTTCTTTCCATAACATAATCCAGATCAGTGTGTCTGACTCCCCAGCGTGGCGAGGCGTAGGCTAATCGTAACATATGCAAAAAGGATGCTGGGGCCGTAGAGGGAGGGCCAGTAAGCGAGGGAGGTCTTGAGAGGCTGCGCGTGTACCAGAGAAAGCGGGTTTAGGTGTGCAAAGGACAGCCCAGCAGAAAGTAGGAACCACGTGATTGAGGGGCCTGTCTAATCGACATAATCAGTCAAGACTTGAGCTTAATATGAGGACATCCAACCTAGGTCTAACATGTGTAGTAGGTGTGTTTGGCCTGTGGTTGCCTTGACTGGCCGCTACATGCAGCGTTTCAGTTGCCGTCGTTGGCCTCCAGGCGAGGCAGAAACCCGTCGGGTTGATATCTCAGGCACCTACGACTAGGAGGCCTGTCTGGACGGATATTGAGACCATCCTTTTGGGACATGGGCATCCGGCCCCTGGTATGTGCCAGTCTAGGCCTTGCTGTGGCACGACCTCTCAGCACTTGTGTAGTCTAGGGGGACCTTGCAAGGTTCTGTTGGACAAGCAACTTGCCATTTCATTCAGGTAACTCGAAATGTGGTAAACGATTGGACAGTTTGACTTGTGCTGACCACAATGGCGAGGCCTATTGTAAGAACTGTTATGGGAAACTGTTCGGACCGAAAGGATACGGTTTCGGAGTCGGTGCCGGAGTACTGTCCATGGATTCGGGTGATCCGGATACGGTGGTGACCAGGTTCGTGGACGGGTGGCGATCTGGTGTGACCTGTGGCCAGGATTATGTCCTTTGGGGTGGGTCTGTTGTGAGTTGAGGACTCAAGTGGTGGTCGTTCTTTGTGTGGTCTGCGCAGGCCCTTGGCTTTCCATGTGCCTGAGCCCCAGGCAAAAAGGTACGAGCTGGATCGTGTACCACGTGGGGCATTTCTTTTGTGTGTTGGGCCCTCAGGTGGATTGTGAACAGGATTGACTCATGTTAGAATGTTGGTTCATTTGTAAAGTGTAGATCAGGTCACCACAGCCTCTCATTAGACGTCTTGTGATGGGTTGGGGGGGGGGGGGTTTGGGGATTAGATGGATTCAGGGCCATGTACAGCCAAGCGCACTCGAGGTCTAAGGACTTTTATTTGACCCAAGCGGGAGTCGGACCCTCCCCTCTAAGCGTCAGGGGTAGACGCCTTACCCGCTAACATTATACCCGGGTATAATGTTGCGAGGTCTGGCCTCTGTTAAGTATGGTCGTACTGTCCTGTGGAACGAGTCCGTTGTTGAGAAAAAAAGCGATGAAAACGCACATCTAACAGAAAAACAGGAACCAGGTTCGACTCCCGCTCAGGGTGATTGTTTTGGAAAGCATTCATCTCGCAGAAGAGGTTGAGGTACGTCAGTGTTATCATTACCCGTGAGGGGTCTATGCCCTCAGTTATGACCCTTCGCTGACACTGGGCCATCAGTGAAACGAAGCCTGATGCAGCCCTCCAAGTGGCTGGCGTGGATGACAGTGTGACCGACCAATGTCGGTGGGGACTAGTCTACAGTAGGACTACCTGCAGGGGGATCTCTTCCCCCACTCGCACGAACGAGGGTTGCACTGGTTCATAGTAAATCTGCTGGATCTGTGGAATCCCCAAATGCCCAGTGATGTCTGTTGTTCATTTCAGCAACATCTCGTCCTATGCCCAGGCGCAAGTTGCCCCGTTGTTGGAGAATGGTTCGATCAACTCGGCACGCGAACCCGGTGAGCAGACTAACTCGATCCGGAATCGGGGCGAGGCGCACAAAGGCGGTGGTCGAAGCTACGGCGGGACCGAGGTGTGTCGTCGGTGCGGCAAGGCAGTCTATATGGCCGAGCGTATGATCGGTGCTGGAGCTGTAAGTGGCTGCTCTTTGACCAGCCCAGGCACTGGGGTCGTGCGTGCCACCAAATGGCATCACACGGCCGCATTGCTTGGGACGCTGCTGACTGTGGAAGGGACTACTGTAGTACAGGTCATGTATGGGCCATGGGGGATGGGAAGGGAAGCCAAAGACGCTGCATGTTTACCCCAGTCGTGGGGTCGTGGGCAAGCATTTTTCAGCCTATACCTAAGATAATTGAGTCAGGGAGACGCGTGACAAAGTGCCATTAAAGTGATTGGGGTGCCAGCAGTGCCACTGTCGCACTCTTTCGCAAGAAGTAGCGAAAGAATCGATTTTCTTGTCCATGCGAATGTGAGTGTGTGAATGGGCTTCTGGTGGTGGCTAATCCAAGGGCAGCTTGTTCGTGCGTCTACCTTTACTGTGGGTCCTCATAGAGCAGTGAATGTGGACACTCGCTCATGTGAAATAGGTGCCTTAGTGTACTTTGTAAACTATTCACATGTTTCGGGTGTTGCAAAATTTAAATTTCCCGCTTCAAGCAGCTTATGACAATTTTACATACGTATGTCCCTCTTGACAGTTTTCCATTTATTTTTCAAAATTGGCCTGAAGATGATATTATTCTGCTTAAAGCTTTCAAGAGCGGGACGGGCACAAGATGTGATGTGAGGAACTTTTCATCCATGTAAAACTGTCATAGGCGGCTTATAGCGCGAAATTCAAATTTTGCGTCGTACGAGACCTGTGAAACCAGCATAGAGCTAGCGTGCACCTGATGCATGGACGATTTGTCTTCCTCGCTGGCCAGGGACCAGAGTGAGACTTGACTGGCATGGCTAATTCATGGCCAGCTCTTTTGGTCCTGGTCCCCAAGTAACGACGTAGCGAGGGCGTGATTGGAGCCACCACAGCCCGTTGGTCTGGTGTCAATGAACTCGAGAAGCGGAATCGAACATAAATTTGGTTGCAAGTGGTTGCCTTTGGTTTCAGGCCTGGCATAAGATCACGTGTTTCACGTGTGTCGAGTGCAAGCGTCGACTGGAGTCGACCACTTTGTGCGAGAAGGATGGCGAGATCTATTGTAAAAGTGAGTCCCACACCAGACCCTTGTGCTCGTGTCGGCTACGCTGTTTGTGTGTTGCAGCTTGTTACGGCAAGAATTTTGGTCCTAAAGGATACGGTTTCGGGATTGGAGCAGGAACTTTGCAGATGCAGCAGTAATTACGAAAGGCAGGATATGTTTTGTTCACTTTTGCTACTTTCCACTTTTCGGCCCTTCTACTTTGCGTATTGTGTGTTGATTGTTGTGTTGTGTGGGCATTGACGTGCTTTGGGAGCCACTGCGGGGTCGTAGTGGCGTTATGGCCGGTGCTGTCTAGCTGCTTTTGAGAGATGCCTGATCTGGGATAGTGTAATCTGATACATTCTATGGTTAAGGATCTGCTATGGATTGGTGTGTTTGTGGGTGTTGGCTGGGTTGGCACTGCACAGTCCGGTGTTGTAGCTGCTGACCTGAGGGGTGTATGGTCAAGCCTGCTGACTGGTGGAGTTTTTTGCACGGCCAGGAGTACTTTGCGCCTGAAACATCATCCTGACGGGTAATGCTACCTGGTGCGGCTCAGGGGTGCGGAAATTCGATTGTCAGACTTCACTTTCATGGTGAACCTGTTTGCAGTCAGCGCAAGAGTGGCATTGCGTGTTCTTGTTGACAGAGTGAATGCACGATTCTTTTAGGGATGTGTAAAATATGGTTCCAGGTAGAGGATAGACTGGTTAAGCAAAAGAGTGTCGCTGCTGAACACGAGGCAGCGGCGGGCCTGTTCTACATACCCAGCCAATCAGCACATAACATTCAGAATGTCAGGAAAATCAGGTGAACCATACTTTGGAACAAGACATCAACGAGTGATGCTGGCTCGATTGGTGCAGGAAAACGAGTGCTGCACTTCATTGTGCAGAGGCAATTGATCCTTTGCTGGGGCTGGTAACTGAGAGCGTCATTGGTCCGGGTGATGGAAGGGAGACTTGGCACGGTGGTGCAGTGGTGACAACCACTGCCTGCCACTGCGCCAGCCTTCTCCAGGAACCAGTGTGTCTCTGCACCGTTGAGTGATGATGTGGTACATGACACATCTTGTCCGCGTCCTTATCACTACCTCTCGACGATGCATTCGAAGCGAAGTTTCCTTTGCCATGATCATCTCGAGGCTTTGACGAAAGTGGAACGAGGCTTGGTCGTGGTCGGGGTCTTGGAACGAGACTGACCTGCTGCCTGTGGCTCCTATCGATTTTAGTCGAAATAGCAGGACGAGCTTCGAACATTCAGGCAATCTGTCGATGACCTGTTCCTGTTTTGCCACATCGCCCAACACTTCTGCTCGCGTGAGAGGGGCACTATACAAATATAGAATTAGTGTATCCAAGCCGGGAGTCGAACTCGCTGGTAAGTGCGATCAGAGTGGGGCAGGCACCTCCCACGTGACCATGGGCTGGACCCGGACCTCGTCGACGCCGACGAGCCAGCGTACCAAGCCGTGTGTCCATCACAACCAAAGTCACACTGCAGCAGGGTCTCCTGTAATGACTAGACTCGGACGGAACCCGAGGTGATGCTTGTGGTCTGCATGACATGGCTAGAGCAGCTAAGCACGATCGGAGCCCTCCGACGAGGGGGGAGGGTCATCGTACCTGCGTACAGACCACACCATCCTTGCCCCAGTCATCATATTCGTTCGCCATTAGCAACCGCTTATGCGCACTGGAAGGTGTAGAGGCACATACACGAAATGACTGACCTGGCCGTGAGTCAAACACTCGCCAACTCCTGGCCTGTGAAATCCTTGGCTCTTCCTAGGGCTATCTAGGGCTGACCAGAGGATGGCTCAAACCACAGGAACGATACCACACAGTCCACGTGCTCCTCGTGCCGCCACACCACAAGGGCTCACATTACTGGGAGCAGCCGCAAGTGCTGGCCGTGGAAGGGGTTTTGATGGGCCAGAGCCCAAAGTGCTCATGGAGCAAGCTTGGCAATTTTGAAGAAATCTTGAAGTAATAAAAACTTCAAAAGTGGCCGGTCACTTTGACCACCTGCTACACTCGACCAGAACCTCGTTCGACCGTCAAAATTTTTTCATCGTTTCCCTCTGTCACGGCCCACAGTGTGACCCCAGTCTCGATCCCGGGAGTGGGATAGCATTCCTTGTTAGGAGAGGCAAACTGGCTCCTTGAACCTGAATAGTCCATGCCTATGTATGACACGTGCGAGGCACGCCTTACCCACCAGTCCGCGGTCTGTATCTCTGTGCAGGCGTGTTTAATTCACCTCTTTCGCGTCGTGGAACTGCCCTTAGCCAGACATACCTGCACATTATATACGGGCCAGGTCAACACATGAGAGATTGGACAGACAGGCAAAACGATTGTGAGCCACTGTTTCTGGTGGGGAAACCGACTCACTGATCGTGAGACATGCGACGATACCAACCCCACTGTTACGGTTGCCCCACCGTGTCGTTTCCCCACCATTAGTGTCTAGAAACTCCAGCTATTCAAATTTTGAGCCTCCGTCTAGGAGCAAGTACTAATACACAAATTGTCATCACTTATCCTGCAAGATGTGAAATATCTCACGTTGTAATAGCGACCTAAAACGTTTGCTGCACGTTCGCTCGTTAAACATGCACTTGTACAGGGTCTCAAATATCCCTCCAAAAATACGTAGGGAGTTCAAAAATTTTGTAGCCTGAATACTTTACGCATAAACTGACCAAATCCGACAAGCCTATCATGCTGCCGCACACATCCAGTGAGTCACGTGTCTCAGTGGGTCGATTCCCCCAGCAGGCATGGTGGGGGAAACAACAAAGTGGGGGGAATCGTCACGGGACTGGTGAAACAGGCACCGATTGTATACAATAGGCATATTGAGATGCATCCATCACACGACAAGGCAACGGCGCTAACCTCGAGCTTTGACGCGTAAATTTGCGCATGGAAGAAACACGCATTTTGAGAGGCAAATCATGTGCAATGGCAAATCACTACGACATGCCCTCCTGTACTTGGGTGGCATCTAACTGCGTCAAAGCACGCCAGGAAGGAAGCATGCTGGCATTCCATGGTCAAAGGGCCACACGGATAATAGGCGGGGCACGCAAGGCCTAATCACACGCTTTCCTGGCTGCACTTCCACCCCCCCTATTTGATAGGTATCAGGAAGTTGTAAGCTTAGCATGGTCTTTCTTGCCATGCGCAAAGAAGCGTTCGAAGACTGTTTTCCAAAGTGCAATAAGAAGTGTTATTTCGACCGGGATGCTATTCATACCAAGGAGCTGAGCTAACGAGTGCCAATGCGAGAAGCGCTACTCGAACGTTTCAAAGCTGGTTCTAGCCTTTGCTCTTGGTAAACACATGAAAATTCGTTGGCTAACGAAAAAAAACTATGGTTTGGTTGGGAAAATGGTTTGTGACTTTTGTTGAGCAGATTCCGCCCACGGCAGTATTGGCAAAGTGAATGATTGGATTCAGTTGGGCGCAAAGAAATCGATAATTGGGTCAAAATGATGCTACAAAATTTAATTTCTCGATTTGTTTCTGTCGACTATGGACGAGCCCTCGAAAGTAAGATAAGTTGATTTGCTCGGCAAACAGGTGCCCACTGGCGCAACTAGTTCCTAAAAGCCTAGTTTCTGAAGTCACTTATTCGATTAGGACCTTGTTTGGTCATATGCTAAACCGCCTCTCCAATGAGTGAGCTCTGTGAGGCTAGTTGTAATCACGTCGTCGAAAATACCACTGGGATTCATGGCACGAGAAATAGGCCTTAGTTTTTTGTCCCTGATCGATCGTGCGAGTCGTGGCCTGACGAGCATGACCAGTGTGGACCAGTCACAGCTTGGGGCCTCTGGGATGTCGGTTGTGGCAGCGAACTGACCCGGCCAAGGCTTGTGCATGAGTCTATGTTGAGGGTATACGTTCCGAGTGTGCCCTACCGACGCGCCAGTCATGCAGTTCAAGGTAGGCAGTGTTCTTGATCCAACTGTGGCCAGACGTGCTGAGGATGAGTTCCCGAATGTATCTATCCGAATCCATTATCCTCGCCTTCTAGTTTGCTATTTGCGAGTAAACAGTCAGCTGAGTCGCTTAAAACGTAATTTATGATGCGGGGGGGGCCGATATTCGTTCATGGATAGGAATAGATTTTGGGCTTGTAGCCCGGGTCCATAATGAGCGGCAAAGTGGTCGTTTGGTGCCGCGGTCTCGTGCGAGGCACATTCAATTGTGGCAAGGAAAAGGCCATGCGGGTTTGTCAAATTCGATTTACAACGATTCTTCGATCAGCGAGCCCATGGAGACCAAGATGAGCAAAGGCTAGTTTTTCTCTTCATCTTCTTCCTATGTCTTTTCTCACATTGCTCATTTACGGTCGGTGTTGCGGGCGGTTGACTTGTCGGCCTTATCAGAATCGACACAATTTCTTAATCATCATGTCAAAGTTTTCGATCGTAGCCGGCGGCAAACTCGGTGGCAAGAGCAATGCGTGTTTCACAAGTACGTTGGTCTTGCCTTATGTCTCACCTGTCACTCGGACTAGTCGCGACGGCATCGGACGGGCATGATTATCGATCATAGATTATCGTCCAGAAGTACTGACTTGATTTCCATTATTGGGGGGTGCAGGGCGTCGGGTGCCATGAGGGGGCACAGGTCGGCTGTCAAGAACCGACTGGAGCTTTGGCTCAATGTCATGCTTGTGGTATGGGACTGCTTCAAAGACGCCCCCTCCCAGCTGGGTTCATCTCGATCTTGCAGATTGGTCATGGAAGCAAGGAACGTCCAGGGCTGCTCAGACTTGGGTGACGACTAGCAGGCCTAGACTGTGATGCTGTGCTGCACATCAGCCTGCACTGGATGGTCTTTTCTTCCTGTCTGTCCCGCCTGGGTGTTCTCACCTTGACTGTATGGCTTGGTTTCTTGGCTCGGAATCAATCCGAGTGGTCAGTGTGTTCCCCTCGCAGTGTCACGTGGTCTGCACAGCATGATGTCGAGCTGGCTTTTTTGAAGCAAGACAGGGCTGGCGGTGGCTTTGAGTGGTCTCGATGTGAGACCTCAAGTTGGCTCGGCAGGGCTTAGATCAGCTAGCTGTCTGGTACCAATGGAGTGCGGGAACACTCCCGACTGGACATCTGCTCCTAGCGTCGAGCATATAACCAGAGGCGGATTTTTTTAATTTTCGAGGGTTGGGTCCCCTGCCGCCCCAGCTCCTTCACGGGACTCCCAATCCGTTTTGCCTAAGCTGTCCAGCAGTCGTGATGATAAGCGAGGGCGCCAGGCGACCAGCTCTCACGGCAGCTTCCCTTTGCGTGTCTTCACTAAGAACACCTCCAGGCGAGGGCATCTTGGACTAGACAGACACCGACTCCCTCGGAAAATAGCGGGCGGGCTTTGAACCATGCTGGAGTTCAACAGCTGAGGCTGAGCTCGTTTGGCTTCCGTCTCCACTCGGAGCACCTCTAAGGTACCGGGTGAGTCACTCACGCCAGGGCCCAGCGTGTAAGGTCAGCGAGGATTAGCTTCGCAATCAACCTCCATCATTGGGGATCGAACCCGGGACGAGTCGCCACTCGCTCCCAAGCAATATGGAGAGACCAATGCCGACTGCACCACCGCGGCCGCCCTGTGGGATAGTGCTGGGTGTCTGATTGAAGTCAACCTTGGATAAACTCCTGTGTATGCTTCCTATTTCAGCGTATGTGTGACCATCGATCAATTTTTCGCAGAGAGCACAGCTAACTTGAGTTAGTACTTAATCATATTTTAGCATATGCATAGTGGGAGAGGATATCCTTATGCTTCAATCTTGGTAAAACTGAGTTCCAACATATTTCTTCATTGTCCCAACACACAGTACATACAGTTCATTGTCCCGTGTGCGGGGTAACAATTGAAATGTGGACTTGGGCCCAGACAGCACCAAGCATTCATGGTAGACCCTACCGGCCTTTATGCAGCATAGAAGCTTGGGCACCAAGGCAGCACACTCAGACCCTACTTTGAGTGATGCACCCGGCCTGTACCCAAACAGGAGTACTCGCAGCTGCAATGACACCCCGAGCACAACGACCCCGCCACATGCCAGTTTAATCCGCCTGCTTATCAGTTTTCTTATAATTTTTCAGACACAGAAGAGGAAAAACATCAGGAAAGAGCCAGAACAGCTCGGAGATTGGCGCGCAGTCGACAAAGATCAGGACACGCGTCGGAAGAAGGCGAGCATTCGGGGGCTGATCAAAAAGGAACTGCTAGTTCGGAAGAAAAGTCCCGATGGAGCGGGATAAAATCACTGTCATGTGCCGATAGATTTCGAAAGGAGGACCATCCGAAATGGATATTTTTCCAGCACCATATTTACAAACGAGCCGATCGTAACAGCGAATTATCGAAAGTAGGTGGGCTGGGGTCTGGTGGTACCCTCTGACCAAATGGCCTCTTTGCAGCACCCGGGACACGTGGTCAAGATCGACGGGTACCAGTACGTGTTGCAGAACCCGTCACCTCGCTCGACGAGTAGTGAGGAGGAGGAGGAAGAGGAGAGACGGCGAGGAGGTGGGCTGTCAGAGAGGAGGTGAGTTGTCTAATTGGTACGTGCGTAATAGGGTTAGCTGGCCTGAATAACTGAGAAAAGTAAACGAACTCGGCTTTTTGACGTCAATAGCTATTTGCACTTGATCCTCTGGCCACCACTTCAATATGCATCAAGCCACGACTCATCATCCGGCCAACTTTTTTCACCAAAACTACTATCGCTTGCATGCTAAGATAAAAAAAGAATAAACACAATCGCTCATGGTGGCTCGTCGTATCGACTTGGCTCTCCAATTTCCCGCAGCCAGCCGAGCCGAAGGCCATCCAAAATAGGGGAAATATGGTGGCCGCAGTCACACGGTTTCGCCGGCAACCGGCCCGTTCAGTCGTGCAAGGCTCGTGTGGCCCGTCGAGCTCGCATCGGGCATAGGCGCGGCTTATAAGGAGAAGCGGCCTACATAGTTCACCTGGTCCGTCCCGCCCCGCTCCACAATCTAAGCACGACGGGGTTATGAGAGGCGGCGAACATGATCGAGGTGGTGGCTTACAGTGGTTCGACCAAGTGGGGTCACCAACTGCCCCACCAGCACCATCACAATCACTATGATAGGAGGTAAGACGGGGTGTCGTCTTCTTCAGGTGGCTTCGTGCAGGTGACGGGAAGGACAAGGAGTGTTCAAGATTCTTCTCGAGTTTGCTCGAGGCTCGGGCGAGGTTTCTTTGATTGGTCACAATGCGAGTGAGCTTTGAAAAAGAGCGTAAAAATGGGGCACATCCGGGGGCGAGTGCGCTTGGTGAGTAATCAATTTTCACGCTCGATTTTCACGGATCAGCTGCCTTTGATTAAAAGCTCGCCGCCTAGCTGTGAGACGGGTTTTGTATCCGTTTTTTCCTCGTCGTCGCGGGACTGTGGCTATGTGTGTCGGAGCGAGCTTGTATTTGAACGAAGGGCAGATTTAACCTTCCGCTCCTCCATCCTACTATTTATACAATAGGAGTATGCATAGCCTTTCTTTCTCTCCAACTCCCGAGCTCACTCATAAACCAAGCTAAGCCAGTTGGCGATTTGTAAACGACGACGACGAAAAGCCAGCCGCAGCCTACTCGCTACTGTACATCGGCCATGGCGATCCCTGGACCGAGGCCAAATGGTGCAACGGCTTTCTTTAATGGCTAATACGATCCGCACAGGGCTCGCTCATTAAGATTTATGGTATGGTCGGGCGAACCCCGGCCGCTCACCGGCCTCCCCGCTCCCGCCCGCTGCCACAACGTTGACGGAGATAAAATCGGGAGATCGTGGCATTTTTCTTTTCTTCAACTTTATTATTCCGAGTGGTTTTTTGGAAATATTTGACAAAATCGCGTCCGCCAGGCGTGCCTCGTTGCGGGCTGGCGGTGCCCCGGGTGCCTTAGCGGATTTACCTCCGCCAACTGCGGCTCGTCGAAAAAGTGTTGCCGCTCGTTCGCCTTCCATAAGCTCGACGGTGAGCTTGGTGGCGAAGAAGGAAGACCTGAAACCTAAGATCAGTCTCCCAGAAAGCGTGCTCATCGTGCAACCGCTCATGGAGGCCGTCATCGGAGGTGTCGAACACACGCAACACTCGCAGCACGGCCAGCACCCCCAGCACTATCGATTCAACAAACCCGGACTTCTCAAATTCACTAATCCACTCAAAAATTCGCTCAATCGAACTGTCTCATCCACGAATTCGTGCGGTCCCGCCAGTCCGGTCGGTGCGGACAAGGACGAGGACATAAATGCCCTGCTTTCTAGGACCATTCCCAGGTACACGACCGAGGAGGAGGTCGCGGCCCCCTTCTCGCCTGATGGCCAATTGCCCCACTACAAGAGCGGACCCGAAGGAGTGTGCGTACCCAGCGAACGGGTCACCATCAACATTAGCGGACTCCGATTCGAGACCCAGCTGCGCACCTTGAACCAATTCCCCAACACATTGCTCGGCGATCATAAAAGACGCATCAAGTTCTACGTACGTTTGCCCAGTTTGCTGCCACGTGCACCGTATCCCCAGGGACAAGTGTTTTGATGGAGATCAATGGAGCCAAGTACCCCCCACCGAAATGAAAACTTACAGGAACATGAGCATAATGCAGCCTGTGGGGGGGGGGGGGGGGGGGGGGGGGCAGGCGGGGGACACGGATGAGGGCTAGAACCACTCGGAGTATGAGCCAAACACTTTTACAAATTTTGGAAGTAACTGACTCGCTGAAGGTAACGAGGGGGACTGGCGATTCTTATCGACAGGGTGGGATGCTACTCGAGGAAGGTGGTCTGGATTAGAGTCAGTGAGTGGGCCATCACCGAGCTTATTCGAGCACACAAACTCAGTTAGCAGGGCCTTTCAGGACTCGAGTCGTCACGAATACTTTTTTGATCGGAATCGGCCAAGTTTCGATGCAATTCTACATTTCTATCAAAGTGGGGGTCGATTGCGGAGGCCGATCAACGTGCCATTGGACGTGTTTGCTGAGGAGATTAAGTTTTTCGATTTGGGTGACGAAGTATTGGCTAGATTTCGAGAAGACGAAGGGTTCATTAAGGAGGATCAGAAACCATTACCTTTGAACGATAGGCAACGTAAAATCTGGTTATTATTCGAATATCCGGAGAGTTCTCAAGTGGCCAGGGCATTCGCCCTTTTCTCCGTCTTCGTCATATTACTATCCATTGTCATATTCTGCGTGGAGACATTGCCCGTATTCAAACCGTACACCATAAATATCACGCCATACAACACGACACAGGTGAGCGAAGTCGAGGTGCCCAGTGCCAATGAACCATTTTTCATAATCGAGACTGTGTGCATCGTGTGGTTCAGTTTCGAACTGATCGTCCGATTTTCAACGTGTCCAAATAAGTTACTATTCTTTCGCAATATGATGAATTTTATCGATCTGATCGCAATCATTCCTTACTTTGTCACATTGGCCACCATGCTAGCCGGAAGTGGCGAGAATGCCAGTTCCAGTCAGACCATGTCGCTGGCCATATTACGAGTTATTCGATTGGTACGCGTCTTCCGAATTTTCAAATTGAGTCGACATTCGAAAGGATTACAAATTTTAGGCAGGTAAGTGGTTGATGAAGCCCCCCCCCCCCCCCCGGGTGTGTTTATCTAATCAGGACTAATCAGTCGAAGGAGTGTGCGGCGCCCTGGAAGTTGGGTGATGGTGACATGGTCGAGCACCCTTCTTTGGCTTCGAGAGTTATGCAATGTGGAAAGCACTCGAAAGTGCTTTCCACTCGAGAGTTTGGCAAAACTAGACTGGAATGTTGAGTCATGCGAGTCACTTGTTCAGACTCGCATATCGGGTACCAGTTGAGTGAACAAAACACCTCCATGCACGTGTGCTCTATGTTTAGGTACATTCTCCTTAGTAGAAATCTGATGTGCGAAGCTAGGCCGGTTCGAGCTATAAATAGGCCTGTGACGTGAGTAGTTTGCGTGTGGTAGCCTGAAGAACTGGACAACCTACGAGTGTATCTTCCGGTGCCTAATTCCGATTGTCTACTGTAGCTCGGTGTTAAAGGCAATGAAACACTTTGCGCTTGGGTTTTTCCAAGCAAACTCTAGTCATATGCTGCTGACATAAGCAAATTCAATTCTGTGTAATTCGATAGGGTGCCTTGTTTGTTTTGGGTACAGCCCGTTTACGGCTGTCTGCACCCAATATACATGCAAATGGCAGGCTTTCGCTGTGTTTGCATCATCGATCTACTTAGAGACAGGCTAGCACAATCAACCAATCAATACTTTATATGTGTTAGGAAAGTGTGTTTTTCCGGGCGTGAGGCGGGGAGCGGCCATGTGACCACGGTGTGTACAAGGTTTCAGATGTAGGTGAGGGGCGTGTGGCGTAGGAGTTGACAATGGGGATGCCAGGGGGTCCCTACACTCTAGGAGGTGACCTGGCACAAGATCCTCCGGCTCACATGGCCATTGAAATCCTTGGCATGCTAGGACGAACTAGGATAAGCCAGTGGGCGGCCTATTGGTCGAAGGAGTGGCACAGCTTGCTTGGCAGTGGAGCTCGGCCTGGGGTCAATTCTGGCCGAGAAGGTGGTGAAATGCTCACCCAGGGGTGAGTGACTCATCCTTCGCCCCTCCTTTAGGCCTTATGGGGTGGGTCCCTCGCGGAGTACACGCGCTCTTGCCCAGCATGCATGAGGGGGGAATGGAAGGAGAGGGTCAATCCCTGGAACGACCAGAATGGGTGGAACAAAAAATGGTGACTGCTGACTGTGAGTCTTGCTGGAGGGACGAGTCATAGTACTGTGCAGAGAGAGGGAGTCTCTAGTCTGCTTGAGTGGATAGCTGCAGCTCATCAGCACCGAGCCCTATGCACATCGTACGTTTCCGATGCCCGCATGGCCACCCTCCATGCAGAGGCTCGACTGACAATCGATACTCTGCACGGAGCCAACAGCTGGGAGTGTCACCCGTCAGGATGATGTTTCAGGCATCATGTGCTCCACCAGTCACTCCCTCCAGTGATACGGACCCAGTCTTATTACACCCTTACCCAGTGGGTGCAGATGGGCAGGACTTGGCGACCAAGTACTCACTTCAAATCCAACATAATCCAAGAATCGACAGGGAATTAGCTTAAGCCTGGGATTTGCCCGTTTCAGGACCCTTCGAGCGAGCATGCGTGAACTGGGCTTACTCATATTCTTTCTCTTCATCGGTGTCATCCTGTTCTCGTCGGCAGTGTATTTCGCTGAGCAAGATGTGCATGGTACAAGTTTCGTCAGCATTCCCGATGCCTTTTGGTGGGCAGTAATCACCATGACGTAAGTTCGTTGACCTTTCGCCCAGTGCATACCCCTGAAATCCTAGGCTCGCACTAGGATGGCCAAGCACACCTGCTACACCCCACGCCTGTGTGTTCTAGGACTGTCGGCTATGGCGACATGAAACCGATCGGGCTTTGGGGCAAGATTGTTGGTGCCCTGTGCGCCATTGCGGGTGTGCTAACGATCGCCTTACCCGTGCCCGTCATCGTGTCTAATTTCAATTATTTCTATCACCGGGAAACTGATCAGGAAGAGCAGCAGCAGCTACAAGCGCTCAGTATTATCGAACCGCCTTCACCACTCAAACAAGGTGATCTGCAGAGGATGGACGGGGCCGAGGAATCCACATTACTCGACGATGACGAGCATCGAGCTAACAATAAGCATCCGGAAGCTAGAAAATCTTCGTCACTCGGTGCTGAACAAGCACCGGACTTGATGCGAATGGAAGAAGGGAAATTGAATCGATATCGTGACTCGACTCGCAGCAACTGCACCCTGATGACCACTGTGGCCACGGACACTCCCACCACCACGGCCCCGTCCACATTCACTTCCATAATGGCATTGAAGAGCATGCCATCGCCGACGATCGTACTCGGCCAGTGCGTGCCCGATGTATCGATCGAATTGGCCCCTTCGCCGCCTCGTGATTCGTACGCTGTGGAAACGGACGTTTAGTCTTTCCGATTTTGGTCAACATAAACTGGGCCTCGTGATAGGGTCCTTGGAATTGCTCACAATGATGCTATTGGAGTGGAGTACAGTGTTGTGGTGTACAGAGTAGAGCTAGGGAGGAATCTTATCTGGTGCTTATCTGTGATAATGGGAGCTTGTGAGTTGGCCACGGGATTCACTAGTGACTAGCCCTCCTTCTCGTTCATAGTGAATATGCATACATGACCGGTTATTCTACCTCTCTTCGCATGTATAGCCCTGTGTCTTCACAGAACAAAAGATGTTGACTTTGCCTGATCGAATGACCCAGTTTGTGTCTATTTACTCAAAAACTGTGCTTATTGATCGAATAAGCTAGTTTACAGTAAGCCGCTTCAACACCCCTTTTCATGAAGTGTTAGTTGCAAAAACCATTTCCTCTTTCTGAGGGCCGCACAATTGCATGAAAGTGTTCCACAAAAACTAAACATTAAAAATGCTGTTCTCGTTGTTCAGCAATAAGGCTACTGCGTTGCTATCTGAAACTCGATTTTACCCACGCACGAATGCAATAACTGTTGGACTTCTGATTTCTGCAGGCTTGTCTATCAAGGCATGCTGCTCAGAATCAACGAAGGGTGTCTACAGTGCCGTGCAGTCCACAATGCAGCGCAGCGAGGGGAAACTGTATCTGAAACTATATTTTACACACGCATGCACCTCTGGTGATTCCAGTCCATGGGCACTAGATGCAGTACAGATCAATGTTCCAGTCTAGATGTGTACTCCATAACAGCGTTGGCGAGTGCAGGGGGCCTAGGCAACGGTTTAACGCCAAATAACTGCACGTGCGGGTAAAATACAGTTTCAGATAAAGACACTCACGATAGCAGCATAGTACATACCAAAATCGGTCCCAGTATGTACTATGCTGCTCACGATGCCCCGCATTTGTGACCATGAAATCCTGCTTCTCCCCACTCCCTTGTCAAAGTGTCTAGCAGCACTAGTCGGCTAAAATCGCTTTATTTAACTAATCCCACATAACGTAATGCTAAACCCTAGAAAATTCAAAATTCAAATTTCAATATAAAAATAAAGTAAAAATTTGAAAATTGTGTAACAAAGCGAGAGTATGAAAACACGACTGAAAAGTATAAGAATCTGCGTGAGCACACGAAAACTGATCGAATTAAGCTGCTTGAAATCAATTATAATTTAAGATTCGCCTGGTTCCTCTCCTTGCTCCTCGTCAGGCGGGCCTGCGTGTGAAAGACAAGTGCTAGTGAAAGAGAAGTCATCAGGAATATAGGGGGTTCAGGAAAGAGTGGAAAGACAGGGTATTAGCGTCGAAACAGAGGCCACCGTCCACGATTAGATCGCGAACAGGCTACTGCTAGGAGAAAACAGAAAATCGACGCAAAAACTTAAAGAAAGTCAAGAAATGAATGATAAGAACACAAATGGTCAAACAAGGCACGCGAGTAATCAATGATACTAGTGCAATGAGGAAGTGGACGGTGATTTGTTACATGTCAGAGGAGATGAGTGGTGCTAGTACTCGTCTACGATGATTGGTTTAGTCCTCATCCGGTCCTAAAATAATAAAATTTTGGTTATAACTAAGTGATCAACTGAATGCATTGAGGTCGTGGTGAGGGTGGGGAATTGGAAGGGGCAGGGAGTACGCACCTTCGATGTTCAGAGTTAGCTCCACATTGGCTTCGCCGGCCTCGTTCTTTATGTTCGACACGTACGTTCCGCTGTCCTTGGCTTTGTAGTTCTGAAATGGGTGGTGAATATTGCAGGGCTCGGTGACCTTGCTGTACTGTACTGTGCAGGGTTGGCTATCTGGGCACACAGGGTGTCGGTCTGTCTGACATCTCTTTGTGTGCACAATCACAGCATACCGCATACTGTATCAGGTACGCAGCTGCTGCCAGCAGCACTGGATCCATCTGCACTCGACATCTGTAGTTTCTGCCTGCTGGCAGCAATTATGTGGCTGTTACAGCATGCCGTTTGCTGTGGTTGTGCACACAGGGTATGGGACAGATCAGCACCTGGCGGCAGGGCACTGGACCCACCTGCAGTCCGTTGGGTCACCTTGCTGTGCTGTACTGTACAGTAGAACAGTGTAGGGTTGGCCATGTGGGCGCACAGGTTGTCGGTCTGTCCCACACCCTGAGTGCACAATCACGACATAGCGCATACTGTAACAGTTACATAACTGCTGCCAGCTGCAGGGATCGAGTGCAGATAGATCCAGTGCTGCTGACCTTGCTGTACTGTACTGTGTATATTACAGTGTAGGATTGGGCATCTGGGCACACATGCGTACAGCATAGTGTAAGAGGTATGTGCAGATGGATTCAGTGCACTGCAGTGGACAGCAATGCACTGAATCCATACAGTCTGAATGAAGAGTTCAGGCTCAACTATCAGAGTCAATCTGGGTCAGCTTGGCCTATGCAGAGCCCAATGCAGGGCTCAGGCACACACGAGTATGTGTGCCTGCAAGCACACATGCAGTTGGTGCTTACCTTCAACTCCAACTGGGCTGCATAGACGTTGGGTGCACCTTCGTTGTTGAGGATGAACTTTATGCGACTGCTTTCCTTCATCTTTTTGCCCTTGGGATTCAACCAGGTGACAGTGGGAGGGAAATCGGCTTGTAAGCCGATATCAAATACGATTGCTGGCTCGCCACCTTCCGCCGTCTTTTGCAAAATTTGAGGTTTGCGCGTGAACGTCGGAGCGCCAGGTGGCACTGAAATGGACGAGGTGATCGCAAGTTAGTGGAGGTGCTAAGATGGACTACCTTCGAACTTGACCGTGAACGTAGCCGTTAACTTGCCCGATTCGTTTTTGACTGTGCATACAAATTGACCAGCGTCCTTCTCCTTGCTCGGTTCCTGAAAATGAGAGGTGCTGGTCTCTTCTCTGTGGCCTGAACCACAGCCTGGGGTCTTCCTCTGGCGCAGGCACTGTCAACTGTGACCTTTAGAAGTCAGGACTCCTGACGAGTGCTTCCAAGGTCTGCTGAGCTCCAGCCTACAGGCTCCCTATGGCGCTACAGGTCCTGTCGACAGAGCCTGTAGAAGGGTCTGTAGAAGTCAGGACTCCTGACGAAGGCTTCCCCCAAACTTTCGAGGTCCCTTCGTGTCCTAAAACGCAGCCTACAGGCTTCCTCTGGCGCTACAAAAGTAAGGACTCCTGACTCAGGCCTGCTGTGTCCTCAGTCCAGTGTAGTCGTACCTTGATCTCCAAAGCGCAATGATACTGTCCGTTGCCCTCATCATTGACCAGAATCTTGATACGATCACTCTCAGCCACGATCTCGTCGGACTTTTGCCAAACTACAGTCGGCTTAGTCTTGGACTTGGCTTTGAACTCCATGACCAAGACTTGACCATCGTCGCGGGACGAGATTTTCGGTTTCTCAACAAACGTCGGAGCACTGAAACCTGAAAATATGGTCCATATTGGTCATCTCTTGTCAGCCTAGATTGGTTTCCTAGTTTACCAGTTAGCTTCAGATTGAAGTTAGCATTGCCTCGACCATGGGCGTTGGTAATGGCGCAACGATAGGCTCCTGCATCGGCATCATCCAAATCCTAAAACAACCAGCGCAATCCTGACTCCCCCACCAATCCACAAAAGGACATACTCTGATTTGCAATATGGCACTGAATGCATCAGCGCCGCTGTTGTCCAGACGAAAGGCGAATCGCCCTCCTTGCTGCAGCTCGTTCTGTTCATAATACCATTTGATGTCGGGTGCAGGAGCCGCCTCGAGGAAGCATTCTAGTTCGATAGAACCATCCTCGTTCTGTCGAGCGACGGGTTGCTGAGGGAAATGAGGTGGTTTTCCGTCCGGCATTCTCAATTAGTGCACGAATGGCAGATACAAGAGCTGAAACGGTAAGAGTGGCAGGGCAACAGTGCCAGTGACACACAGCAAGCTACTATCAGAATCTCCCTCAATCTAACTTCTATCGATTACGTTGAGGTTACGAACTAGCTAATGATCGCAGTCGGCATCCGAGCGTCTCGGAGTCCCCCTCGAACGAGTGCTTGCTAGCTTTTCGTTGGACTGAACAAGTTTCTGTGAGTAAGCAAGGCTGGGCCGAGGTGGGGGCAGTTTCCGACGAGGCAAGGATCTGTAGTTTTAAAATTTCGTAGCACACAGCAGTAGCTAAATATAAAATGCCCTGGTTGAACTAATCTTCGTCGGGGTGGGGGGGGGGGGGGGGTTAGCTAGCTGGCGCCTGGCATGACGCCTCCTGTTTACTCGCTTCACTAACTCGAAGTGGAGGCCGGAGACACTTTTAGACATGGCTAGCAGAGGGCACCTTATGTTCTTGTTATCAAGTAGTGACGGAGGGGGTGAGAAAACGTCAACTAATCTTGCTTAGAAGAACAGCAACAGCTTGCTCGAACGGACTCCTAAACACTCCACGAAGAAAACGATGAAAGTTCAGTGGTTTTTCTTCTGTTATTTTCTTCAAGACTTAGGTGACGAAAGTTCTTCGAGTCCGCCAGAAAAGAGCCCAGTTTGCGTCAACGGGTGCCATGGGTGACGGAAGTGTGACGTTCATACACACTCCAATTGCCAATTCAACCACAATCCTAAAGTCAGATATAGCTACTAGAATTTCTTAAGAACGATGAAACAACGAGCTTATGTTGAAAATTAACGTGAAAAAGTTACTTTGACAAATAGGCGGTAGTTTAAGCAAAGTTTTAAATTCGCGCTCGAATGAGTGTACCTGCGCATCACCGCAAACAGGAGACTACAGTATGCGGCCAGACATTGTCAATAATCGATTCCGTTTTCCTATTTTGGCGGTGGCGAGGAGGGTTTTTCGGGGAAGAAAATATTTGTTTTCCCCTAATATTTGTAGGTTATAACTGTTTTGGAATTTTTTCGCTTGCGTTATTTAAGGAGGATCGCAAAGCTAAAAAACGCAAATGGGCTAAAGTCTTACCTACAGTAGCTGACGTCAGTAGCTGCAGTATGTATCTAATCAAATAAATCGATGTACTAGGCGTAAATAATGTCTGAAATTTGAGTTACAATTGTTTCTTAATGGCCTATTTGCCGATATCCTCGCGCGACTCTTCCGATGTATATCAGTGCACGTAGAACGGTGTGCTTGGCGGCACCTGTACATATATGGTATGCTTATGGCCTATTGTTGCGTAGCTAGCTGACGAGCGAACGAGCGACTAGTTTTTGCGAGACGCGGCGCTGCGTGGCGCGTTATTGAACGTGTTTCGGGTCGATAAAACACGCTGGTATTGGGTAGTTTATAGACGAATCGCAAGAAGGAAATGGCCTCGGATCGTGAAATAATAACGGTGCAGTTGGGCTCGGCATCGAATTTCGTTGGGGCGCATTGGTGGAATATACAAGTAAGACGATCGGGATTGGATTAAAAGGTAATTTGTCTAACGTTTTCTTTGGGAAGTGTAGGAATCCTCATTCGTCTTCGATCGAACGGTAGCGGAAAAAGACGAGACGAGGTTGAATCACGATGTGTTGTTTCGTGAAGGAAAGAATGTGAATGTAAGTGGTTATTTGTTCGAACATAATTACAGTATGCTAGCAACTGTTATCGACATTTTCGTATCCGAACTTAGACTCAGGCTAGATAACAGGCGGGCAACCCGGGCTTTTTTTTTTGTTGAGAAGGAAGAACAGCTGTTCTGCTAGTTTTTTACATAAATTGAAGTATTATCGCAGATTTAGAACAGGCTTGGTTTCTTTTCAGAACAAAACGACATTTACACCTCGACTGGTGACCATCGATTACACTGATAATGTCGGGCGAACGAATCTGTCTCGTAATCTGTATCCAGAATTCACGTCTGCAAAAAACCGGAGCGATAATTTTGGGTAAGTTTATTCTTTATTCCTTAATCGAAGATTATTGATTGCATGCTGTAGGCTCTCGGCGACCGTGGTCACTCAATCGTTCAGGCCGAACAATGAATTTTTATCCGATTTGGAGGCGGAGGAGGTAAAGAATAGTGAATTTTAGATTTGATAAACATCTAATAAATGTTTCTTTTGTAGAAAACTCACGAAAATTCGGTAGGACCGAGCAGGAAGGCACGAATTGGTGATTAGTGCAGTGTGTCATATTCAATAGTCGTATTTCATTTCAATTCTAAGATGGATTTTCTACTTTTTTAGAAGAAAAATCTTATTATCTCGACGATGTGGTTTCTTTATGGACCGACTACTTACGTGTGCCGTTCCATCCAAAGTCGTTGTTGACTTGTGAAACGTTGAATTCGTACGGGTAAGACGTTTTGAGGATGGCAGAAATGTATGATTATTTAGAGAAATGTCCAGGTTCGATGCGGGCGAATCGTTGTGCAAAGACGGCAAGTTGATTGACGAATTTGAAAATCGTCTTCGTTTTTTTGCGGAAGATTCGAATTGTTTGCAAGTAAGTCATGGCCAGTAATTTATTCGGCGAGTAGTTCATGGGTTTTCAGGGATTTCACCTTTTGTGCGATATTCACGATGGAATGGCTGGAATCACCGCGGAGATTGCCGAGTATATTCGAGATGAATATCCTCGAAATGCCGTACTGGCCGTGCCTATATTTCCTAGTGATCTGATATTGAGGGTAGTCGAAGTTGATTCGAATAATCGAAGAAATGTATGAAATTGTAGTCTGTTTAGGCTGCTTGCGATCAGGATCAATATGTTTGGAATTCGTGCAATGGTTTGGCATCTCTGTCCTCTCACTGCACAGTGGTCTTGCCATTGTCAATGGCTGGCAGGATTTGGAAACGGATGACGGATATGCGACAGTTTCGGTTTTTGAATTACAAGGTAAGCTAAAATTTTAGATCAGTAAAGCTCTCGAGGCTGAAGCAGGTATCGAACCTGGCGTCTGTTTTCGAATGCTCTGCATCTTTTAGCCGTCGTTGGCTTATCACACGGGAGCAATATTGGCGGCGGCGTTGGAAACTGCTACGACTCCGTGGCGACGGCGTGCAAATTTCGAGCATTTGTCCCACGTTTGCGACGTTTTGACATTTGATGGACGCAAGGTGAGTGGGTTTATCCGACTGTGCTGTGCGGGATTTATAGTTCAAAAATACGAGTGCGCCAAATTGGTGTAGCGCCAGTGTTGTTGCTCGTATTTTGGGACAATAAATTCCGCGTAAGGTACGATTTATACAGCTTTCGATAGTGCTGGAATTGAATTGATTGCTGTGGCCTGCGGCACCACAGAAAGCAGAATATTCCGGTGCTATCGGGTGCCAAGTATGAATCGCCTATTAAAATTCATGATGAGATTTTTAACGTAGCGACTAGGGCGGTCTGATTTGTACATCCTCTGCTGAGATATCGCTATCTGATAAAAAAATGAGAGGACGAGAAAAACTTGTCAATGCACTTTAATATGAGCTAGTTTGTTTCAGCTGGCCTCGATGTCGATGGCTTTTCCTCTGGGAGTTGATGAAACGAGGACGTTGGTGGAGTTTGTGAAAGGGGACGATATTCCCGTTTCCGTGACGCCATACGTCGACGGTGTGCTTGAAGAGGATCAGACAACTCGTGTGCCAAGGATGCTCAAATTGTCCATGCGAGGGATCAAGAATGTCCCGTTGCAGAAGTGGGTGGTTGTGTCTTTACGAGTTTGCGCTTGTAGGCCGACTTTATGCGTGACTCTGACAGGGTTTTTGAGCCTCGACGAGTCACGCAAGAGGTCGGCCTGAAATGAGTGCTGTATACAATTAGCTAAATCTTGAGGACTGTGACTCTGAAAATTTCGAATGGGGTCTAGCAGGAATCCACCTGATATCTGGTTTACCAGTCTGATTGTGGGTATGGAGAGTGCTCTACTGGATAACAACCCAAAGTTTATTCTTCCAAGTTGCCTATTTTGCTTATGGGTTTCGCGAAAATTTGTCATTAAATTGTTCAGTTCCGTGGCCTTTCTGACCATTGATATTCGAAGTTATTAAATTTGGTCTGAACAGAAGGAGGTTGAGACAAGAAATCATGGGGAAAGAGAAAGTTTGTGGCATCAGGGGACCCGCACTTGAGGAAAGCTTGACCCCCTGATGAACTAACGTTTGTTAGGGTATTGGGTCTAGTTTCACAGTCAGCTAGGATATGCCCTAAAGTTAGGGCGATCAAATCACAGTGACGTAGGATAGGGCTTTGGGTGTCCTAGCCGATTGTGAAACCAGCCCCTGGTTTCAAGCGTATGAGTGTGTGCCCCCAGTAATTTGTTTTTTGGTGCAGTTAGACCCAAAAGTTCATGTTCGCCTTGGAAGATCCACGG
The DNA here is from genome assembly GCA_030248295.1 of Mesodorylaimus sp. YZB2_4. NCBI lineage: Eukaryota > Metazoa > Nematoda > Enoplea > Dorylaimida > Dorylaimidae > Mesodorylaimus > Mesodorylaimus sp. YZB2_4. The sequence continues at coordinate 200,164 of JASANH010000918.1, read as the reverse complement.
CCTAATTATTTTGTCTGCAGCGGAAAACAAAATCTGAATTTAAAATCGGCAACTTTGTCTTAAAAGGCTCGCTATCAAATAAAAGATTAACTTAAATTTCGTATATCTGTCTGGTGGGTCTGGTCGATCCCTGCTTCCTAGCTGATTGTGAAAAACTCTGTTGAAAATTGGTTTGTTTTTAGATCGGGTGCATTCGATTCGAACATTGGTCTGGCTGGTCGAGTCGCGTCCGAGATCATGATTGAGCGATATAAGTCTTTGGCAACTTCTGTCAGGTATGCGACATTTAGTTTGTTGAGGATTTTGGTGCTGGAAGTTGTGATGAACTGGTGAATGTAGCGATTAGGGCGGTCTGATGCATTTCTGCTGAGTATTCGCTCGCTGATGAGTACAGGGAAAGGATACGTGGCTGGGGTAAGGTTTAGAGTTCACTTTTTTTGTACTTTTTCAGTGCTGGTGTGGTGTACGAGCCGATATATTCGACAGCGCCGTATCCGCACATTTTCGATGATGCGATCGGCAAGCATGGATTGGTGAGGATTGGAGGACGGCCGAAGGGGCAGGGTGAGTAGGAGTGTGGCGAGTGATTGAGGAAGGGATGGTGTGGATTTTGTTTTAGTCGTTGCTACTGTTCCAACGTTGACTTGGGTGGAATCGACGCCGAGGATTTCACAATTTGTGAATGCCGCGATGGAAGAAGTCGGTCGGTTGAACTGGCAGAAGTTGAAGGTGGAGAAGGATAATGTGGATCATGTGATTAGCTCTCTGCACACTTTGGGGGAGCCGTTTTGTAGTAGCAACTAGTGCCTGTAACGAAGATGACTGGTTCTGTGGTCTGGAAGAAAATGTAAAATTGTTCCGTGGGGTGAGTGGTTGGTCGAGTGTGGCTATGGCGGCCGGGACCTGGAGCTGCTTCCTCGTAGTGGGCACGAGGCGAGTGTTGTCTCAACTGGTGCGGGCAATGATGTGCAAACAAGGCTCGGCGTAGATGGCCGATGTGGTCACGCATTGCATTGTCGTGTTGGGATGCAAGATGGGTGCCGATCGTGACGGCGAGTCGTGCCCATGTGGTTCAGCGAGGAGACCCCGTCTCGAGACCAGTTCGGACTGTGCCAGTGTTGTGATTTGGTGTTGCGGACGTTAGTTGTTGGCCTGGCGCGATGAAGTTGTTGGTCGTAATTCATTTCTATTGGATATTTTCGGCTTTGAAGGGGCTGACATCGGCGCAGTGGCAAGGTATGGCCGGGGGTGGTGTCGTGGTGGGTGGTGACCGTGGTGTGTTTCAGATAATGGTGGCGATATGCGTAAGGCAGATCGAGTTCACAAACGGCAGTACGGCAATGTCATGTTGACTGGTTTAGGTAATTCGGGCGGAGCACTAGGCAACATGATGGCCAATGGATTCGGTGCTGGACTGGGTGCTGCCTCGATGGGTGGATTCGGTGCGGGCAATGCCCAAGTGGCGGGCATGATGGCTGTGCCCGGTTTCGGGGCCAATCCGTTCGGTATGGGTGCCCCTCCCGCGGGCTTCGGAGCCATGCAAGGCATGGGCGCCTCACCATTCGCTGGTGCATTGATGGGAGCCACCAACCCGATCGTGGCCGCCTTGGCGCAAGGTCTCAACACGCCCCCGCTTATGAATGGATTCGGTGGCATGGACACATTGCAGCAGCTGAGTGCACTCAGATTCGCCTCGCCGCCAGTGGCCGCCAATCCGTTGGGTGCCATGATGCAAGGCGGATTCGGTGGGGCTGGAATGGGCATGAACTTTATGAATGGCGGTGGGATGGGCATGAATGGATTCGGTGGCGGCCCAAGTGCTTTCGGCCCCACCGCCAATATGGCTGGTGGCATGGGTGGCCTGGGCGGAATGAGTGGCATGGGCGGCATGGGAGGCATGGGCGGCATGGGCGGAATGAGCGGCATGGGCGGCATGGGTGGAATGGGTGGCATGGGAGGCATGAGCGGTGGTCTCGGTGCTGGCATGGGAGCCGGTATGGGCGGTGGACTGGCCAATGGTATGGGAGGCGGACTCGGTGCCGGCCTGGGCGCAGGGATGGGCAACGGGATGGGCGGCGGAATGGGCGGCGGCATGGGATTCGGCGGCGGCGGATTCCAGCAGAGCATGGGCAACATGGGTGGATCGCAGGTAGGATATTGCGGGGCGCACGTATCCCAACCCATCCGGGTCTCGAAACTGAGATCCTTGTACCATACAAGAAGATGGTGTAGCTGAGGGCATAGGCGGGTCTCAACGCTTGGTATAAGCTGCCCTGGTTGAGACCTTCACCTTCAGGCACCTGTACTCACATCCCCTTGTACCCAAGCCTCCACGGGCTTTACAGGGACTCAAAGGCATCGTATTTTTAGTTCTTGAAGAACAAACGGTGGACAAAGAGTGAACAGAAAGGAGAGACCAGCCAAGACGACGCCAAGATACCCTTCTCTTCAGTCCTCGATGCCTTAAAGTTGGCCACAAAGACGAATGAAGACGATGAGATTGATTCGCAAGAGGCCTCGTCGTGCGGCGGATGCATCCCGTTGGATCTGAGGAAGATCACTGGATCGTGGACTCAGGCATGCGGCTGGCGATCGGGAGACCGATACCCCCTGGCTGGGAAATCCAACCGAAGAGGTTGACGTCTCCCAGCCAAGGAGCCACTTGGTTCCCTGAGGTGGTCCTTTAGAAATCCTTGGTTAGAGGGGTGGTGGTGGGGTTTGGCACGCTTGAAGGGGGCAACATGTGGGCCTAAGTGGCTATTATCCCCCCAAGGTGCACTGACCATTTGCTCACTGCTCTTGCATTTATAGATTTTTGGTAACCCGGACTCACTACGAGCCATCTACACTTCATTGAGCGCTCTCCAACCAGCAGCTGAATCGGACGACAAATCAGAGATGGGTTCTGGTCCGAGCAGAGACGCGAACAAGAACGACACGTCAGTGCAGCCGGGCTGTGTTGGATTTCATTGTAAGTGGGAGGATGTCCGGTGCACTTGCCTGGCCTTACAGAAGTGTGCTAATTGCTAGTCTTCTCTAGTTGAACGGCCCTTCCCTCGTCGAGTGTCCGATGCCATATTGGGCGAGGCGCCAGTCAACGTCCATTTCCGTGATGACCAAACTTACCACATGTACCAAGTAAGGCCCTACCTTCACGATCAGACCAGCCCATTGCACAGGTTGTATTTAGGTGAGCGGCATGGTCCAACAGTCGCTTATTCCGAATCAGTCCGAAGTCAAATTAAGGATTTCCAAAATAGATATACCGAGTAAGGGTTACCCGAGTTGGGTTTATACTGGCCAGCCACCAGGTGGACTGGGTAGAGGCGCCTGAGGGTTGACGGGCCATTCAGAAGGATGTGGTCCATTCCTTTCGCCACTACCTGTACCACATGGCACGCCAGCACCTGTCTTTGCAATCTGAGGTCATACTACGAAAGTGGATAGGGTGTACTAAGTAGGGTGGTAGGGTTGCTACACCTACCCAGTTTGTGGCAGGTGGACCCTGCTTTCTTGGTGGTCTGGAAGTATAACTCACAATCAGCCATTCATTTAGTCTTGGTCACGTGACCTTCGTTTCAGTGTGTCTAATCAAAGGCGGTGGATCGACGACGAGTGGCGACTACGAATATGCCATATTTATGGAGACTCGTGGCACGCATCGATGCAAGGCCCTGCATGTTCTCGCACGCAATTCGGACACTTATTTCCACAGTCACAGCTCGGAAGTGACTGAATTCCTGCAACAGAAGGTCAGCTCTGGCGAGGCGCACACTGTCAAGATCATGCCGAACCCGGAACAGTGCGAGCCGAGACAACAACAGCAGCAAGGTCAGATGATGGGACAGGACAAGGATGGAAGTCTATAAGTACGAGTAGGAGGCTTGTAACGGGCTGTTGTATGTAGCGTAGAGGTATGCCTGTTCAGGTGCCGTTGGTATGTTATATACGAGTATGAGTATGTGCTGAAGATTGTCTTCCATATTTGGGTCGAGAGAAAGTGAAATCGGGTCACTAGCACTAACCGTACGCGGCACCCATTCAAACAATGGGGGCGCGTCGGATCTAAGAAACGCAACCTTTCCCGTTCTATCCAGGTCATCATGCGGGTCTGGCGGAGTGCGTGACGTAAAGAGTGTGTGATTAGGACCAGCCTCATTTGGTTGTGCTGCCTTGGCAATCGGGTGGTCAGTTAGGATGAAGGTCCTTTGGCTCGTCGTAATTGCTAGCGTGCAATTAGCCCATGGTCAGAAGCCCGGTGAGACTTTGGTCGGTGGATTGGCGGGGGCATTATTGAATACATTCTTTCCTCAACTCAAGTCCGCTGGCCTGACGCGGCCTCAAAATGATGCGCCCCCAGTTTCGGCACCTGCTCTCACCATCAGTGCAGTGCCATCGAAGCCTGCAGCAGCATCGCCTGGACAAAAGCAGAAATCACCGTCCTCATTGCCAGTAGCATTGACTGGAGTTGGCGCGTTGCCTCCCTTGGATTTTCCGCACGGATTCCCACCAGCTTTTGTGGGGCTGACGAATCCGGAGAACCAGAATGGCTTCAATGTTCCTGCGGGTCTCCAAGGCAGAACTGATCTGCCACCTGATTACGTTTACCCCTTCGCCCCACCCGGCTCTTTTATCAAACCAGATTTGAAGAACGGGGAAGTGTTCTCGTTAGGCCGGCAAGGATCTGTCCTAGCACAACAGCCCAATCAAGCGCCTGTGGGAGGCGGACTAACGGGTCTGGTCGGTCCGATAGACTGGTCTAGCCTTGCGCAGATCCCCTCACATCAATCGATCGATAACACAGCTCTGCTACAACCCGTGGGGCCTAGCAGCCTGTTACTGAACAATGCTTTCTTGGCTCCTTCTGGTCCTGCTCGACCGCCAAGTTCAGGGAAGACTATTGGTTCGACTAAAGCCACTGTAGCATCGACTCAGGCGCCAACTAGGAAACCCACCTGGCCCCCATCTCCGCGTCCAGCTCATCCACTGCTGCCTCTCTTCCCACCAATACCTCAACAACGACCGTCACTTCCGCCCGCCCCTTTTCTACCTCCACCACCAGCTCAAGTGCCAGTATTGGTACCTGTAAATCAGTTCCAGCCACCACCGCCTCCACAACGATCAGAGGAGAACTATGGTACGCGCTGCCCCGATTGTATTCCTGTCGATATGAAGAGACTGGCGGGGCCCTGGGTTCAGGTAGGCGTATTAGAGATGACCGTCTAATGAGCGTGACCATATCTGGTATTGCAGGTGTACGGCAGCCCCCACTCACTGCGTAACATTTACACAGCCATTCTAAACCTGCAGTCGATATATGGCCAGGGGAGCACGAGCAGCCAGGGCCTGGCTATGCAGCCTGCTTGTGTTGGCATGCAATGTAAGCGATCCAAGTTCGAGCGAGGACCCACTTTGAGGGTGGCCGCATGGTATTGCTCTTATCATTTCAGTGAGCAGACCACAGTCTCGCGGCAATCACAGTCAGTCGTCGATAGACGTGTATTTCAGGGACGATACTATCAATCGACAATTGCACGAGGTCTGTGATTGGGGGGTTCAAACTGGGCAAAGTCTCTACTTTGAGTTTATTGTATGACCTTGACTGCAAAGCACAAATCGTGCACTAATAGCAAAAGGAAACACAAACGATCCATTTTAGGCAACGGGGATCCTAAAACAAAACACCAACGTCGATCCGAGAAACGTCATTATTAAGTTGCCTGGTTTCGAACTTCCGGGTAGGTGATATAAATTTGAGTAGGGCCATGCAGGCTTCACTCTGGCCTGAACCTCTCGCGATCAGTGAAGTTGTGTCCTCTGTTTCTAGTGTGCTTGGTTAGAGCGGGGCCCGAGACGAGTACCATGTACGGCTATATCGTGCTGGCCGAGACACTCGGCGCAAATCGATGTCGATCGTTTCACGTGTTCGCACGACGTTCCGATTCGTTTTTTCGTGAATACAATGCCCAAGTGGCTGAATACATTAAAGTGGTAAGTATGCAAGAGTGGTGTAGATGGCCTGGGAGAAGGGTTGCCAGCACGTTGAGCGCCATTGAGTAACCGGATGCGGGGGATGAGGGACGATGGGAAGAGATATGGATGCCCAGATACTACAGTAGATACACCAGCGAAGCGAAGGACGCGGACCTTGAACTGGCGAATAAGATCGTCAGTCCGCGCACTAAAGGGGTCTGGTGCTGGTCGGCGACCCGTAGTGCAAAACAATGGACCAGGACCACGTGCAGGAGTATAGTGGCATGCAAATACTGTAGCATGCTGAGGACCTAACCCACTGTACAGCACTGAGGTACCTATTGTACAACTCTGCAACAATACTTGTCCTACTGGTCACTTAACAAACACGAGCGCGCAGTGGGCATCCAGTCCTTCGGTACTGTACCCTCTTACTTCCAATTCGCATGTCCTACCGTACGTCCTCGTATGCCGCCAGATCAATCTCTGTCCTACTGTACTCCCTCACACAATTCATCCCCTGCCTGCTCAAATACCAGAAAAATTTTTAAGGCCCATTTTCCGCCCTTACGCCTTGTATGACAAACGTTAGTTGCAATGTGACACGGGTCAGCACGCTAGACTGGCTGGCTTTGTACCCTTCTCTTGTCTTCGCCCCAATTACAAACCCGCTTAATTTTCTATTTTAGCAAGTGGAAGAGAATTCGGCTCGGGCAGTCAGCGTTCTTCCATTCCCTGAGCTATGTCAACTGCCCGCACCAAATGCGGGCATGGCGAGATGATAAAGCGACTGTCCAGCCCAGTGTATATGCCTGTTTTGAATTTTGTGCACGGAACGTGTGGCTTTATAAAAAACGGATTAGTATGCATTTGTGCCGTGCGGCTGATCGTGAGTTGGTCCTTCACGCACGAGCAGCCGTGTAAAAATCGAAATGGCAGGGTCTTAGGTTGATGGGGGTCGGAATAGGATTATTTTTGGGCGGGTGAATGAATAGAGCCCGTGTTTGGGAAGCTAGGAATCAATGCTTATTGGAAAGCGTTTATGTGCTGTTTTATGGGCTCGCCTTTCTTCCAAATTCGGTTCTAGTCTATTATAAATGGCCGTGAGAAAGGACCATTGCTTGCTCGAGATCATTCTCGCTGCCCAATGCGCGTCATAGCTGCACTTTGGTCAATGAAAATCGTTACACTCCGAGATGCTACTCGTCTGAGAATGCATCTCGAGGAGAAAGCACCGATTTCGAGGAGAGTACAGGCAAGATGGAGTTCGTTTGAGCCAATGTCTCGTGACTTTTAGTTGGCCTCGGCGAGGAGGATGGTCGGACAGACTTGGACACCTCGCTTGGTCCTAATATGGTGCTTAATCCAAGGTGTTCTCGGTGGTGATCACGAGAAAGAGCTTATCAAAAGGTTGCTAACTGACTACGACCCGTTGGTGAGACCGGTGGCCAACGAGAGTCGTCCAGTCGATGTGCGATTAGGAATCGATTTGCAGCAAATAATCGATATTGTAAGTTTTTGGCGGCCAATTCGATGTCTGCTCACGTTTTCCCCGGCCATCTCGTCCCCTCCGTCGTAGTGCTATCTACCCTGGTCGTATTGTGCGAGTGAAATACTTGTTGCATTCTAGAATGAGAAAAGTCAAATTTTGGCGACAAATATTTGGATGAAAATGGCAAGTATAGCCGGCTTTGGCTTAGTGCGCTGGCTTTGGCTTCATCACTTTCCCCTCGGAGTGGTCTCAACAGGGTGGCGGGTGTTGACTTTACAAGCTGCCCTTTGCGTTACAGGATGAAAAAAATCAAGTAGTGCATACCAATATATGGCTTAGATTCGTAAGTTAAGGTGTCTAGCCGTAAGCACTTGCACTAAGGATGGCACCATGTGTTTCTGTCTGCAAGCTCTGTCCCCCCTCCTTTCATGCACTGTTGTGACGGGAATGGGTTGTGATGATGCGGCATTGCAGGAGTGGAGGGATCACTATCTGCAGTGGAATCCAGACGATTACAGCGGAGTGGCAGAGCTGAGGTTGCCTATCGAACGACTGTGGAGACCTGACATCCTCTTGTATAATAGGTATGTGTTACTGTGTAGAGGGTAGAGGAGAGACAGTGGGCCAAATTTGATAGTGCTGATCAAAAGTTCGACTCGACATGGCCGACCAATGCCATCATATCATACGATGGCAATGTCAGTTGGATACCGCCCAGTATAATACAAAGCACGTAAGTGACCCTGCGATCTCTGGTGGCAGAGAGAGGGTGATAGGACATGGTTTCAGATGCAAGATCGACATCACTTGGTTTCCATTCGATGACCAAAAGTGTGGTAAGGAGTGTTTTCTGGGTAAAGTTTTGGAGACTATTCGATGGTTTTTCAGTGTTGAAATTCGGCAGCTGGAGCTACAGTGGTTATCAAATAGGTCTGTTAGCGTGTCACTCATAAACTGTTTTCAGTTGGCATGGCTTATTACAGATCTGCATGACGGGACTGTGGGCACGGCCACATATACGGAAAATGGCGAGTGGAATCTGATGGGTGAGCGAGTTTGAAAATGTGGGTTTGGGAATGAGTGGACTGCAGAGGAACATGGGTCTTCAAGAACAACAGTTTGTGAGCCTGATTCCATTAATTTTTTAGGAGTGCCAGTAAAACGAAGCATTTTCTACTACGATTGCTGCCCTGATCCATATCCAGATGTCACGTTCACGATTTGGGTGCGGAGGCGAACACTGTACTATGGATTCAACTTGATCATACCGTGCGTTCTCATATCGGCCATGACCTTACTCGGATTCACATTACCACCTGATTCGGGAGAGAAACTGACATTAGGTAGGAGCAAGGAAATGGGTTGCTTGGACTGCCACTGGTTCCAGATTCCAAAATGCTGTCTCCAATAGAAGGATAGGCACCCGAATCACTGTCATTTGGTCTTGCTGGCTCTCTAAGCTCGTATACATTGAGGCGTGAAACCGAGCCTGGCAGGCGTGGGGTGGGGGGGGGGGGGGGGGGGGTGGGGGGAATGTGGGACAAAATGTGGACATGTAGACATGTGGAGCAGGCAAGTCTTGCGACTGCCTGCCTCTGAAACATCAACCTGAGGGGTTGACGTTTGCCAGCTAGGGTAGATCGATTACTCTTTCCCACTCGCCAAGGCCCGCCAGGCACGAGGGAGCATGTGGTAGTGAAGCTACCACTCACCCCCATGGCTGATACAGTGGCACCACAACAGGGTCTCGAGCACATAGTGTTCACTACAAGCCAAGGTGGATAAAGGTCAAATAGGATGCACTGAAGCCTATTACATTGTGTGAATGTAGTGCAAGGCGTGGATGTACTTGCTATCTGTGCCCACACAGCTTCTGGTTGAGAGACCTGGCCAGCCCCTTACTAAAATAGTCGAAGTAAGATGGACCGAGAGTGAGGTGTTTGTTGCTAAGTGCAGGACCGCGCCCATTGCTTCAGCCGACAAAGGAAGGATTTGTTTGCAGTACGACCTGAGCGATGCATGAGTATGCATTGTGTGATGTCCCAAATGCCAACCCAAGCCATCATGGCCGCACCCACTTACCATTCTTATTATCCATAGGAGTTTCGGTTTTTATGTCGCTGTGCGTTTTCCTATTTGTCGTCTCGGAAAACACGCCCCACACGTCCGATGCAGTTCCTCTAATTGGTATAAAAAACTAATCATTTTTTAAAATTTCTCGTGGGAATCGAAAGCAGTGCTGCAAGCAGGTGACCATAGTCGAATTTCTTCTCCCTTTTGCAGGCTTGAACGTAGTCATGGCTTTGGTATTCTACCTGCAAATCGTTGCCGTTTCGATGCCTCCGACCGGGGAGACGGTCCCTTTGCTAGTTAAGTACTAAATTATTTGCTAGCACTGCTTTCGTTTTGCATGAGATTAGTGACAAGAGTGATGGCAAGGCTAATAAACACCCCTCTTTTAGGAACCTATTTTTCTTGTATAATGGTAGTTGTGACCGCCTCGGTCGTGTTCACTGTGCTGGTATTGAATTTCCATCATAGAACTGCTGACACGCATGAAATGTCGCCTTTGGTAAGACACTTGGGCTGTGATCAGACTGGACTCGTGTATGTTTGGTCCCGGGCAGATCTGGTCTGCCTTGCTTGCAGCCACAGAGTAGACACGCATGTCCCCTTTCCTTGTGTATCAAATCCGCCTGGAGCCCGCAGTCACAGTAATCTGATCTGAAATCGACCTACCACTTTCAGCTGCTACCTTCCTGTTTCAGGTCCGCCGGATCTTCCTTAACTGGCTACCATGGCTATTGATGATGAAACGACCAGGGCGTATCATATCACGCCCCACCTTCCTCCAGTCTCCGTCTCAGCAATGGTTCAACGAAGAAATCGATGTGATCACTCGTCGCGATTGTACTCGTCCATCTGCCGCATCCAAAGTGCTGCTATCGAATGTGTTAGATATTGATAAGGATCGAATTGGAGGCGTGTTTCGATATGCAGCCAACGGATCACCCACACTCGGCCAGGCTGGACTTCGAACGGAAACACTGATGCAATTGGAATCTGAGTGCGGTAAACCGAATCCAACTAAACCATGGTCATCCCCCATAGTGATAAGGAAGGGGGGATCGGATGACATGAGACAAATATTGAATGAGCTGAAATACATAACTGACCGAATGCGTCGCGAAGATGACAACGAAGAGGTGATCAATGACTGGAAATTTGCAGGTGAGATGGGTCTACGGTAGATCAACTTGGGAACGCCGCTGGAACTGACACGAAGCCACTGCATGATCTCCTTGATCCTCCACCTGCAGACATTTTTTGGGTCTAGATCACTTTGGTAACCCCTCTGGAACTGACACGAAGCCTGCATGATCTCCTTTATCCTCCACCTGCAGCCATTTTTTGAGTTTATATCACTCTGGGAACCGATCTGATTGGTATATTCAACTCCACTAGACTTCAGTCTGGTCTCCCTATTGAACCACCCCGTGTCACCTCCCCCTGCAGACACTTTTCTTTGCAGCTATGACAGTGGATCGTCTATGCTTGATCGTGTTCGCTAGTTTCTTGGCCATCAGCACGTGCGCTATTCTGTTCGCTGCCCCTCATCTGACTGCGTAGAAGAGACAAGACTGCAATCACTCGCGTGAATGATCATGGTGACTGGGATTGGAGATTGATGAAGCTGTAGCTGGAAACGGGACATCGTGAATTTGGGGTCGACTGCTGTAGTGCTCTGGGTCACTATCAATGTTCATAGCGTGACTGCGAGTGCAGTAGAGGACTCATAGTAAAGAGGATTGATGAGGGCACACATAAATACTGAGCACGTGCCCTTGTGCTCTGTGTGGCTGCATTGTCAGCTGGCGGGGATCACAGTGTCAAGGTATGCAGATGGATCATGTCATGGTGAAGAGGACTGCAGAGGCCCGACTGGCAATCGATTCCCTGCTTGGAGGCGGCAGCCGGCAGCCATGGACTAGGTCGGAAGACTTGGTAGGCTGCCCCGGTCACCCCTTCAGTAATAGGGACCCAGTCGATTACACGGTTGTAGTTGAAATACGAACATGCCTTTGTGGCTGCATTGTCCCACTCCTGTACATACAAGACAGGGATCATGGTGTGACGGCACTGGATAGAACATGGGCGCGTCACCAGCTTCGACTAGACCACCAAACCATCGAGCCGGCCGAACCAGGACCGAGCCAGGACCAACCAGCGCACCGTATCATTTCACACTGACTGACAGTGGAAAAATAGAAAAGTTATGAATTCAAATAGCTTCTGGTGAAAGGACATTCATAAGCTAGTAATTACCGTGGGTGTCTCTTGATCTTCACTGCAATTGAATAAGCTGTGGAGCTTACTCATTTTGTCCGATCTAGCCTGACTAGCGGCAAGAAAACTGTGCTTTCTCCTGGTTCAGCACCAAAGCCGGGTCGGTCGAGCCTGGCTTTCATCACATATTCAGTCTGTAATGCTGCAGGGGTCGTGACCCGAGTGCAGATCACGCTGGCATCTGCTCATTGACTGTCACTGGAGTACTTGAGTTCCGTGCCTTTTCCCAGCAGGTTATTGTTCTCTAATGTTCATGCGCTGTTCTCCTGAGGACTTTCCATCCCGACTTCAAAGTGTCTCGTGTTTGATCACGAGCCTGGTTTCCCACGTCAAATATTTCTTGCACTCTGCAGTGGCCACTATTTCTATGAATTTTCTTCATTCTAAGTAAATTTTCCGGTGCATTTGCGTTTTAGAAGGACGGAAATGTTGGTGCCATTTGGCATTTGTAGAAAGGAACGACCTCGCGGACCATTCAAGCTTCAAGGTCTACTAAATTTGCCCGTCGACAATGAGTCGAGGGGAAAGGACGGGAAGGGAGAATTAAAAATACGGTCTGCAGCCATTGACACCCGAACCCGTTGTTGGTAAATAATAAAAGGGCAAATTTGGCGTACGAGTGCTCAATGCGAAGGATCGAAAAATTGAGTCTATTGGATTTAGATTTGAGATGCGAGGCCTAGCTGTACACGCGACCGTGACCAAATGAAGGCGACAGGAGACGAGGGCCTTTTCCAGAAAAGGAAAAAGAAATTATACAGACTGGCATAGAATTTGGTCGGCCAGGTAGGCGTCTATTTCGGGCGGCCTTCGAAAAGGTGTCGTGCGAGTGGTGGAGTGGTTTGGGGGGGGGGGGGGGGTACGAGAAGCGGCCGGTTACAAGGAGAGAGTGTAAGTTTAGAGGGCAAAACAAGAAGTTAGTGACCGTAGGTGCGAATGGGACGACGAGGGAGAATGTATCGACCGCGCTAGAATGCGTGTGATGTCAGGGCCGTAAGATCGTGGTTGTCCACTTGCAGCAAGGACGACTGGCCGCCCAGCCCGGCGGGTGAAAATGTGAACGATTGGTTGGCGGGAGTGACTAGCGTCTGTGAAATTCCTTCTGTCAAAGTAGCCAAACTGAGAATTGACGAAAGTGGCCTAAGGGGCAAAGCCGCAATCCTCTCAACGCAATTTGCGACGGTCATTCGTCTATTTTGACACCCCGGCAGTTGTCCACCCACCCTACTTATCGCTTAACAAATTGCCTCGCTTGGCGAATTCAGTCAGTAAAAGGGCACTAGCCTGGTCTATTCGTGTGGACATGGGTCACATTCGAGTTGCCATTCTATTGTGCATCGGCTTCAAATTTGTGGTAAGCCCCTTTACGAATGGGACATGTCCAGTAGAGCGACTCGGGGATGAAAAGATTGGCGCTGATTGAGCTCTTCCCTTAGTTCCTAGGACATGGAATACTGCATTGCACATGTTGCACATACAGTATTGATTCCACTCGTAGCAAGTACTGCCTGTACTATAAGCCGAGATGTCCAGCAGCAACTCTGGGGTCCCATTTCAGTGGATCTGGCTTCCCGTACTTCCTAGGACATACTGTACAGCTCTACTGCACGTGTTGGAACATTTTTTGATGCTAGCTAGTGTGTGAGCCGAGAAGGCATGATACAAAGTCAATCTGCATTTTATGTTGTTTCAGAGCGTTTCGCCAGCCGTAATTCCTATTGACAATGAAGTGCTAAGTAAGTAGTAGAGGCACAGTTGGCTCGTGCCTTTGGGGTACTTAGTGGCAAGATGCCGGGTGACTCAATAACAGTTGGAGTGAACTGCGTTCTGAGGGTGGCTGGGTAGGCCACATGGTGTACAGGCGTATCAAGTGGTATGGACAGATTGTGACAAGTGCTTCAGGCACCTCTGCTGTCGTGTGCTGTCGACAGTTGAAGAATGCCTGTGCAAATGATTTGCGGTTACAGGCACTCTTGACTTGGCCACTCCAAGACCTGACTTGATCATTGACCAAGCATTTCTTAACGTGTCTCTGATAAGATTTGGCCACTCCCTATGTGCAGTTCTGTGCAGTCCTTTTGCGGCCAAGTATAAAAATATTTCCGATTGCAGATGAGCCTGCGATCGATTGTGAAGTGGATTCGATCGTGGCTCAGTTTCGTACACGGAGGCCATTTTATGGGCGCTTATTCGTCAAGGGTCATTCAATGGAGCCGACTTGTGTTGTGGACTTTGCAGCTCGTTCTTTGGCATCTGGTCGCGACAACAATGCAACCATCCGAGTACAATACGGCACGTGCGACGTACGGAGAGAACGATCTGTAAGGCGTAGTCATTTTAGCAAATACATTTTATTAGGCACAAAATATGAGACGTGCCTCTTTTGTATTGCTCAGGTCAGTCCGAGGGGAGTGCACATGTACGCCACTATAGTCGTGCAGTAAGTGCTGATAGAGCTATTGTCGACTGGAGTCTACATTGGTTTTTGCTTGACCAGATTCCATTCAGTCTTCATCACTAGAGTCGACAGATCCTATAGATTGAGTTGTTTTTACAAAGAAGCCGTTCAAACAGTCACCAATGCATTGGAAGTTAGGTGAGTGTTTTGCGAGCTGTCTTGTTTACAGTCGTTTTTTCACTGGAAAATGTAACTTCTATTTTTAAAGCTTGTTAACGACGGAAAATCTGGTTGGAAATTTCGACATGCCCGTGTGTTCTTACAGTTTGAGACAGGAGACTTCGAACGGGCCGTTGGTCAGGTATGCGAAAGTGGGTGATCGAGTAGTTCATCGCTGGGAATGTGAATCTACTGGAATCGAAGGTACGCTATTCCGAGGCTACACTCGGCTTTTTCGAATGTGCGGTTTTAAGGCAAAGACAATCCGTACGGGATGCTCGTACATTCGTGCGTAGTCGACGATGGACGTGGAAACAAGGTGTCCGTGGTCGATGAACACGGGTATGTATACTCAGGGAACTGGATCCGGGTGGTGGCCTAGCGGCTAAGGCGTCTGGCTCTCACGCTGGGCAGGGGAGGGTTCGACTCCCACCACGGTGAAACCTGGGTGCCACCTGGGTGATTGGCTATGGTTGAAGTGTGTCAAGTGTGACATGTGACTGGACGGTGTGTGACAAAAGTGCAATTTAGCTGTGCTATCGATCCATACATTCTGGGACACTTGACCTACCACGACGACCTGCTGGTGGCCTATCGGGAAGCGCACGTTTTCAAATTCGCTGATCAGAATTCGTTGGCATTCTCGTGCCAGATTCGTTTGTGTGTGAAGGCAGTTGATGCTTGTGTGGGCATGACGGTGAGGAATTTTGTTGGTGTACGTGCGGTCGTTCAAATGATGTTGGTTTTTAGCCACCGAAATGCCTGCCTTTGAAGAACAAACGATCTGTGACGGACACAACAGCACCGGTGCCTTTGGTTAGTGGTCAGTATGTGGATGCCCATTTGGTAGTGCACAACTGGACATTGTCGATGGAGAATGGACAAGGTAGGGGAGCAAGGAGGGGGTTTGGGAGATGCATGTTGTCAGAGCTCAGACCTGTTTGCAATAGCCCGGAGAGGGGTCGGGCAATTTGTTTTCAACTGTGTCTTCGTGCCTGATCTTTTTGTTAGGGAAGTGAGTAACTGTAGAGGCTCGACTCGACAGGCAATCGATTCTCTGGGAGCTGGAAGCGTCACTGGTCAGGGTGATGCTTCAGCCATGGATTAGGTCGAAAGACTTGTTTGGTTTTGGCCTCACTCCCTCCAGTAAGACTGATCCAGTCTTATGACACAGCCACGAACACCAAAGATGGGCATTCATTTTACACACTGGCAGCCAGTCTCCTAGCACCTGGCTGCTTCTGACTGAACACTGATTGTGAGGCCACTTGCGCCTCCTGACTGACTTTGCTGCCCGCTAGGCACAGTTGTGAGTGGTGACCGACATTTGCTCCATGTTTCAGGCAAAGTCTCTTCTGAGAAGGTGGTATGCCTGAACGAGAACCGTGACTGCCTTATGTGCCAATACGACATGCAACCCACCAGCCACGCCACAGCGACGGTCAATGGCAGCGTTGTTCCTGTTGTGCACACTTGGCATTGTCGATCGGCCATTGCCAATGGTACTGTTTACTGCTGCACATCCTCCGAATCTGGACACTTTCAAATTTTAGCATACCATCGCCATCACCACCTCCTGGTCCATTCGTGCTACTCGTCCGAGCCGGGTCACTCGGACAAGCCACTCATTGACGAGAATGGGTAAGTCGATCGATGTTGATCCCCTGCTGACTTCAATTTCTGAACATATGCAGATGCGAATTGAACACGGCTGAAATACATGATTTGGAATATGAAGCAGAAAATGGCACGTTGATAGCGTATGGTGAAATTGGACAAGGCCACTCCTCGCGGTCACTTACGTGTGAATTGAGGCTTTGCTCAAAATCTGATTCGGAGTGCCAAGTGAAGGTGAGTGAGGTGCATTTTTGGAAAAGATTAAAACCATAACATTTTCAGTTCTCCCAATGCAAAAATCGAAGACAAAGATCTTATCAAGAAACGAGTGTGGATTCGGGCAGTGCTGGCGAGGATGTGGATGTAACCACTGATCGCCTCCTGGTCTTTGATCCTGATGACCTTGCTGGATTCTCGTTCATCGAGTCAAGTAAGACAGGGTGTACGCATAAAAAATTAGGGCGGACCTCGTGAGATTTCTGGAGCATCAGAAGCTCGCTTCACTTGTTCCCTAGGCAGTGCAGACTGTGACAATAGGCCAGTGCTATGCACCTGCTCACACCTATTCTAGGCGTTCTATCTGCAGAGACAGACACCGTCGAGACTCCAATGTGCCTTGGTTATGGCAGCGCCATCACCCTACTTGGCACGATTGTGTTCCTGTTCATGACCATGGTCGTGTCGTGCTTGGTGGCGTGCTCGCGATGGCGTCGACGGGACTCGGATGCTCAATTTATTCGCTCGTCCACATTGGGCACAATGAAACAGTTCAGTCTTGATGGCAGATAAAGTTGAGGAGGCTCAGGAAACGCGTCCTTTTCATGTGATTATGACTCTATATAGGATGTACATATGACGCGTGCCATCTAGTCGCGTGGACAAGCAAATAGGGGACATGATAATCGTGTACGACATGGTCCATGATCAGCTTATTGAGTGGAAAAGATGACAATGTTGAAGTGAACTGGCGCGTGTCACCGCACGTAACTGTGGACATACAGATGGCACAGCAGAGCCTACTTGCAAACTGATCAATTCCTGATCGCAGCCCTTGGCCGACTGGTTATTGACCCTGTTGTCCTACTGGTGGGTGCTACAGTGATCACTCGTTTGTCACTTTCTTTAAAAGGATTCTTGGCCGTCTGCTTGCAGCGGCATCCGCTCGGTACACTGACGTATCGTGTCTGCACTCCGCCCAAGGTTTGATTATAAACTAGTATGGCGTGGCGGAATTGGATTTGCTCGCACTGAGGTTGGTAATCGTCGTCCGTACTTTTCACGCCGCGGCAAGGCGAGTTTTCACTGAAAACACGAGACTGGCTTGTAATGGCACAGATGGTAAAGTAGTTCAGTCCAAGGCCAGGGCCTGGTGCAAACTTACTTTGTGCATGTTTCCGTAAAGAATGCTATCCTAATTGGGAACTCGGGCGTGGTGGCCACTTGTTGCCAGCCGTCCTTGTCTCGGAAATAGGAATAAGGTGGGGTCGTGTCGGTGGTGACACAACAGAGCGAAGTGCAGTCAGTGGAGGATTCTCTCTTTCGTCTGTGCGCCACGATGGTCATTCTGTGCTCGTAGTCTTTCATAATATCAACTGGTGACTTGAGTCGTTGGTAGAATGCCAACAAATGTGCATTATTTAGAATTTCTCGATTTATGAGATCTCTGAATGGAAGAAGCAAGTTTTGGAATGTGGGAGGTCCTATGGCAGCCAGTGACACGTTATAGAATCCGGTTTAGGCAGAGTGCTGTATCCTGTTAAGACACGCCCCCGCATAGACCAGACATGTTTTTGGTTAGGCTGGCGAATTGGGACAAATATTTGAATCACGATAACAGGCAGGTGTGAGAAATGAGGCAGCATGGCAGCAACATTGATTACTTTGTGGTGAATGACACTATTGCCTGCTTGAACCATGCTCGCAAGAAAGATATGATTCTTGGCCGGTGCTGGTCTAATCATATAGCATGAACATGCGCAGAACTGATCGTGGGTTGATGGCACCCATCATCGCAGATATGCCAGCTAAAGATTTTGAGTGTAAAGTACTTTACACTGTTGATCAGTGTACGGCACAAGCAACGTGGAGCATGGATCTGACAATGAGCTGTTCCAATACTGGAAGCACCTGTCAGCCCAATCTCAATCTCTCATTTTCATAGGGTCCTTCTCTAAAACACTTGCGCTCACCTGTCAGGCACTACTCCAGTATAGCAAAATTGTTTTCCCTGACGTTCGCACGATTCCAATGTTTCTGGCACGAGGGATAAAGCAACTAGGTGTAAGCAGGAAAAGGCCAGGAAGGCCCTTAAAAACGATCCCATAATAGTCTGAATCAGAACTCAATCAGCCGACTCTTCTTTCGAGGACGATCTAAATGGGATCACAACATATCGTAACACCGAATTAAGCGTCACAATTAGGAATGGTTTTGTGCAGAAGCAATGCTGAAAATGACTGCCAGTGACGTCTCGATGCAGACAGAATACAATTCGCGTTACGCCCATGAAGCCTATACCTAGTCGAGTGTCACCTACTGCATTGCGCTATCGTCAGTCGACAGTGTAAATGCCAGCCGCTCAGCCAAACTAGTTTTACTCAACTAACAAAAAGTGAATGGCAAAAATTGCAAACTGAATTGTATGCGGGCAGTGAGAAAGTAAAGAGGCTTGGTGACATCGAGATGGGGAAGTGTGTGGCAGTGGAGGGGGGCTCGTTTTGGTCGGTTGTGGCACATGCGTTAAGCTTAGTGGACGAAGAGGGGAGGTATACGACTGCCATGGAGGCTATATGTGTATGTACCTACAGGATTAGGGAGGCTGACAAGCGGCTGTTGACTACACCTGCGCCTGCTTTCCTTATCCTTGGACAGAGAGGCAGGGTATACGAATGGTCAGCCCAGCAAGTGGTGTGGAAGAAGCGGCTGCCTAGGTAGATTAGGGAAGCTAAGGAGGCCAGGTTCTCTGTTGGCCGTTGACACGGACGACTGAGGATGGAGCCGAACGAGGTCGAGGTGCCCAGGATGGAGGAGACGGGTGCAACCCGTGCAGACAGGCGTGGGAGAGAGTGGCCGACCGAAGTCGGCAGGACAAATACTCCTACTGGAGGTAGGTTAGTCTCGCGACTATACCTGCCCCAGAAACATCAACCGAAGAGGTTGACGTCTCCCAGCCAGGAGAGATATCGATTACTCTCTCCCACTCGGCACGGCCTGCCCGGTGGGGGTTACACGGTTAATGATTGTCAGTGCACCAACCAATAGAAAGTGGTTGGGCAGAGCAATCGTGGTCAGGGATGTCAGCAGTAGCCTGGTCTTTTAGGGACGTCATCTCCTTGCTCAGATGAGGTCCTGGTATCACATCCGATCATCTCTGTCTTCAGCGCTTCTACGCCGGTCTCTCTTGCCGATGACTGCCGCGCGGGGCGCATTGCTATCCCTGGGGTCGTCGGTGGTCATCAGACGATCATACCTGCTGATGCGTCCGATCGATGTAAGCAGTCAACGAAGAGTTCAGGTAAATATTCAAGTAGTCGGCCATAGGAACCACCACTTTGCTGTATATGACCCACTTTACACTCGTCTTGTTATGTCCTCTACACAGTATCAGAATTTGAGACACTGTTGTGGACGGCGATATGACTGCTGGAGCTACTTTCGATTTTACAGCTCCTTTTTTTGGCTGCTCTCTGCGAGTTCCCTCAAGAACGGATTTTATGGAAGAATTGTGGCAGCTCCGACGAAGCTGTCAAGTGCAGCATCCGTTGATCCAAGGGATGATGTAAGCTGTGAAGGCTGAATGTCGAC
Source organism: Mesodorylaimus sp. YZB2_4 (assembly GCA_030248295.1). Classification (NCBI taxonomy): domain Eukaryota; kingdom Metazoa; phylum Nematoda; class Enoplea; order Dorylaimida; family Dorylaimidae; genus Mesodorylaimus; species Mesodorylaimus sp. YZB2_4. Next base: position 180,314 of record JASANH010000918.1, on the reverse strand, counting down.
GTTGCAATTGCACGTGGCGCTTGCATGTTGAACATCACACTTCGCACAGGCGTGGTGCAGCCAGGAGGCTTGATGGTTGAATGGTTTCTACAGTGTGCTGGTCCTGCACAGAAGTGCTGTAGGTCAGCTATGACCTTGCACAACTCAGGTGGCATGCAGCCGAGCTGAAGCCATTTCCTAGCATGTAGGGCCGACGGGCTTAAGTACAAAGTATACTGGGGGTGGCATTGTCATCCTACGTGCACACGCTAACAAGCTCGGCTGTATCGATCGAGCAGTTCCGTTAGGGGCTGTTGCCAACTGCAGTATTTACCCGGCGTGTCTGGCCTATACACTCCCTCCTTCTTATTTGCCCAGGAAAATACGATCGTAAAAGTTGCTTGCGGACAAACCTTGTTTTATAATTGGTGGAAATTTGGGGATGGCAATTGAAGTGACATTGTGGGGCTTTATAGGAATCAATGATGGAGAGGATGGAGTCGAACGAGGTCGACGTGCCCATGATGGAAGAGACGGGTAAGGATTGTCAGTGCACCAAGCAAGAGGCGATTGGGCAGACCATTCCTGGTCAGGGGATGTCAGCGGGTGGTGGGCATGTAACCAGCATTCCTGGGCGGTCGAGAGATGAATACTGTGATCTTCCGATCGAGAGCTGGCTATGTGCGGCTGAAACATCAACACGACGGGTTGATGTTTCAGCCGCAGGTATAGTTGCGAGACTCGCCTTTCTCCAATCGGTGTTTTTTGTCCCAGAGACTTCGGCCTCTCACATCTCCCGCCGCCTGGGTGCGTGGTTACAGCTAGTTTGCCAGATCGTCCTGTCACCTGTCAGTGCTTATTAGTAGCTCTTATTGTCAGTCCTACCTCCTGTCAGGTTTAGTAACAGTATCATTTGCTTATGGCTTATCTGGTACTTCACTTTTGACGAAGCGACAGCTGCACACTGACTGTGAGTGTGACTGTAGCAAAGACATGTTGTACATACGGTCTTTTGACACACTCACAAAAGACAGTATGTACTGTACATACTGATAAGGTAATAAGTTCATCATGCTCATCAGTCATTATCCTGCCAATTTTGTCCCCTGTAAGGGCTTATATCATTGACTGGGGAAAAGTGCGACCTCGAAGGGGCACTTCCCAGCATGGTAGAATGCATGTGTATTCACTCTACCCTTTGCCATTCTTGTAGGGTCTCCAGAACCGGTCACAATCAGGGACGCGTATGAGGACCTGAGGAAAGCTCAGACTGCCGACGAGAGGGCCAAATATTTCAGTATCATATATGGGATGATATGCACGAGCAGTAAGCTGTGTGACTCATAGATTGACTGTCTGATGTGGGCAGTGTCCATTTCAGGACTGGTCACTGCATTCTTGACGATGCTCAATCTCTTTCCGCTGTATATACTGATCGTGGGTAAGTACAGGCGACTTGTACCGAGCGTCATGGACCATTTTTATGACACCTGGATGATGGTGGTGTGATCAGTATTCTTGCGGGTTAGCGCCTGCCTCTCACGCTGGGTGTGCAGTGGGTGACGATGTTGTGCGTGTCCGTTGGTGCTAGAGCCTTGGAGACGAGGCAGCCGGAACAGGGACACGAACATGAGTGCTGTTGGACAGGGTGGCCCAGCATGTGCTTGTCAGTCAGGTACAGTAGGCCTTGAGGATGCACTGCTACTCCTAGTGCTCACCACGGCGTGCGTACCCCTGGGTGGTGCGCTGGGCGTGGGTCGTGGCCTAGCGGGTTAAAGCGTCTGCCTCTCACGCTAGGGGGGAGTGTTCGACTTCCGCCTGAGTGAAAACTGATTGTCAAACATGTGTTCCTTAGCCCTCGAGTGCGCTGTAGTGCTTGGCTATGGATTAAGTACGACACGACCTGATACGCGCACCACCACTTCAGGTTCGATTCACCTTCAACAGTGCCCCATCCAACGGCTAATCCCTGTCTACATGATCGTGGAGGGTGTCTTCTTCCTTATCCGCACCCTCATCTTCTGGTCCTTCCGATGGTGGCACGAACACGAGCACCCCGACCTGCCCGCTCACCAGACCATGTCCAAACCCGCCTGGCCCAATTATCTGGCCAACTTGTTCCTGTTCATTTGGCTGATATGCGGTAAGCTGTACCCCCTTCAAGCTTCCCACCCCCACTTGAATGCATTTCAGGCTCGGTATGGATCTTCGGCTCATTCCTCCCAGCCTTTGACCACACCAACACTCTCACCTATTGCGATAAGCTAACTTACATCAGCGCAGTCATCTATGTCAGTCTCAAATGGGTGGCATTCCCTGTCGGACTACTGATCGGGTGTTGCATTCTCGCATCGGCTGCCGTGGCTCACAGAACGCAAATGAAAGCTGAAATGACATAAATGAATGCCTGTGGCCAATTATATCCCTCTGATTAGGAAGCGAAGGACCTCAAAGAAGCAATAATTGTCATTGATCACTCATAATGACTTATTCCATCAAATCTTAAGTCAGTAAAAATCAATGCGATTATGATGAAAAATAAAATGGAAATATTTAAAATTGCACTTGCATCACCAAAATAAAAAAACAGGGCAATGTGACGCTGCCTAAGGCACCTAAAAAGGAATGAAAGAGAAAAGTATTCATTTGGAATGCGCTTAGTTGCTTTCAGTAACGCCTGCCCTTGACACTAGCATTTTGAGGATAGGATATTTTTTGATGTAATGAACAGCCTTTTCGTGAGTGACCATCGTGAAGTCACGACCATTGACCTGAAATGGGTGCAGCTAAGCATAAAACCAGGGGAGAGGATGTTTTAAGTACCTGTAAGATTTTATCGTGCAGCATCAAACCAGCACGATCAGCGGGACCACCCTGCTCGATGTGGGTTACATAGATGCCCTAAAAAAGAAAGTCGTGGCGGGAACAAACAGGGGAGTCGGCTACTTACATTGTCAGGGTAACCGTAGGGAGACTTGCTGGGGTCTTGATCGATACCACCACCGATTTTTAATCCGCATCGCTCTTGTTCAGCGCCCGCCGAATCGATCACTTTTTCTTTGTGTAATTCGATTGGTATCTACAAAAGAGAGGAGTATTTTGTCAAGTTAGGGTCACCTTGGAAGACAATTCAGTATTTTAAAATCATTAGTCCGAGTTGGGCGGAACCTCAGAAGCGATGACGCAGTCCCATCATTCCATTGGGCTGAGCCATACACCCCCGCAATAAATTTGTATCTGACCGCACGACATGACATGACGACAGGGACACTATCCTTTCGGGCTACGCTCGACGACGGATGTCTGGTCAGTCCAACACACCCGCCGATTTGACGACCGAAAAACCTGCCACGCATCATTTACGAAATTTCCAATAGGCAGAAAAAATCTTACTTACGCTGAAACATTCCAGTTGCTCACCAGCGCGATGACCGTAAGCGAAGGTACCTGACATTTTTCGTGGCCAAATTTGCGGCACTAATTTCGGGGGTCTGAAAACTTGCAAAAGGAATTAAAAGCCAAAGAGCTAACAATTTGCAAAACCTTACCTGCTTACTTCCTTAACGCTGACTGGGGCTGACAATAGGAGGACAATGACCCGACCCGAGCACAAACACAGAAGCGGCGCAGTGAATCACGCACCCACCCAAAAAACAGAGGGCGGAGTTACCTAGCTCCCGCTCGTAGCAGACAATTCGGCAAGTCTTGCGCTGCTTATGACAAGTTCAAACTAATTGCTTACAAGCAGGCAAAGGCCATAGTTTTTATTTGATGACAAAGAATCGAGTAGTTTTAGAATGTCATCCACACTTATTACTAATCAAACGAACATTCAGCAGAATCACTGAGATGAGACTAAATGGCATCGGCGACGGCATCCTCGTACTCGTTGGCCGTCACTGTGGACATGGCCGATACCGATGGTGGCTGACTGAACTCGAGCACGGCTCGTCCTTCCATCTCAGACACACACAGCTGCTGCATCAGCTGACCCGCCTGATCTACTGGGAGGACTGTGTAGACAGGGGGCTCGACCTGAAACAGGCAATTTTGGACTAGACTGGGGGATGACCAGACCGCGTACCTGTCCACTGTTAACCAACTTGACCAACTCCGTCAACTGGCGAATCGTCCCCCTGCTCAGACCACTCACGGCCAGGCGGTGCTTGCACATCAGCTTGACGGGCACAGGGGAGTCCAGTCCCGACAGGTCGCCCACGAACAGCACTCCGTTCTGAAATGGATCATTGCAGAGTTCACTGGTCAGAGTGGACTGCACTCACGTCGGTAAGACAACGCAGCGATCGGGTGATCTTGCGAGGAGTGGTCACCAGGTCGAAGACGACGTGCAGGCCCCCGTTGCGAGCCGCGTCCAACGTGCGAATGATCAGCTGCTCTTCGAATTCTAAAAATACCATCAGTTCAGATACGATTGGTGGCATCACACACCTACCAGCTTCGTTCCAGTGCACCACACCATCCGCCCCGTTCTTCTCTGAAACAAAGACATTCAGGCGATCAGAGCTGATCACTGCGGAGTCGTACCCGCCAGAGGCAAGTGCTCGTCGTTGCCATCGGCCACAAAGATTTTGACTTGATTGCCGAAGCGGCGAGTGAAAATGTGCTTGGCCAGTTTCAGCAACCACAAACTGACACCTCGAGCCCCCACGATCAACACGTTGCAGCACTGGTGGGCCCTGACGAACCCTTCCACAGCACTGCCCCCTTGCAGCACCTGAAACGAGAGACCTAGGAAACCCGGAGAGCCCGCTGACAAGACAATCTTACAGCCGAGTAACCCCAAGTGGCTCCGGCGGGTAGCAGAGCAGCTACTTGCAATGGCATCGTGTCGGGAACTTTGACCAACGACTCCAAACTCGACACGGTCACATAGTCGGCGTACCTGCAACCCCCGCACTCAACTATCAGACAGGAATGACCAGAGATCCTTCCCACCCTTGCTGATACGTCTCTTCCGTCGGCCATACGACCACGCCATCGCCCACTTTAAAGCCAAATGTTCCCGACTCAGACTTGTCCCCCAACGACTCGATCAGCCCCGCTACCTCGAAACCTGAAACACTGATCGTGAGTCTTGCCCCGACCCTGATCTTGGACGGCAGGCCTTACCTGGGTACAAGGACGTGTCCCTGATTCCGACGGCCTTGCGGGCTTGTCTCGAATTCCTGATCTGCTGGTCCGTCAAGCAAACGCCCGCGTAGCACACCTGGCCACAAGGATGGATCATCCCGCTACTCCCCAACAATGCACGGACCCTTACCTTCACCCGAGCCCCCTTGGGCGGCGCGTCGGGCACTGGCTCATTCTCGACCACTTGAACTTCTATGACGTCCTTGGGGGATCCCAATCGGACACGACGCATCCTCGCCTCCATCCAACTCTGCAAACAAAATCGAACATTCTCCGAGAATCATTCGGGCAAAGTGCTAGCATTCCTCACTCACGTCCACTTGCGTGCACCCTTTCACCACCTCGATCACGATGAGTCTGGTCAGAAACTGGACAGCCCCACCAGCCAGTGTAAAGTCAGCTGTCAGTTGTGTAATCGGTTAGCCTCCACCGCAATCATGGCTATACTATATGTGATAAATCACTGGCTCGCACTGACGCGCCCCCTAACGGCATGAATCAGTCAGCGCGGCCGGCATCTATGAAAGCCCGTAAAGGAATGATAAGAAATGAACAGTGCTAAGAGGCATGAAATCTGTCAAATGTAGGCAATTTGAACAGTCATCACGTTTGGGCGAAATCATCATTATTTTGAATTTGCCGCCAATCAGGTTCGAAGGCCTGCTGTACACAGCTGCGCAACATAGTCAGCTTGCCGCATTCTAGCAGACGGAAGCGATAAAAACCTAATCGGCGGCAAATTGAAAATAATGAGTTTTTCGCCAAAACGTGATGACTGTTCAAATTGTCCACATTTGACTGATTTCATGCCTCTTGGCACTGTTCATTTGTTATCTGATTCATACCGTTAGAGGGCGCGAGCGTCGGTGCGAGCCAGTTATTTTATCACATATACATAGTATAGCCATGACCGCACTGGAGACTACCCCTCGTGGCGGAGTGTAATGACCGCCTGAAATAGTCAAAACGATGGAGAAGCCTAGCCGATCCAAACTGACCGTGAACCAGACCACCTACAAGTCCAGACTGTACAGGGAGGCGTGCGTGGAGCCATTACACTACAGTTCGTAGGCTGCACTGCTCGTTGTAGCCAGCATTGCTGGAGGTTGTGAGATCGACAGGCTCTCATTTGGGAGACGTCAACCACTCCGGTTGATGTTTCAGAGATGGGGAGCCGCGAGACTTTTGTCCAAAAAAGCGGTCTCTCACACGCCTGTTGCCTGGGCGCGCCTTTCTTGTGCATCAGGACCACCATTCGCCGGGATGACTTACTCCTGTACATATGCCAGTCTACGCTGCGTCCAGCCTCTCCGCTACACGTGACATGGTGAGCGGTAGTCGCAGCCACATGTAGCCTCGACTGCCTACTGTACCCTGCATCTCCGCTAGTTTCGAGAGCCATAATGCCATCCAAATTCGTCTGCATTGAGTGGTCCATATCTGATATGTCCGTTGGTGGAATGACCATATCCTGCTTTGAATACTTTTCTGCAGGATCGCTCGCACTGCTTTTCATGCTAATATGTGCCAGAAGTTCAAGGCTATGGCGAGGTGAGTCAGTGGGCTGAAGTGTGTCAGATACAAATAACTGTGTTGACAGTGAGAGATGCTTCGTAAGAAACGGGCGATATGACTACTGATCGCAGTGAGCCCACACTGGTGTTGTTAGGCGGGGGAGTCGGGCAAAGATGTGCCCATGTTCTCGAGGTTGTATGATAAATCATCGGTCTAAAGGACATAATTTCATTCGGCACATTATAACAATAGCGGGATTAGCTGCTTATAAAAAGTGGGTTAAGCTGATTTATGGATGGGCGCAGAGAAACGGCTGACTAACTCGGGCGAAAATTTGTTTTAGCTAGAATTCGATCCATGCTCCGCGAGAGCCAGCTGTCTTTCGTATCTTCGCTGGAGCTCTAGGTGGATGCTTTGATCACGTGATTATATTTTACAGACTCTTGACCTATGCAAAGCAAGCTGCCAGATCTTCTTGCGTTTCCATATCATCAGAAGATGTTTACCAGATCTCACAAACGCGAAAAACACAAAGACAGAAGGCACCAAAAGGGTTCCTGCTTCCTCAGCTCAACAGTCCAGCGACGTGGTTGCTTAGGCAAGGCCTGCAAAAGGAGTCATGAAGCAAGTGCACCATAGCAGAAATATGACATGTTGTCTAGGACAGGCGCCACTGTTCCGGCGACTAGGTCGACGGAAAGGTCGGGAAGGAGCGATGTCGTGGGGAAGTGCCTCGTGTCGGCAATTTCTTACACTGACTTGTCAGCTTGCCTTTCTGAGCGCTCGTAAATGCAGGGGCTTGCAGGGGCAATGCAAGGATAAGAAGATCTGACAGCTTGCTTTGAGCACGTCAAGAGCCTGTAGAATATGATCATGTGATCGAAGCGCCCACCCCACGCTAGTGGAGCTACGTCTCTGTCTGTATACTCTACGTACGTGTCCCGAGCTCAAGTGGAGCTCAAGCAGTGCTTTCATGTAGGCGATGCTCTGTAGACCCAGTCGAGGAACGTCTTGCCAAACAGGAAATGTGGATTTCGGTCTGACGAATAATCCAGTACTATGAAAATAAAATGCGCTGGACAACCTCACCTGCACCACTACAAGAACGCACCACTGGGTAAGGTCCGGCAGCAGTATCACCACCGATTGTTTGCGGGCCAGACGACAGATGACTCTGTAACTCGAACTGTAGTCAACAGTGCCAGTACAGCACTCTTTACACTATGCGTCGAACCTGAAAATCATGCACCGTTACAAGCGGTATATACTCGTGGAGGCAGGCGCAGTCTAGTCGCGTCGTGTCGACCCTTTGTCTGTGGCCAATGAATTTCCTGATCGCGTTGATGGCCGTGCTGTCCGTGGCGTCGCCTGGAATCGCCGATTTGTCAAAGTACCAGCGCAAGCTCGACGTTGGCATCGTGGTTGATATGACGCACCACTTCGCTGAAGATTACGAGTCGTGGAATATGACGAAGGAAAATATCGACATCAATGTGCGCATCATCATGGCGGTGGCCAAGGCACTATTGTCCTTGGAATGCAACAGCAAGTTGGCGGTGTTAACGTTCCACGATCCGAACAAGGTAGTCACGCAGCTCGGCTTCACATCACCAGATGAGTCCAATCTCAAGGCCACGATCACCAATAAACTTTCGCGAAACACAGAAGTAAAGGAGCTGAAAGAGTATTTGAATGGATTTTTAGCTATTAGCGGTGACACGATGCTCCTACAGTCATTCGGGAATCGACCAGAAGTGCCCGACATCCTTTTATGGATCTACACTAATCGAGGTGCCGATATCAATACACAGCTCTGGTACACCGACTATCAGAGGCGAGTGAGATATATCGACATGTTTTTTCTGACATATCCAATCGCAAAATCAGGCGAGGTGGATTCCTATGCAACCGTCATCCACTCAATGAAAGATACGAGCGACACATCGAATATTTGGAAGCCGAAAGAAGACGCTGAAGCTGCTGTGTTTCGATCTGCTCAGCGACTCCTCAACGCCACCATCTTCGAGTTCTGCCCGACCACGTTGAGCGAGAAAGTTGGAGAGTGCTTCTTCAATCAGGACGTGGCGTGCAGGGGAAACGCAACGTTCAAGCAGACTGCAATTCTGAGGGAATATTGGCACGCGAAGTTCTGCATGAGTGAAACGCTCGAGCACGACTGCCTCGATGGGCCTGAACAGTGCAATCGTGTGTGCGAGCTCGAACCTGACCAAGCCATCAAACCGTGCAGCGTGACGTGCGGACGCGGCATCGAGATGTATCGTCCAAGGAAAGCTGAGACTGATCCCATGTTTAAGTACTGCCCGTGGAAACAACTGATATGCCAACGCCAGCCTTGCCCGATGGGCAAGGTCTCGCCAAACACGACAACGTCGAGCATTCAGGAAATAACACCGATCACAAAGGCAAAGCCATTGCTGGAGTCATGGCTCCTGGGCGTCATCATCGTCTGCGTGCTGTTGGTGCTCATCGGCGTGATCGTCGGTGTGGTGATCGCCAAAAAACGAAAGCAACGAAAGCGATCGATCGAGCAGAAACGAGGACGCCGCGGATCAAGCATGCCATCCTCACAATGCAATCCGTCCTCTGACGAGCGAAGTATGGGAAGGACGCACATGCGGCGATCACCCAGCAGGTACAGCGTCAGCAGAGCTCCACGTTCAAATCAACGCAGGTGATCAGTGCTGTGATCGATGATGATCAGATCAGATCTATCGTGAGTGTGTTTGTTGGGGGCCAGGGTTCAGCATGAAACAAACGTTGCATTTCCTGGTTAGCGCTGTCTTACTGTTCCCCAGCTCTGCGTCACAAGACGCTGGATGCTTTGCGAGAGCGTGCAGACTTCATTGAGGAGGCCCACAGTCCTCGATTGCAGTTGGCCATCGATCTGAAACCTGCTGCGGTGGGAGTTTCAGCACAGATTCAAGTTTCAGACTGAAGAGGCCGCAGTATATTGTGCAAACTTTGCGACAGTTTAATTCCTTTTATGCGTTATTATTTTATTCTTATTAAGAAAGAGTTTTAGGGTTTTTCAACTCAGATATCAATTTATCGAAGATTTAAAAGCTCAGTAGACGGGTTTTTTGCTCGGTACTGCCGCTGTTGCTCTTGGCGTCTGAAGGAAGGGCTCCCCCATCTCCCTCTGGCGATCACTCTTACCTCTAGAAATGTTGCCTGCACCAGGATTTCCTTTCGCATTTCCATCAAGCGCTGTCCAGAGCGATGGTAATGCAGGAAGTATTCGCAAACGAGTAGTCACTTACCGCAGCGCCAGAGCAATTGGTGCGTCACGTCGATTTTGGAGCCGTTTACATAGAGGGACTCATGCGAAATGGTTTAACGCATCAACGCATCGCAGCGTTTTGCCGCATACTCCCCCGAAAAGTATTCGAGACAAGTTTTGGTGAACTCACGATCAGTCAGTCACGTCAATTTACTGTTTTTAATGAGACAAGACCCTGACTCTGCTGTCAGGTGAGGTGTCCCTGCTGAAGCACTGGTCCTACATTTCAGGTACTCGCAGATACCCTCAGTTTGTTTCATGTGGACCTCAAAACGTCAATGGCACAGAAAGATGGAGACAAGGTGCATCGGTTCTCATCATCAATCACCTCCTTCAGTCAGTCGTGGTCGATCCGCTGGTCGTGGTTGGCCTGCTGGACGTGGGCAGGCTCCCGCTCGGTTCAGTGCTGACCTGCTTGACGGTGTCTGGCTGGCTGCTCGATGGATTGCTCGACGATGGTTTGCTGGATGTGGTTGGCCTACTGGTCGTGGGCAGACTCCCGCTCGGTTCAGTCCTGACCTGCTTGATGGTGCCTGGCTGGCTGGTCGATGGTTTGCTGGTCGTTCCTCCGTCCGTACTGCTCCTTCCTGAGGATCGCTCAGTGGCTTGCCTGGCTGTCGTGGCCTTGTCGGCGCTGGCAGTGGATAGTCTGCTCGGCGATCGGGCTGTGCGCGCTCTGCTCACACTCCGCCTGGTGGACCCTTTCAATGGCCAGGATGGTCTGCCGGTGGAGTGATTGCTGGAACTCGTGCCAGTCCTCGATGGCTTCCTCGCTCTTGGTTTACTTGTGCTCGAACTGCGAGTTGTTGACTTAGTGTTCCCCGTTTTACTTTGAGTCGTCTGTCGACTCTGGAGCGAGCTGATGGTTGGCGACTTGGTCAGGCTACTTTGGACTCCAGTCCAGGTTCGGTCCGTTTGGTAAGTGGCGCTCGATTGTGAAGGCGAGTAGGTTTGTCCACGTTTATATTTGCTCGACCGACGCCATCGTCGCTTTTTAACCACGCATGTGGTCATAAGGACGAGAAAGCAAAGTACGAGGAACACAGCGATGATTGTCAGAGTCAGAAGCCATGGCTCCATCAGCGGATTTCCTTCGGCGATTGTCGTCTGATCTACGATCAGTTCCTGGGTCGTGGTCGTCAAGGACGCTGGCATCACTATTTCCCTGCCCCCTCTCCTCCTGCTTGCGTTGGTACTTGTTAAGGTCGACGAGGACGTAGTTATGCTCGATGCGCTGCCCATTGAAGTACTCATGGTCGCGCAAGGCGCTTGGTCGCACGGTCGTTGTTTCCAAGGGCAGTACCAGTACATGGGATCAGTCGTAGCTTTCCTGGGACGATACATCTCGACGCCGCGTCCGCACGTCAGGCTGCACGGTGTAATCTCTTTGTCCACTTCATAGTCGCACAATCGATCGCACTGGTCAGGCCCCTCGAAGCACTCGTATTCGTGCGTTCCATTCATGCAGTACTTGCTGCGATATGAGTCGGTTGAGCGGGTTTGGAAGAACGTTCTGTTCGCCCTGCACGTCATGTTAGACTTGAAATAGCACTGCTCCTTGGCTGCAGTCGTTGGACAGAAATCGAAGATCAGGGCGTTCAGGAGTCTCAGAGCAGATCTATGCATGGCACTTTCCGCGTATTCTTCGTGATCCCATTCATGGGACATGTCGTTCGGTTCTGTTGGCGAGTAGATATCGGTCACATATTTCAGTCGACCCCGACGCCACTGCGCAGAAACCACGAACCACATGTCGAGATGATGTAGTCTTCTGAGATAGTCAGCGCGCATGCGTGATTTGTCGATGGAACCATGGCGATCAGAGCTAATCCACATGAGGATGTCAGGCGCTTCTGGTCGATTCGACGATAACGCTTTGAGCACCTTGTGGCCTTCTTGACTGAAGAATGAATCGAAATCCACCGTCCTCGGCTCAACCTTCGTCACTTGTGCCAGTTGACCCATGATCGTGGCGTTGAGATTGGGATCGTTGGGCGATGTGAAGTCGAGCTGCGCAACAAACTTGTTCGGATCGTGGAACGTCAACACCGCCAGCTTGCTGTTGCATTCCAAGGACATAAGTGCCTTCATTACCGACACGACGATGCGTTGATTGATATCTATGCGCTCCTGATTCATATACCAAGTAGAAGATTCGCGGTAATTGTCAGTCATGTCCACAACGATCCCAACATCCAACTTGCGCATGTACTTTAACAAATCGGCGATTCCAGGCGACGCCGTGCATAGCACTGCCAGCAACACGATCATGGCCTTCATTTCGAGATGCGACTGGCACGCGCCAGCCCACGCGATAGAATGAACCTGCAACGTAGAGCTTTGACGCAAGACAGCGGCAGCACTTCAAACTTTAATATCCTGCACATCTGACTGCTTTTTAGTGGGAATTCAAATCTTTGAGCTTGATAATTCTTGCAATTTTCGAGCCCTAGCTCTTTTCTATGGAAGGTACGTTTTGTACCCTCTTGAAACCATCGTGTGGTATTACATTTGATGTCTTGAAGACTGCATTGGCGAGTACGCTCACACAAAACCAAGAGATTTTATTGATCTATGGCCATATCATCAGAACTGCGTCTATCTCACTCGTCAGTTTGGAATAAGTAAGCAGCACAGAGCATCCCAAATTCAGGTTTCTGAAGGCAGTATAGCGTGCTCTTCTCACTCACTATGTAGTCAGTCACAAGTCAGCGACATTTTGCCCATAAACTCTACCCTTGCGCCCTCTTCAAAGAACTCCTTGCGAGAAAATTGTGAGCAGACGTTGCGTAGCTGTGATTGAGCCAGTGAATGTGTACTTGCCACCTCTGCGGACTACATGCGTTGGGACTTGCGTGCAGCAGGTTACAGTGCACAACACTCTAAGCAGTCTTCAGTACTGCTCGCGACATGTTGCCTGCGGCAGTGGTGGCTCAGGTCTATAATATCGGACAATACATACTGTACTTACTAATCGGACAATACATACGAATAATACCATAAGGACATTGGTTTCACCAGGTTGCAAAATTGATTACTGCCACGCTTCTCAATCATAGTTTCCACACCAGCGATGCAGACTTTTGCAAATTTGCAAAAGTCAATCTATGACACAGCACAAGTACAGCAATCAGTGCCAACTCAACTAACTCAATGCACAACACTGCCGTAAAAGCTCTTTTATCAGGGCACATATGTGAAATGCGCGCAAGTGGGATCAGTCTTGAAGAATGTGGCTTCAGGACTGTGCCATGGGAATAATTCGCACAGTTGAGTGCACGGGTACCAGTTGAAACTGCGGCACCAGATGTAGTTAGCGCACTGGTTGGCGCAATCTTGCAGAAGATAGCCGCTCACAGACGCTATCACTTCCTCGTCCAGGCATTGAGATGGTGCGTACGAAAATTCTTGCTCCACAGCTGAAACGTAAAGCTAACATATGAGACTGAATGCTTTGCTTCACAACTGGCTCCTTGCTCGAAAAATAGCCGCACAATTTGTTCACTAGCAGTCTACCCATACAAGTCACTCGCAAGAAAGTGATGAAAATAGTAGAGCCTGGCAATCTTGCACCACATCTATCGTTCCGCTAACTCAAATATGGCGCACAATTTTAAAAATTCTTGCCAGTACTGGTCGAAGTTTGTGCTGCAAACGACTTGGACGCCAGGTGGGACGGAGTGTTCGCACCCAGCGATCCAAGGCTATATCATACGGACTATGTAATAAATTACTGGCTCCTACCCATGAAACCAGTTGGTGGCGCTTCACGCTGGCCGCGTGAGGCATGACGTTTCAGAAAGATAGAGAGGGAATCGAAAAATTGTGAAAACTGCAAAAAGCCCTTGGTAAAGCATATGCAGTTTACCAATGCCGTTTTTCATTTCGCCATATCTGGACAACAAGCTGCGAAGCTGCTCGCCATCCAATTTTAAGCTTACAAAGCGCCAGATTCAAATTGGCGCGCCAAATGGATCCCTAGGTACACATCCGGCAGCAGGCGTGTTATACGTGTTTGACACTTTGACATTGTGTGCGCGAACCGACCGAAATTAAATTAAATAAGCAACCCCATCCATCATTTTCAGTATGATGCCTGTGCGAAAGCTTGCTGCTTCCAGCAGGGATATGTAAGCGGTCGTGTCTTTTGGTGCTCAACGCTTCAAATATTGTGTTTTTATAACTTGTGGGTGTTTTTTTAAAAAACAACGTGTTCTCAAAACTTTCCTTGCAAAACTGGAGACCCTTATTAAAAAGTATCATCCAACAAGGAAACATCGCCAACCGTTAAGTCGAACTCTGAGAAACCAAAAATTGTAATATGTTCCTAGGTGCAAAAGAAAGCTCTGTGCAAAATACATAATAGAGGCGTCTGCTGGGCAACTGGTCAGTAGTGGATAGTGTCTAAAGTCCCGAATTTTTGTGTGTTAACGAAGCTGAGCGTTGAGAAAAACACGCAAAGTTCTTTCCAAACTAGGGTTTTGGGTTCGGAGTTTCGAGTTTAAGTTTCCAGCACTCGGGTTTGGGGTTTTTTTCTTGAAAAACCCCCAAAAATCCAGCAGAATTTGAAAGTTTCACTGTACTCTACGCGCTGACCACAACTGACCAGTTGGCCAGACGCCTCTAATATTTTGCACAGGGCTTTCTTTTGCACCTAGGAACACATTACAATTTTTGGTTTTCCCAAATTCGACTTAACGACTGGCGATGTTCCCTTGTAAGCTCCCATGTAATCTTCTGCTCGGGCAGAAATCGCTCTTTTGACAATAATGAAGACTAAACTTACTGAAAACGGTGCACAAAACGAAAAGCTCGCTTGCGCATGTGCGATCGCCAAAGACAAGTTCGCCCGGTTGTCGCATGTGGACACATTCCTCATTGGGGATGATAGTAAGTGCGCTCGTTCTGTTCCTCATCAAAGTATTCAGTCCAGTCATGTTATGATCTTGTACACCATCGCCATCATACCAGCGCATACTTTCCAATTCTGCTCCCCCATTACTACCACCTTTCCCTGCCAGCCATGGCACAAGTTTCCCATAAAAATATTTCTGAAAATAAACTTTTCCTGTTGGGCAAAACTTTAAGAGAAATATTAAGAAAAAAGTATTTTCTCTGAGCCTTACCCCGAATGAGTTGTAAATCAAGTTAGCTTCATCAAAAGTGTGGATTTGAGCGAGGATACCACCCGTGCGCTTGCAAATATCGAATGCTCGAGTCCAATCAGCCACAGTATATTTCACTCCGCCTGTTAGCTGTGCTGTTGGCTCGCCTGTAATATTGGCCAAATAGAAACAACGGCCACCATTGACGACCCCATTGTACAACTTGGTGCAATCATTTAATAGTGCAGTTCCAGACGTGTAACAATATTGACCTACGAAAACTCTAATTTGTAACGTTAGATTGCGTGAATGTGTACGACGAAAAGTTATTCTACCTGCTTTGGTATCGAACACGCAGAAGGCCAATAAAACACAACTCTGCAAAACTGTCGACATATTTGAGGCTCTAACTGAAAATACATGATCTTTGCTGACTCTGCCAAAGTCTTCGTAGCTAATCGAGTCTGCGAGCTCTAGGCAACGCTGGCCCCGATTATCCTCGAATCAATATCCCGAAGTAATGCTGACATTAGCTGACCGCATGGCACAGCATGGCTGCCAGGTGCATGTGACAATTCATTCCAGGTGGAATGGTTATTAAGTGGGCGGCAAAGACAGTTTTGGCAGCCACGTTGGTGTCGTTCGTCCTGGGAGGCGAGCCTCATTTAAATTTGATGGCGCTCTTCAGCTGAATGAGCTACTTCAGGTATATTGGCAGAAGCTTGAGGTGGATGCGATGAAGCGACAAGTAAATCGTATACTGATCAGTGTTAGAAACGACTTCAGAAATATGTATGTCAAAACCCTGATTGACTGACCCCTTATCAAAGTCAGGGTCAGGTCAGAATTTTCTGCACTTCTAGAGTATTCTGGCAGCAAGAAAAGGTAAACTTACCGGAATTATGTGTTGAGCTTATTTCAATGAACAAGACTTCAATGCCGGACTTCCGTGCCCATGTCCGCACAAGTTGCTGTCACTGACAACGCATGGAGAATCCTACACCGTCCGCATGTTTCTCGACGACCGTTCGTGAAGGATTCATCGGTCGCGCGATCGTTCAACGTGTTCATAACAATGTGCCGTGCTGAAACTGCTTGCGCTATCAAGGTTGGTGTTTTCAATCCTTGACATCGTGGATGAGAAACAAACGAGACCTGTTGTCTACACCTTATTTTTCTTCCGACATCCACCGTTGTTGCATGCTCTTTCTTTAACCTAATGGCAGCAATAATGCTTAAAGGTCAAACATGTGTATGCAATAAGACCTTGTTCCCATTCTTCCTTCCTGTGGGGGTCAGAATAAGGTCTGTAACAAAAATCTTTTGAATAAAGGTGGGGGCAAAAAGTATTTGGATGAGGGAGGCGCTGCCACTGCCTACTACTTATTCCAGCACAGGCGAGCGCAGCGAGCCATGGGGCCATCCAAAGGTCGACCGCACAAAATCTTGATTTTTTTGCCCCCCTTCCCCCCCTGACCGCATGCTGACCACTTCTCGCGAACCCGATCCTGATCCTGACATTAAGACATCGGAATTCTGCTAATAATTATGATATGCATAAGCACGGTAGGCACACTCTGATCCATCATATCTGCGATGAAGAGATAACAGCAAACAAAAAATCCCGATCCAAACGGGCTTGCCTTGATCTCGATCCCGGAAAAAGGTGATCCCGACCTATCCCTAGATGTGACCAGGTCTCACGGCAGGCCCCCTGTGCCTTCACTGGGAGAATCCCCACGCGAGGACATACTGGGTGAGAAGGGGTTTAGGCTTACTGTAGCTTAGGGACCTTCCCGACTGGTGTTCGAGGACAGTTTCCCAATTCTCTACTCCTTGGGTGGGCGTCCGCCATTTGACAGTCGCAGGGGTGTCGCCCAGGGCCAGATGTCCTAAGCCATCGACAAGCTACTAAGCTGCTGTCCTACGTCGGCATAGAACTCCGGCCTCCCAGTTAGGGTTGCAGGCCAACAAGGCGTATCAACGCCTTACCAGCTGAGCCATCGGCTCCTAACCCTTTCGGATCAGATGCCATTCCAGTTGGTAATAAGAGTCCCCAAGGAGAAGAGGAGACAAAAAGGTTTTAAAGGTTTGAGAGCGCACTACTGGTGACAATTAAATGTGTTTTTTGTCATCAAAAATTTAAAAATTTGCTACGGTCGACCATTGGCCGCTACTCCTCCCCCTCCCGCACCTGACCACTTTTTGCTAACCACCTTCCCCCCTCCCCCCAGGCTGCGGTCGACCTTTTTGCATGGCCCCATCTAGAAAAGGCTAGCAAAGCGAGCTTTTTCTAGATTTCCTATGATCTAGATATCGCGTTTTTACCTGATAATCGTTAAGTAAATTATCAATGTTCCATATTCCAATTCTATATCCAATATTTACCATTGTTAATGCTAATATTTTTGGCGCTTATTATTATTGCTGATATTATTGGCTCGCTGATTAGAAGCTATTGCGAGCAAAGCGAGCAACTAGAAAATTGCGAGCGGAGCGAGCTGGTTTTCGTCGATTTTCTCGAAATTTTCAGCGACAACCACCCTCGAACCCAGCAAGAAAGTTGTAGAGAATTTCGAGCTCTACAAAACTGTTATAAATCTTATATTCGATTTTTCATCGGATCGCGAGATAGTCGATAAAATAAAAGTTACCGCTAGGGGGCGCGGTCGTTTGTGGGGGGTCTGTTGGGTATGCATTGGTCTTTGCCTGCAGTGTACAGTAGTCATTGCGTTTTGTGTTCGAGCATAATGGTGAGGGTGAATGACGTTTTATCTGCGACTGTCTACATAGATAGATGCCTATGTTTGCCTTTTCTCTGCACTCACGACCAGCCCTACGGCTCGCTCCTCTCGCAATGTTCTAGAGGGCGCCATCAGTGTCATCTGTGTTTTCTGTTGATTTGAGAAAATTTTTAAATGTAAATACGTTGATGCAAAACAGTTCTGATTTTTAAGTGCTTTTATTTGCACCTCTGCTGGCGATTTCGGTGAGCTTCAAGATCCACTACATTGTGCAGACGCAGTATCGCACATATAAGCCACCATTGATGAAGCTTCTGCGAGCGAAGAGAGCCATGAGCATGAACATAAAGTTGGAAGAAGGGGCTGCTCTGTGCTACTGCTCTATCGCTATCTGCTGTCGGCGGCTGTCTAACTATCAGCAGTGCACAGAACACAAGCTTTGTGGCTTGGATGCTCACATCTCAACGTATGCATACAGCATACTGTG
Organism: Mesodorylaimus sp. YZB2_4; assembly: GCA_030248295.1. NCBI lineage: Eukaryota > Metazoa > Nematoda > Enoplea > Dorylaimida > Dorylaimidae > Mesodorylaimus > Mesodorylaimus sp. YZB2_4. The sequence continues at coordinate 162,032 of JASANH010000918.1, read as the reverse complement.
TGTGTGCGAGCGATTGCACGCTGTTTGCAGTGCCTGGCATGTTGGGCCACCTCTCCTTTTTCTTGTGGCCGAGTAGACAAGCCATCCTAAGCTCTGGTTCCACTGTAAATCAGAATCGCGATACGCGATACCGCTCCTATGACCCTGCGTTCAGCGCTTTGAAATAATCTGATGCTATGAAATAAATGTGTCGTGCTCTTGCTCGCCGGCCAGGACCGGCCTCCTGGCCTGGTGTGTTAGGCGTCTGCCTCTCACGCCAGGTGCGCAGTTACGGGCGAGTGGTCAACTCGCGGGCCAGTAAATCATTTCGTGTAGGATGTGTCCCTTCACCCTCGAGTGCGCATATGCGTTTGCTGATGTGGTAAAACATGGACTTGGTCGCTCTTTTCTGTGTTGCCTTTTGGACCAATTGAAACCATCGTGGTATTCTCAAATTTGATGCAGCTTTGGCGATCCAACTTCTTAATCATAATCGCGATACACGTTACCGCTCCTGCAGCTTTCAGCGCTTCCCATAATCGCTTTAAAACTATTCGCGCTAAATCGTAGCGCTTTACTGCACACTGCGTGGGGAAACGGCAAAACGGCTGTTTTCCAGCAGCGGAATTGAAAAAAAACCGATATTTTTTACAGAGTGTTATGAAATGACTTCAGGAGTTCTTGGTGCAAATTTTCCAAAAGGTGCAGCATGTTTGGACTGGTTTGTTATCATGGCATTGTGTTTTAAGGTTTTTCAATAGGACGTTATTTTTGAATTTTTTTGTTTTAGGTCCGTTGGATGAAGAGTCCGCGGAAAAAGTTTTGAATTATGTTCGTCAACAAATCGGGGAAGTTCGATCGAATTTACACCTGGTCGTCGACGAAAAATACAAGTCTCGTCTTCCGAAATGGGTATCAGAAGCGGAAAAAATCGCGAAAGACGTTCGTAAACAATCAAAAGAAATCGATGAGGAATCGGAACGAGTTCAAAAATTAGTAAGTTAGTGACCTAGTTTTCTGCCTGACTCCACCGATAAGTAATTTTGGCAAATTTAGTCTTTTATAAAACGGATCTATAAAAAAATCAAGTATTTTTTAAATTTTGAATTTTGAATCTTCTTTCATTAAATTTTTCTAAAATCATTTCATTTCAGCTAAATGATTGGACTGTAGCATGGAATGTAGAAAAAGTGAAAGCTATGCAAAACGAATTAGAAACGACCGATGCTCGAACGAAACGTCTTCGATCATTGGCCGATATTCACGAGGCTTTAGAATCGTTGGAATCGATTGAACATCGTCAAAAACGAGAATATTCGAAACGAGCCAGTTTAATATTAGCATTGGACGGATCGTTGAAATCGTTATTAGAAATGGCTAAACGAGAAAAAAATAGTGACGAAAATGAAATTATTAACGATAATTTTCAATTACAAGAATCCATTTTAAAAACGCTCCGAGACGAATTAATTGTTCGAAAAGAAGCTTTAACATACGATTTATACGAAGAATGGGGAGAAATATTTCGATGGGATGTGGAAAAAGAAAATGCGAATCGATTTATTTTGAATTCGGGCGGGAAATTCGAAGATATCGTTAATAGTATGAAAATGATTGATTTATTGGATAAGAAATTAGATAATTTGGGAAAATGTTTATTTAATTATTTTTTATTGCCTTTATTAACCGAATATGGATCGAAATTACGAATCGTATCGCAGAAAAATGGTCAAATCGAAATTATTTTAAATAAACCTGCTGGTGATCAAAAGAAAAGCGAATTTTCGACGGAAATTTTGGACGATTGTTTGAAAATTTTAATATCGATCAAAGAAAATACAAGTTCGGAATCGATATTTATTCAACACTTAATCGATGGACACGTTTTGAAAGCATTGAAAGAATTGATTGTCGAATCGATTTTAAAACCTAATGTTCCGTCCGATTCTGCCGATACACCGAAATTTGAAAAATTAATGAACTCTTGCGATGAATTTTTGAAAAAAATGAAATCGTTGGGTTTAATTTCGAATGAAGAATCGTCGTTTGCACAATTCGCGGCTAATGTGGACGTGTTATTTTTGGCAAAACGTTGTCAATATATTTTGGAAGAAGCTAATCGATTGATCAGTGCCGATTTGCATAAAACGGTAGAAGTGGGAGGCCAGGCGAAAAAGGGCGACGATTCGAAGGCGCTGGCCAAATGTTTGGAGAATTTGAAAGGTCGGAAAGATAAAGACAAGGAAACGACGCCTTTGCGGGTCGATTTCGACAAACCTTTGCCGCCTTTGAGCGAATTCCCAAAATGCCGTGTCAGGTAAGAATGGACGGGGCTGGTAATTCTTGTCGAAAGGGGGATCGTGCTTTGAAAATAAGGTTCCAGAGAAGCGAAATAGTTGAAGAAATTTGAATTCAAAAATGGCGGGAAAAATAGCAGATTGTAGTGTGTGTGGGCCTTTCATATGTTGGAGGGTGAGATAAAAGAAGTGGGAGTCGGGGATCGTGTTTTGAAAAGAGGGTTTCAAAGGAGCGAAATTTCAAGGAATTTAAAATTGGAAATAGCGGGAAAATTAGTAAATTATGTGTAAAGCTCTTTTGGTCAGGATGGAAGAAGTGGGAGTCGGGGATTGTGTTTTGAAAAGAGGGTTTCGGAGGAGCGAAATTTTCAAGAAAGTTTTCTGAGACTCGACCCTTGGCTGGCCAGTCGACTTTTTTGGCCGCCCTTTTTCTATGTGCTCAATCGAAAGTACTCACAAAACTGATTGTCTTGGCGGAAGTAAAAATTTTTCTGAAATGCCTATGTGTGGAAATATAGCACATTAAAGGTAAAAAGAGGTGATTTTTATTCAAAAAATCATAGCTGGCTTAGTTTGGGGTCCAAAACAATTTTAAAAATACAGAAATGACTGCTAAATTCCCAGTATAAGCAGACAAAACCATTCCTGTGTCATAAGCGGCACGCGGGCGGGAAATTCAAAAGGTGCGACTGCAGGCCTTCCTTCCGAATTTAAGTTTTCTTCAATATCTCGGGTGAAAATTAACGAATTCTGATGCGAAAAAAATCATTTGAAAGCTCTTTCCTGGGGCTACAAGATAGGCTATTACTGATTAGCGCATCTGATCAACAGCTAAAATTTTTATTAGTTTTGGCTAAAATTGCCTGACTGGGGTTCAATTATCTCACATATGCGCAATAATCTATGGTCGTCGGGTGAAATTTCGAGCTGTTTTGTGTAGTGGCCCTAGGCTACTATTTCAGTGAAAAAAACAGGGCTGGACTGTTTTAATAATTTGCCCATAATCGATAACGTGACTGACCGCGGCTGATCACGGACGGTTTTTGTTGAATATCTCGTGAACGGTTATAGCTAGAGTAATTTTAAAAACAGTTTTAGATTCCTTAGAATGAAGCGGTCATTTCTGTATTTTTAAAATCGTTTTAGACATGAGAATAAACAAGTTATGATCTTTTGACCAAAAGTGACTTTTTTTATCTTTAAAGTGCTATATTTCCATATTTAGGCATTTTAGAAAAATTTTTACTCCCGCCAAGACAATCAGTTTTGTGAGTAATTTCCATTGAGCGCATGAAAAAGGGGTCAAAAAAAGTCGACTCACCAAATATATTGCATATGGGTCGAGTCTCTCTGAAACCCTCTCTAAAGTAATTTGAATTTGAAAATGGCGGGAAAATTAGTAAATTATGTGTAGACCTCTTTAGGATGCGGATTTTGGTCATGTTGTGGTGCGGGATGGAGGAAGTTGGAGTCGGGGAATCGTATTTTAGAAAAGGGGTTTCCAAAGGGGCGAGATACTTTGAAGAAATTTGAATTCGAAAATGGCGGGAAAATTAGAAAAGTGTGTGGACCTCGCTTATGTTGGAGTGTGGTATGGATGAAGTGGGAGCTCTGTCTTTTTAGTGAATCGGTGGTTTCATTGTTGGAGCTAGTCATAAAGACGTTGAACGAATCGTCCGTTTCTACGAAGCCGTTGACGGCGGCTCGTTTGTATCACTGCGCTCGAAGTATGATGGATCAATATTTGGATTTGGTAGCAGTACGACACGAGCACCAGTTGCGAATGGTGCCTCAGACGACGGCTATATTTTACAATAATTGTTACTTTTTGTGCCATCATTTGCTCACTTTGGGTCCAATGTACGAGGCGAAATTGACTGCCGCGTTTGGCCTATCGTCGAGTGTGGTGGCAGTGACGTTCGTTGATTTGATACCGCGATTGAAGGAATTGGCTAACGAATTCATGGACGCGCAAGTCCAGGCACAAACACGATATTTGATGGATTGCTTGAAACCGGCAGAAGGTAAGGGGTTGTCAGAGGAGGGGCTGTGCCTGGGAAGACGGGGTCACAGAGGAAATTCGAGTTTGCGTGATGGATTGCCAAAGGAGTATTTAGGGTGGGGATGCATTGCGCGTGAGCAGGTCATAATTGTATGAGCGCACCCAAGAGGCGAGAGGTAGTCGAGACCGAAGTCTATGGAACAAAAAACTCCGACTGGAGACATGCAAGTCTGGCGACTATACCTGGCCTTGAAACATCAACCGATGAGGTTGACGTCTCCCAGCAGGGAAGGTATCGATCCCCTGACCACCGGGAATGCTGGTTGCATAGTGCGTGTGCATGGGCAGGGTCCTGCACGGGTCTGAAATAAGTACCCTACCCGTACCCGGTTTCTCGGTAAATGTTCGAATGGATTATGAAAACAGAAAAGTAATCAGTTCATGAAAATAATTACAGAGTCTTCAACGAAACTGGTTCGATTTTCATTTAAAAGTTTATTCACTATCGCAAGATAAAAGACTTTCTTAAAGAGTAATCTGAGCCAAATGCTTTAGCGCTGGAAGCCTGAATAATGTCTTTTTTAAATAATGTATTGGTTTTCTTGTTCCTTTGGAAATAGACGTTTCGATTTAAACTTAAAAGCCGCCTGAAGCTGACAACAACCTGGCAACAAGTATGGGCAAGGTCGGCTGGGTTAGAGGTGGGGGGGGGGCGTTGGGGAAGGAAGGGGGAGAGGGGTAGAGATCAGATCAGATCGCCTAAGCCTGATCTGATTGCGTGTGAGGCAGGTCAGGTTTGGGTCGAGTCGAGTGAGTTGTATGATTGTTTACATACAGTACTGTAGGCTGGCTGGACAATGGCCTGTGCTTAGAGGCCAGATCTGGACCTGAGGGGGGTTTAAAAAGGAAGGGTTCGATGTCCTGGCCGGCCCAACAGGGGGGTTTACCCCTCCCACCCCCCTTGCCCATACTTGCCTGGCAATCTAAAAATCTGAATGAAATTGCATTCATGTTGGAGAGAGTAACCAAGTTCATTTTTTAAGGAGTGCCTTGGCCAATGCATACAGTCTACCAAGAAAGAGCAGCTGCCCTATGATACCAAGATTCGTGGCACTGCTACCAAACACGCTAGTGTAGCTTGTATGCAGAGGTCAACAACAACCACTCTAGCTGTACTGCCATAAAACAAGCTAGTTTGTGTGCAGCAGCCAGGCTCACAATTCGATGAGTCGTGTCTGATCGTGAGTCGCGGAAGAGCCATACAAGAAAGTCCTATCCTACATAAAAGCGACACTGCTGTCCTGATCTAAGGAACCGCTGACCTAAGAGTGAAAGTGACTTGGATCCTGCAAACGGTCAAGGTCGCCGCACCGATGCATATGTGCATATACTCGTGTCAGGATGATATGTAACCTGCAGCGGTAGAGAATAAGCGAGACTTCAGGCCTGAAAAGTTACTTATGTGACCGGTTTGGCAAAAAATATGTTCAAAATCTCCCTCAAAACCAAGAAGAATTCTGCTCTAAATCGTCTGAAACCTCCTTCGAATTCATCCTATCAAGCTGGTGGGAACCCTGTATGAATATCAGCAATAGTCACAACTAGCCTCAAAATAGCAGACATCAAAAGTGTTTCGCTGAAAACAGTCACAAAATGCATAAGATTTAAATTTGCAGCGCTGTCATGAATGTTAATAAGAAAAATTAAACAAGAACGAGTACCCGTCCCCGTCGCCTCTTACCCAAACCCGGGGCGGGTACGACCACCCCCTTGCAGGACTCGGTGCATCTGTGTCTGGCAGGGCACATTTATGCTGGTGTTGTTGGTGTGTTTGGCCTGTGGAGAAGGCAGTGTATCTGGTTGCCTTATACACGGAGCAGTATGTGCTTGCCTTGACTGGCCTTGGCATACAGCGTATCAGTTGCCCTCGTTGGCCGCTCGATACGCTTCTCCAGGCGAGGCTGAAACCCGTCGGGTTGATGTCTCAGGCACCTTCGACTAGGTGACCTGCCATCCGCTCCCCGCGGTATCTTCTCCAATGTAGGGCTATTCCGCCCATTACACTGGTGACTGAGCTGACTGTGACTGCACACTCCTCAGGACAGAGTCACCATACAGCCTGCAGAGCGCGCTGTCCTGCAAACCGGGACTGTGCCCCTTCGTTGCGAGAGGCGCAGTCCCCGAGAAATCTGGACCATTCCAAGCAATGCAGTATAAACTAGCCTTGAGCCAGACACCAATGCACATGCTCAACAGCCTGCTCACGCGTACAAGTCTATCCCTAACCTAAAAAACTCTTGCGGTTGACCATCCAAACTTGAACTTCCTCTTTAAAAATGAAGTATACTGTAGAATCGATGTGGGAATATTGAAAACGGAGTATGATATTCTGATTCAGAATCCACGTTTTGTAGAGGTAGCCAGAATTGTGGACCAAAAAGTCGAAATTCATGATTTCTAAAGCTGGAGGGGAAATCAAAATTTCGACTTGTCAGATAATTGCAGGTTCCCAACGGGAGCCTAAAAAGTTTGAAAAAGGCACTGAATTTGTGGATTTTCTGCCCAAAAAAGATTAATTTTTTCTGATTTGCCTTTGGGAAGCCATCCGTGCGACCAGCGTCATTTCAATTTGAATAATCTCAGAAGTGGTCGTGCATGCAATTTTTGAATTCAGCCTTATTGGGAGCCTAAAAATAGCCTTATTTTCAATTTTAAAAAATCCGTGGAAACCGCCACAGCCGAACAGCCACAATTCTGGCATGGGGGGGGGGGAGTCCAGAATTGAGTCTGCCCCAATGAAACTTGGGTGCTGAATCAGAATATCGCACTCTTTTTTTAAAAAATAACTGGTGAATTGTGAATGTGCTCCAGGTCCGACCGATAAGGCAATTATCGGTATCGGCCGATAACCGATAACGCAATTATCGGCCGATAATACCGATAATTTTTGAAAACTTAAAAATTTAAGTTCTATGGCGGGAAATTTGAATTTTGGTCAGATCGCCATCCTTTTAACATGCAATTTTTTAATTTCGCATGCTATGCTTCCTTTGAAGACCAATTTGAATCAGTCTGGTAGCCCAAAATCTCGGGACCGAAGACTATGTACGTTGCAATATCCCAACTAAAAACTCCTCTTCGCAGATGTCATACACTTGAGGCAACGCATGGCACCTCTGGGACCAGCCGTGTGACACTGTCAGGAAGTGGGCATGAAACATCAGAGTTCCCTTTATTTAAATTGGAATATAAACTGGATTTTGTTGCTTCTATCTTGCAGGCGGAGGTACATTATGTGCACATGCACACCCTGGAAACTTGAATGAGACCCAGAACCGTCTAAAACTCATTTTGTTAGACTCTAGGTAGGGATAATGAGTGAAATATGCAAAGCAGATCCTTTCACAACTTTTTGAGGGCTCTGGTGTTCGACTGGGGCCCTGACCCTGATCCCTATCTCAAACAGCATGCATCGGGGATTCACCCTCAAACACTTTTCCACGTCCAGATAAACGAAAATACCCACGAAACATGGTATCAGCATTATGTGCAATGCTGTGAGGTGACTGAGATGTTTATACTCATTAAAAATAGTTCCGATGCAGGGCAAACTTCATGAAGCTTTTAGAACATGTCAAGAAAAGAAGTGAACAGATAGACGGACTTAAACAGCCAGAAAGCTTTTTTCTATCCCAGCCCCTTCAGGGTTATCTCCAACCCCAGAAGACCCTGAAGGCCATCACCATTCCTGTGCCTGACTCCAAATGGGGAAAGACTAACCTTGTCCCCAAAATCTCACCCAAGAGTGAATGCTACGACTACAGCGATAATTTGTAGTCATAGCCCCTTTTTTGAGTTAACCTGTAATTTATTGTGCCGCGGGGGCCTGAGAAGGACTCTTGTTTCTGAGTGTACAGTGTAATAAGAATACGACACGAGGCAAAGAGGTCGCCTTCATTGAGAAGCATGCAAGTAACAAGACAGGGCTAGCCCTACCTCCTTCCCATAACCTTAGCCTATGCAACACACAGACAGCCAAGTGCTTTTAGTGTAAACTGCTTTGGTGCCATTGCGGGCATCCCAGTAAGAAAAGTCATGATCATGGTGATCGTGACTTGTTCGTGATTTAGTTCCAGACTGGTCTTGGGCACTGACCTCTTTGATCCAGAATCCGTAGTCCCTGCTCCTCGTCATAATCACTATCAACAGGCCGTATGTTTGCCCTAAACTCTTATTGATAGGGAAATCTACATTATCGGCAGCACTAATTATCGGTATCGGCCGATAACCGATAACGCAATTACCGGTCAGCCGATATATCGGTCGGACCTGGATGTGCATAGCATGTTTCAAAAAAAGTTTTCAGGATTCGTTGAAATTTGGACTTTTGGGGCACGTTTTGAGCAGTTGCCATTTTCCCCTGATCGCCCGTTATTCCGACATCGATTCTCGAGTGTACTTCTTCTTTAAGGCTTCTTACAGGGAGGAAGAAGAAAGTTAAAAAAAGTTGTCGTTTCAGGATTCAATAATGTCAGCGAAAAGACTCGATCGAGTGAGACTCAGAAGGCGGTGAAAGCGTGCGCGTTGCAGTTTCAGCACATAAATCGTGTCTGGTCTCAAGTAAGAGTTGGATGCTGATTTGAGCCTGGGTTTGTATTTTCTGTTAGCCGTGTTGTGAGTGTGAAGGCAACAGGTTTTTGTGAGGTGACACTAATTGTAAGGGCAGTTTTATCAACGGTTACGTTGAGCCTCCGAAACATAGACCCTGGTCAGGGGGTCTGAACTTTTTTGGTGTTTTAAAGGGTGGTCCAGCCTGGGCCTAAGCCTAACCTAAGTCAAGGGGGTCTGGGTGGCCGAAGTGAACCAAATGGCTGTTTGGCCGGCCAGGGAGAGTCACACAGGCGATCCCCGGCTTCGGATTTTGGTCAAGTTTATAAAATTTGACGGAGAGATTATTAAGTGCTGTAAAAAAAATCTAGAGAGGTTGCGAGAAGCGCGGCTAACAGAATAACATATCAAGGGCAGGGTAAAACTCTGTTTTTCAGGTGCTGCCATTAGCTTTGTTGATGAAATTTCAAGGGAAGATGGGCGAAGATCTGTTGAAGCATGTTGTCAAGACGGTGGTTCGGTTGGAGGATATCGCTGCTGACGATGCCCAAGTGATGCATCAAATGTTCGCTGGTCTATTGGCCGATGTGGAAGGGCTTTTTGTGGTGAGTGGGAGCAGGAATGAGCGTGGACGTGGACCTGATTTTTGAATTTCCCGCCTTCGTAGATTTGAAGTTTGTGAGCTATGAAGCCTTGGGTCTTGAGTTTAGAAGCACGGCTAAGATGAGGTGAGGCGACCTGTAGCTGTGCATTGGGGTAGGGTCTCTTTTGCCCCGTCTTGGTCCCTTTTGAGATGGGGATTGGTGTGGTTTGGGGGCATGGCCGTGGCACTGCACAAAATTGGCTTCTGTATCGATCGATCGATCAGTAGCAGACAACTGGGACTGCATGATGTTAGTTTGAGGTAAGCAGTGATATGAAGGTGTAAGTACTGTAGTGACCGACTTGACATTTGGTCAATTGCTGGGGGATCTGCATGGATGATGGATTGAGGCAGATGACTTTTTGGAGGTCACTTTACACTGGCTGCTGTCGGCGGCTCCTTGTGGTTATTCTTGCAGATGTGCTGGACCAAATGCAAGTGACACTTTGTTTTAGATGGACAAAATCTCGTACGCTCATCGTTATTGCGAGAATGGTTACTATCAGTTCAAGGAGCTACTGTTCGTGCTGAATGCCTCGTTGGCGGAGATCGAAGAAAGGTGGTTGTACGGACCATTGGCCGATTGCATGGACCCGTTGGATGTGAAGCAGATGATCCGAGCACTGTTCCAGAACACGGATAAAAGGGCGGCGGTGATTGCTAAGATCAAGTGATTGGTGTTTATTGCAGTCTTCCAAATAATGCAAGAATCGCTATCTAAGTGGATGTGGGTGGAGGCTGGGCTACATTTTCCAGGCATTGCGCATCATAAGATCGAAATAGATGTCACTGTCGATGCTGGCACTGATTCCCGCGTAGTAATTGATGAATTCTTCTTTGGTTACCTGAAAAGGGGGTGGATGATTGACATCAGACTGGGGGGGGGGGTTGCGAGGGAAAAGTACTTTGCCATCGACGTGCCCGCCAATTTCGAAGTGTTGAAGAAATTGACGAAAGAGTTGATCCTCGGTGACCTCGCCACTTTGGAATTTTGGATTGTTCTTTACGTTGTAAGCACCGCGCAAGTCGTCCACTTCGATGAAGCCATTGCCGTTCTTGTCGATCTTTTTGAATGCTTCCAAAATTATTTTTTGACGAGCTGCAGACATTGGTGGCTGGAATGGAAGATTCTGGAATGAGTGCCTGTGGGCAAGGGGGGACAGAAGAAAAGATGGGAAAGACTTATACTAGATTAGGAGAATTGACTCCGAGGAGGATTGACACCATCAGGAAGAAAACTGGCGCAACAGGAGGATTAGAGATTTACACAAGCATAGGAAAACTGACGGCAGCAGGCCGAGGAAGGATGGAGGGCCTGATGTGCTCCAAAGTTGGGAGAAGCGAAGAAAAACCTGAGATCAAAGAGATGGGTGGATGATTGACTCCAGCAGGGAGATTAGAGATTTGCACGAGCAGGCAAGCTGACTTCTCGGAGGATCGCCACCAGCAGGCCGAGGGGGAAAGGAGCTCCTGAAGTGTTCCAAGTCGAGAGAAGCGGAAGAAAAGAAAGGAGATGGCGGATGATTGACACTAGTAGAAAGAAGATTGACACCGGAAGATTGACACTATTAAATCAACAGCAGAAACTGAACACCTGGTGGCTGTTTTTTGGTGACTTACCCGGACAGCGATAAGAAATTCATCGAAGTCGATGGAGCCACCTCCATCCTGGTCCATACTTTTGAATATGGCCGCTGTTTCCTCCTGACTCAGACGCACGCCATAATCGTGGAGTCCTTTTTGGAATTCCTTGAAATCTAGGCGTTTGCTGCCGTCGTCGTCGAAGATGTGGAACATTCTGGCGGATGGGGCATGCATTAAAATGTGTGCTTCAGTGTGAGGGTGGGGCTTGCTACGGTACAGTCAATGGTTAGAACGCAGAGTCGGATTCCCAAAGGCGCGGGTTCGAATCCTGGTCAGGGCTAAAGTTTTTGTAGTGGTCTAGGCGGAAAGTAGCGGACAAGGCTCTATGTTGACCCCCGAAAATCCAGTGTCTCAGGGTTGCTAGTCTAGAAATAGAAACCAAAAGTTGAGCCTGGAGTGGGATTCGAACCAGGGCCAGTGGTTTAAGGCAGGAACCAGAGTTGTAGAAAGAGATTGGCGGGATGGGTGAGTCTGGTCTCCAGGATGGCATTGTTTGTTGCCAGGACTCCCGGGGACTCACCTCGCCAAACCCTTGATGCCGTTCGTTCCCCTGGCCAAGCACTGCATTCGTATCTTCTCCATGGGATCCTGTGTCACCATCAACCTCTTCTTGGCCTCTTGCTTGACCTCGGCTTCAGTTTTCGTAGCCATCTTGCTGTCGGATGGTTCGGCTTGCAGTGCTCACCTGTTCGCGACTAATACGCTGATGAATGCGGGAAGGGCTGTCCTCGGCGACAACGAGCAATGAGCTATGGACAGCAGGAAGGGAGTAGGGGTGCGAGGGGTGCCATGGCAACGCTCAACCAGTGTCCTAGAGGCCAGCCATGGAAACCGGAGATGAATGGGCCGAGCACACGTGCTCCTTCGACATAAGTAGCACCAGTGCTGGGTCCCATGGGCACACTACCACGGGGGGTCTACCCTCTAGGATTCTGTACTAGGGTACTGCAAGTCTGTTTCCCTAGGACCCCTGTGAAATCGCATAGGCCCCCATTTCTCCCCTGGCCTAAGTCAAGCATGAACAGCCAAGCACCACACAGCGCACTCGACGGCTACGGAACACAAAGATTGACAACAAGTTTTGACCCAGGCGGGAGTCGAACCCTCGCCTATTGTGAGTGACAGACGCCTTAACCAGCTACACCACGACCCGGGTAAATTTTGAGGGCCCATCTCTGATTTTGAGGGCCCATCTCTGGTGCTCTTTTTATTCGTGCTGCTATCATTAACCAAAGTGCCAGTTAGGGGGCATCTCCTGATGGCTCACGATCCGTCCCCCGTCCCCCCCCCCCCCCCCCCCCCCGATGTATGCCCCTTCTGAAATCCTACAGTACAGTAAAGCCCAGGAGTAACATTCAATGACTTACACTAACTGGCGAACAAAGCTGCACTGAAACGGCACCAGACCAACGTGGCTGAGGTTACTGTAGTCCCATGGAACTGGCATGGCTGTAGTATTAAAAACAAATCTTCAAACACTGCTGCTTTTTTAGATTTCTATAGCATTTGTATGCGGTCTTGTAGAACGTGAAAATCTGCGTCGAATGACTCTATGGTCCGTCGAAATTGAGCTACAGTACTATAACAGTTTTTAGACTTTATTAACTTGGGCCAGACTTGAAAAACGCGGAATTTTGTCATAAGCAGTTCGTACCTGCGCATCACAAGCGAACGGTCACCGAACCGGAAAGTTCAAATTCCAAAATGAAGTTTCCATTTTGATGATAAATTTGTACAAAAACTATCTAAAAAATGGGTGAAAATTCGGAAGAATCGTCAGAACCACCCTCGTCGTCGTCCTCGACGAGCACTGCGACCGAAGCGAAACAAATGTTCGTTTTAATGAAAAGAGATTTTCGAATTTCGAGAAATGTTCGAGCTCAATGGTATTTTCAACATTTGAATAAAACGGTAAAATTGCAAAAAGAAGAAACAAATGAGGTAAAATTTAAAAAAAACATAGATCTTGAAATCTTGCAATTTCCGCTCATTATTTTTTGAATTTTGAGGATGGGTTAAAAACGGACGAAGATTTGGAAGTTTTGGGCGCACTGCCAGAAATGAATCCACCAGTCGATACATACAAATTAACACCGAATTCGTTGGTTTATTTTCTTGGAAAACGATATCGATTGGTTTTTATTTTGGATTACAGTCCATCGACGGCCGTAGTGGTAAATTTTGCAGATTCTTAAAACTAATTTTTTTGAAGTTCTGATTTGTTTAGGACGCAGAGCAAAATTGCGTTTTGCACGACAAAGTATTTTTGGCGTTTCGAAATTTTTTGATGGGCCTCGTGCAGCCGGTAAGAAATTTTTGTGGGAAGTTTCATTATTGGAGATTTACTGGAAGAAAGGGCTTGGATTTTTTTTGCATAGGTTGAAACAGGTTTTTTCAACTGAAGCTAGTATGTGCATAGAAAAGCTCAATCCGTCTTTTTTTTGCTGTTTTGCAACTGCATTTTTTTCAGTTTCGAATTCCAAACAGAAACGAATTATTGGCGCCTCAATTATACATTACAGTTCTGGCTTATACGCCTTTTTTGAAGAATCGTGGTCGACAGGTACGTTAAACAATATATGGCAGGCCGGCATCGAACGATTCGCCGATCAGGGCTGGATCGATTTGGGGAACCGAACCAAACTGTGGGTCGATCGAACTGGAATTTTGAATTCCCGCCAAAATGTGTCTCTGTTGGCTAGAATATCCTTGAACCCCTCCTTTATCGATGGTCTTTTGTCAACGGGAGAAAGTTCACGCCAGAAAACAAATGAGTAGGCGCAATACAAGGTTGAGTCGGGTTGGTCGATGCTACAGTAGATGCAATTCCTGGCCGCAGTCGGAGTATTTCTCTGAGTTATAAGAAATTAATTTTCAGGCCCTTTTGCAAGGCTGTTTAGTAAATATATCGAATTTATACGCGAGTATTCGACACGTTGAAGTGGCTCTGCAACGATTTTTACGCGGTGTGACCGAAGCATCGGCATTTTCCGACCAAGCATTGTCGATTACGGCCGACAGTCACAAAGCGCGGTCGAAATACATCGTGCCATCGGATAGTGCCCTGATCGATATGATACGATTCGGCATGCTGGCCGTACAGTTGTTGCCGGAGAACACATCTTCAGGTGAGACATGGTAGAGACTGATGGTGAGCTGGGTGAGACACGGCAATCGATCCTCTGCTGGATGGAGCCTGCAGCTGGGAACATCCTCAGTCAGGGAATGGACTAGGCTGGAAGACTTGACTGTAGCCAAGGAATTTTTAGCCAGAGGATATTTCAGTTTGTAATAAACGGGTTTTTCTATTCAGGGATTATCGTTTTCACTGACGGCGTATTGGGCTTGCCTGATTCGGCCATATTGGAAGCGCTGTTGAGTCAACTGCGCGTGTGGACGATTTCTTGCTCGTTCGCTTTGGTAAGTTCTCTATGTTGTGCCGGGGGGGGGGGGCAGCATGCAAAACCTACCCCCCGGCCAGTTGGGGTGGGGCGGTCCAGGAAGCAAGAAAGCAAGTTTGTTGCATCAAGTGCGTTATAAACTGTTCAGCTTAACATGGTTCTTATAAGGAGCAGGAAACGACTATCCCTGATTTTTCCAGGTTTTCCAGACAAAAATTAAAATTTCCTGGTAATTTTCACAATTTGAAATCTTATAATGCAGTTTTTCACAGTTTTGGCTCAAAGATTTCCGTTTGCCCAGGCTTTGCCAACTTGACTGAAGCTTGCGTGCAATGGCGTAAGCAGACGGGTTGGGGGCAGCAATGTCATTAGACAGGGGAGGCCTCACGTGGGTGACAAGTCAGTTTGACTCTGCGAGTCGGTCCCGGGATAGAGTCCCATTTTTCTGGCAGAGTGTCTTGGACTTACTGTTTGTGGACTTGGCCCAAGTTTAGGGGAAAGGTCCTGTCTAAAACTGGCCAATTCTGCGCAAAACGAGCTGGGGCCTTTTTCACAATTAGCTAGGACATGTCCTAAAGTTAGGATGGTGGAATTACTATGATGTAGGATGTCCTAATATTTGGGACATGTCCAATGCGAATGTGAAACTGTTCGGATGCTGGGGGACACGAAAAGTTTGGATGATGTAGGGTGCAGATTTTATGCAGTTTTGAATTTGAAGTTTTGACGAGACATGTATTTTTTGCTTTTTTTTACAAAAAGATGCTATAGCGTGATTTATTCAATTTTTTCAACATTCTATGAGAAGGCAGGGGGTCTTTTCCTGAGGGCCTGAGGGTAGAGGTAAAACATGCACAGGGACAACTGTCTAGCCTATCAAGTCGTGGAGGTGAGCTGACCCCTTATGCCCATATATGTCTACTCGGATCCCGTGTTCTGTGTTCGGCCCTTGGTTTCCAGTTTTGACTGGTCTCGATTTGTTTTGGGGATTAGTTGCGATTTGCGCGGACTGACCTGTGGTGGCAGGAGAAATGAGGGTCGTGCGGGGGTGATTGCTATGGTATGCTCAATGTGTGCTCTTCTACTGCAGGTTCGACGCGATGGTGGTTCTCCGGACTACGCGTTTGGGAAGGTACCTAATACGGAGTTGATGCGATTCTTGGCCTCGGCTACGTTTGGCGTCCATTTGGAGGATTGTCCGAATGTGGTATGTTGGTGGGATGGTGACTGTAGGGCTGGTCCGGGATCGGGATTAGCACTGTAGATATAGGGGTCTAAATATCTTGGTGGCTATGATTAGGCTGTGCAAGGTCGGCAATGGAGGGTGGTGGGGCCACAGGAATCGCCACCCTGTTTGATTCCTGCATACATGCGGATGGAAGTGATGCAACATGGTTTCCCTTCTGCAGTTGGCTGGCCAGGCTCTTGGAATGCCAACGCTAATATAACTAATAATTGTTTAGGGTCCATCGCTGGAGAATCGATTGAATATTTACCACAAGGCGGTGTTGTGTTGGAGTTTCCAAAGGGCGTTGGAAGATTATATTCATTGTCCGACCAAGCAGTCTCCCTACGCTCAGTTGCCGTATGGGGCTTGTGGTTTTTTTCAAAGGAATAATTGACAGGAAATTGCATTTTAGGTGCCAATTAATTAAGGTTCGTAATTTTTCGAATATGTTGGCCACGTCATTGCAGGCGGTGCTGGCTGTTCGGTTGAGAGAAGGGTATACGGTCAAGAGGGTTTGTATAAGTAAGCCAGAGGGCTTTGCGAATTTCGGGCATTGAAGGAATCGTTTTTAGGCGAGAAACAAATTAAGATGGAATTGATGCTACCGTGGAAATACGAAGTGAATTTGGAATATTCGATTGTGTCTGATTGGCCCTTGGTGAAACACGGGTGAGCAGGGGGGGATGGCTGGAAAAACCTGGGATCATTACTGTAGATGTAGGGATCTTGGTGAATGTGCATCAGATCCAGCTCCTGGGGACATTCGCTGTGGCAGATTGGAGAGAAATCCAGAGTCTGCATGTTTTCACAAATCTGGATCGGTTTTCAAGCAATTTAGTTATGCTGTTTCATGAAAAAGTCAGGGAATTCTTGAAAGGGTCTGGAAAATATGAAAAAACCAGGGAAAACCGAGAGATTTCATTCTGAGGCTTACAAAATTCGAATTACCCGCCTTTTTTGTGCTTGATGATCAAGCTTTCAACTAGTAAATTCGTGGAAATTGATTCATTAATGTTGCGACTTTATGAGAGTAGTCAGGGAGAAAAAACCGACTTTTATCCAGAAAACTAAAAATCAGGGGAAACCATTTTCCACTTTTTGTATGAGCCCTGTGGAATGATTGTAATGGCCGCACCCTTGGAATATCTAATGAATACCCGTTATCCGATTCGTCCAAGGGTCCTAGTCGTAGTCTGTCGTATCCCTGTGGCAGGACGATTATGTGCGTACCAAAGTTGCGGAGTCTTTGGTACGCACATAATCGTCCTAGTTTCGGGCGGCTTTCCTCGAAATTCTCAGCAATAACCTAAAAAGATATCAGCGAAACTTTAGTGGAGAAAAACTTGCTCTATCGAGCAGATATGGTTTCAGGGCTTGATTTTGCGTTTCCAGGCTTGTACAACGATTTTTCGTGAATTTTTGAGATAAAAAAAGGAAAAGACTTGTTGAAAAGATGAAATGGCAGCAGAAAATGCAAAACAACCAGTCTTGTTGACAGAGCGCATTTTTCTGTTATAATGTGGCTGACGTGGCCCCAGGACGCAAAAACTCATTTCGACGCGGGTGTAGGCAGCCGACTGTAATTATGTTTTACCCTGGCTCTGACTGATTTACCGATAGAGGGGGGCGTCGATGCTGGGTTCTAATGCTGACTGTTTCAGGACTAAGGTGAAAGTCGAATTATGCGCGGAGGGTCCGTACGAATTCATCATCGATTTGACGGCCCCGAAGTGGAATCATAGCATGTCTCCTTATCGAGCACTGACTTGTCGAACGTATTTGGAGACTGTGCAGAGGTGAGCGGAGAGTTTTGGGAGGCTGGGTTTGGTCTGGTGGATGTGGATGTTGATTTTGCAGTGTGGTTCAAGCGGACAAGATGTTGGTTCATTTCAACTCGTTTCGAACCAGTCCAGTTTTCTACACGTTGCCGGAGCCAGTGAAAAATGGGGTGCCATTGTTTTATATGCTGGCCGATTCGGATGCGCCCGTGGTCAGTTCTGTGTAAGTGTGGTGGGCGCAGATGGTGGGGCTGGTGGACTGGCTTGTTTTGTAGGGAGCTGCAACATCAGCAGTACGCCCCGTTCTGTCAGTATTGGAGACCCATCTGCACGTTGGATATGAATGTGTGGTAAGGGGTGATGGTGAGGGTGTGTTGCCGAGTGTGACTGTTTGGGTTTAGGCAGAAGTGGTTGCATACGCACAGGATATCGTTGCTGTTGACTCACGACACCCCCTTGTCTGCTCATTTACACACGTGTTCGAGAACGAATGGTCGATTCGGGACAGTGTCGTGTCGATTGTCGGTAACGGCTATTGATAATGCCTTGAAACAGTGGGCCACGTTCACTTTGATGGACAATCATTCCTATATCAAGTTTGAGTATGAGTAAGTGGAGGGGGAGAATGTGGTAGTGGGTTGGAAGAAACGCGGCCTAGCGGTAGGCGTCTGCATCTCACTCTTAACAGGGGAGGGTTCGACTCCCTCCTGGGTGACAAGTGATTGTCAAATATGTGCTCCTTAGCCCTCGAGTGCCCTGTGGTGCTGGGTTATGGATAAAGTATGACATGACATGACATAAGGGTTGTGTAGTGTAAAGTGCTGGCAGATAACACCAGGGGCATTCTTGAATGTGCAGTTTTAGGGCTGCTCCTCTGTTTGGCGAGACCTACTGTAGGTATGCTTGCGACTCGACACGTCATGTTATGTAGGGTGCTATGAAGAATGACCCTCGCAGGAGTGGCTAGTTTTTTTCTGAAGCAGTCGCGTTGTAAACTACACTAACGATAAGACAGGCAGACAGAGCATTCAATTCTGCATCGGGCTGTGCACTCAGTGTTCATCGTACTTTATCAATAGCCGAGCACTGCAACGCACTCGAGGGCTAAGGAACACAGATCTGACCATCAGATCATAGATTTGGCATTTTTGACCCATGCGGAAGTCGAACCCTCCCCTGCAAACGTGAAAGGCGGACGCCTTAACCACTAGGCCACGACCCGGGGCATTAGGAATTGGCCAGTCTGATTAGCTTTGATAACGTTTCAGGGAATCGGACTCAAAGATACCATCATTTTTCTACATAATTCGCCCCAGTTTCAAGCCGCCGTGCATCGTAATACGTTTAGCCTTTCTGGGTGGCATTCGTGGTGCAATTAGAAATCGGGTAAGATTAGATTGGAATCGACTTTGAATGGGAGGTTGGATGGAATGTTTTAGATAATGGCCGAATTGACGGAGCAATTGTTGTCGCTGCAAATTAATCAACGAACTTTGTCTTCTTCGGCGCCCGCGGCCATGGTCAAAAGTCCGAGCAAGGCGTCGCAGTTGGTCTCGGATCAATTGGTGCCCGTTAAAGCTTGCCAACAGTTGAAAAAACCGATCGAGAAGATATTGGTCAGGTGAGTGGAGGGAAGGGAAGGGGTCCGTTCTGGGGGTGGAGTGGGAGTGGAGGGGCAAAATGGCAAGCTGAATGTGTGGGCGGCGTAGTAGGTGTGTTTGGCCGGTGGAGAAGGTAGTGTATCTGGTTGCCTTAACTGGCCGCCTTATACACGGAGCAGTGTATTGGCTTGCCTTCGTTGGCCAGTCGATACGCTCCTCCAGGCGAGGCTGAAACCCGTCGGGTTGATATCTCGGGCACCTACGACTAGATGACCTGCCTGAAGGGTTTTTGAGTCCATCCGCTCCCCGCGGTATCTTCTCCAATGTAGGGCTATTCCGCCTCTTGCAGTGGGTGTCCAGGGAGAGACTGGAGTGCAGGAATCCAAGCTGCACGGAGGTCTTCATCCTGAGTGATATCCTGATCGATCGACAGTGGATTCTTCGTACATGGCACGATGATTAGCAGACGTCGACGAGAGTGGATTTGTTTGAACAGGTCTATTGATCAGGATATCACTTCTGGCGCTGTTCTTCGGATGGACGCCTAATTAGTTAATTGGCCTTATACATCAAAGGATGCATGAAGAAATGGGGGGACTGTAAAGTTGACTGGTGGGCGTGGCTTGCGTTTTAGGTATGATCGTATTCCGAAGGATCTCTTTCACATGGTCCATTTCGATGACCTGGGCAGATCGAGCACCTCGTTGAACAGCGTCTTGTGCCGGTACCTGCATTGCAAGTGAGTTGGTGGAGTGTAGGGTGTGGGTGGAGGGTGTGATAGTGGGGTCTATTTTAGGCGATATTTGTGGTCGTTGAAACGATCGGCACCCGTTTTGCCGATGAATGCCGAGAGCGCCTCGTTCGTTTTGCAAACGTTGGTCAATCGTCGATTGAATGATGGATTCCGATTCGCCTACAGCTGCGAGGGATTTTTGACTTTGTTCAAAGAGTATGAGGTAAGCGAATGTTGTTTTGGACCGGAGGGCAGGACAGTTGAGGGAGTGAGGGAGACTGAGGCCGAGACCAGGGTCGTGGCCTAGCGAGTTAAGGCGTCTGCCTCTCACGCTGGCCGCGCACTCACAGGGGCGGGTTCGACTCTCGCCTGGGTAAAAATGATTGCGATGTGTTCCTTAGTCCTCGAGTGCGCTGAACGGTGCTTGGCTATGGATGAAGTATGACATGACAGAGAGGCTGGCGCGATGGGGGGGGGGGGGCTTGATCAAGGAGAGGTGTAGATCTTAGAGCCAGGATAGTGGGATCCTGTCGTGTCATACTGTGTCCATAGCCAAGCACTATACAAGCGCACTGGAGGGGTGAGGAACTATCACAATAATTTTCCCCCAGGCGGGAGTCGAACCCTCCCTTGTAAGCGTACGAGGCAGACGCCTTAACCGCTAGGCCGCGACCTAGGTTAAGGCCTAGCGGGTCCTAAATTTGGGAGGTGTATAAGTAGGCGACTGGTTTCAGGTCACCGAGTGCCCATTCACGACGTGTTCAGTGCAGTATGTTGTCTTCCCTCCATTTTCGTCGTCGGCGATGGGTGGTGGTTGTGGATCGATGACGAGAGACAGGTGAGGATGGGAGGATATTTGAGATAGCTTTGCATGTTATTGATTTTAGTGTACGTTCGGACAATGAGCATAGCGAAATGGAAAGTACGGAGGCGGATACGGACGCATTGCTGGTGACGGAGTTGTGGATCGAACCACAGTTTGGATTCTTACGTACGTCGCACGATGATCAACAGACGTCGACGAGACTGGATTTGTTTGAACAGGTAGGGCACTGGTGGGAAAAGGGGTCTGCAGGGGTAGCCAGCGCGCACTTACAGGGGTAAGTTCGACTCCCCTTTGGGTAAAAAAATGTGTTTCTCAGACCGCGAGTGGATGGAGCATGACATGACGTGGCCATCGCTCTGAGGATGTTGCGGGTTTCATTGCTGGGGTGTTTCCATCCCTCTTTTACCCCATGACATGACCAAACGCTTTGGTGGCCTCGAGGGTGAAGGGGTTGGGGTGGGGCAGGTCATGTTGTGATTGGCGTCAGATGATTGGAATTCGTTCTTTCGGCTGGAATCAGTTGTATTTTTTGGTAGTGATAAGAGTGGTGTGTTATCAGCGAGGTTGGGCATGGGCGTTGGTTTGTTGACAGTTTGTTTATTCAGTCGGAACGAGTGTGTTCGTCGAATTGATACTTGAGCTAGTCGGCCTCGATCTGGTTTTATGAGCGGGTAGTGCGTATGGACAGTTTGCACGAGGATGTCGGTGACGGGAAGGAAGGCCCGTAAAAGGATGTGTCGGCGCAGTTGGTTCATTGTAGTGCTATTGGAAGGAGTGGCAAGTTGGCTGTGACGCGAGGCTTCAGTTGGAGGAGGGATCTAGCAAGGTGTATGCGACATGTCAGATCTGCTATTTCCAACTGAGGCAGCGCGTTTGATTATTCGACTGGGATGAGCTGAGGAAAGATGAAGTGAAGGAGTGAATTTCGCTGAGACTCGGATAAGTGAGATTCTCATCCTCCACTTGATTTCCTTTGGTCGAGGCGCCGGTGGGGAGGAGTAGGTGCATGTGTTCGATGTGCAGTCGTAGTCGACGTGGAAGAATGAACTGCCTTTTATGGCTTCCTGTTCGTTCCCAGTGTGGCCAATATCTTGTGCGTGCTCTAGTTTGGTGATGGTGTAGATGTGGTTGCAAGTAAAGTTTGTTGCGAGTCTGTAGAGGTTAGCCGAAGATGACACGTGGGATTGAAAGGAGGCAGCCACGGCCATTGAGGAGGCACAGTGTGCTTGTTGCCAAAGGAAGGGAGCAGGTTATTTACAGAGTACAAAGTCCGCCTAAGGAGAAGCGGAGCATCCAGGTCAGGCGGTGGGAGATAAGAGAGGAGTGTGGCAAAGTGAAGATAGCTGAAACAGCGAAGCGCTGGTTAGTTTTAGCCGCGAAGTTTTAGCCGACTGTCCAGAATGCTGTTACGAGACTGGTGCCTTGTGTGACCTATGGACTTCGGACTGGACTGGACTGGCTGAGTAATGTTGAAGGGGTGGCTCGGGGCACTGGTGCTTTGTCATGTCAGGGGAGAATGTAAAGTGTTTGTGCGCCCTAAAACAAAGACGGAGCACAAAAGGTGGGTGGAAGGAATATTTGTGGCAGGTTGTGGCAAGCACTTAACACTTTTGGGGTCTCATTGGTGTGGTGTGAAGGGGACAGGACCGAGCTGGTGGTCTACGCCAGGTGCGAGTGTTCGACTCGCGGCCTGGGATATGAATTCTTGAGTAAAGTGTCCGTCCGTTTTGGTGATGTGGGAAAACATGAATAGGAGTGCAGTGGAGTCGTATGTGTAGTCGATACAGGGTGCCACCAGGCCTTGACTCGACTTGGGGTTCACAGACTCGTTCCAAGTGAGTATGCCGCAGTCGGGCTCTCCACTGTGGCAGAAGGGGCGCATTAGGGGTACCATAGACTGCGAAGTCTGCTGTGACTTGTCGGGCGCGTGCGGCTGGGTGCACTCGAGAAACGGCTGTGTTGGAATGCATGATAGTGGTAAAGGGGGGGACTAGGTTGATTGTGGGATGATACACTGGGTTTTCAGTTAGTGACAATGCAGTGGATTATACTTTCAGTTGTATCAAGTTGATCGGGACATAATTCGATGCTTGGTCACGTTCGAGCACATCAAAATCGCCTGTACGGCACGATACAATGGAGGAAGGTCGAGGCGACTGTGCTGGCGGTCGTCTGATAAGTTGCAAAGGAGCAGGTGGGTTGGGGATGAGATGTCCAAACCAGAGGATGTACCCGGCAGGACAGGCGAGTGCTGTGGGATGTTGGTGACGGTAGGTCCTGAGGCCGCACTGCAGAAAGGGGCAAGGCATACCAAATGAGATCTGTTCATAAAGGAAACTAGGCTTTGCTCTACCTTGCATACCTCTTTCTGTTTCCTGTGGTATGCCCTCAGCGTCTGTTGGTGTCGTCGCAAGAGGATCTACTGGCCGTAGTGGTGTAGTATAAGAGAGCACATTGCAGGGTTGCAGCGACATAAGAAGGTTGTGGGCCTATGATGGAGTGTCATGTACTGCATCCACATCGCACTCGAGGGCTAAGGAGCACAGACATAGATTGACAATCATATTTTACCCAGGTGGGAGTCGAACCTTCTGTAAGCGTGAGAGACAGGCGCCTACCCTCTAGGGCACGACCAGGGTGCCTAGGCTGGCAGGAGATGGCTGGCACTGAGTCAGCAGAATGGATGAGGGGATGTGAGTGGTCAGAATGGAGACTGAGGCAAGTCAATGGCCTTCACGTTTTCAGAAGTGCGAGCCTGGATACGGACGATATGCTGTGCCCGTCGTCGCCTCGAATAACCACATTGGTGGAATTCGATCAGTCGGTTGTAGTCGTGCCATCCTGTTTCCACGTGAGCACCTTGCTGGCACATTCGCAATTGATCACGCTGTTGTTTTCGTCGCTTCGGACTGTTGGTAAGGCGGATATATTATTGTCCAGTAGAAGTCAGTGGGATCCTGCTGGGTTGGTGGGGCGGTCCGAGGAGGAAGTACGAGATTGAGTCGAGTGTAGAGAACATGGCTTAGGGCCCAATTATACGTGCCAATGAGTGTTTGTCGTATTGCAGGTCAAGCTGAGGACGCGAACGTGTCATTTTTCGAGTCGTTGAATCACGAATTGAAGCAGGCGTACGATGTGTACTGGTTGGTGGACACGTACGATGAATTGTTCGATGTGTGGACATTGGTCAGCGAGCGACATTGGGCGGCGTCTAAGCAAGTTGAGACGAGAGTGGAGCAGTGTATGAAGTGGCTGAGTAACGTGAAGAAACGATTGGAGGCGACGAGCAGTGGCCACCAGCAACCGCATCGATTGCCCAAGTTCAATTGCTACGCCCGATTATTGGCTGATTGTCGGATGACGTTGGTCTTGTGTCCGGCATCGTTCGACGATGTGCTCCTGCTGTGGACGCCGCTGGCCGAAGAGGACGGTGCGGCGGGGAGAGGTGAGTAAGATGGTATCCCTACTGCTAGAGGCGCTCGCTGGCCAGCCTTCCTACTGCAACTATGCATGCCTGGCAGGCGTAGGAGAGAATGTGGACAGGAACTCTGGCTGGAGCAGGCAAGTCTTACGAGTATACCTGCGGTTGAAACGTCAATCCTTCTCCCAGCCAGGGAGAGCGTGGATTACTCTCTCCCTCTTGCCAATGTCCGCTGGCAGAGAACTGCAGCACCCAGCCAGTGGGCGTGAGTGTACCCATGGGTACCTGTTTTAGGTGGGACCCTACATGGCGAGTCGGATGGGAGTTACAGTTTCCCATTGTTGGCATTCAATTGTTGCCACGCCCTGCTGTCGTCGGCACTGTCGGGCGAATTCGACGCGGGCGAGCCGGGTTCGAAATCGTTGGCTGCGGCGTGGTGCGATGTGCAGATGGAAGATTTTCGAAGTGGTCGAAGAAGTAGCTCCGTTTTGAGCGAGTTCCATCGAGGAATAATGAGACGAGTGTCCGAGACCGATGGAGATATCCCATACATCCGGAAGGCGCACGAACGGGTAAGGTGCCTCGTGGGTGACTACCGTCTGCAGGGTCCTACTGACTGACACCCTGACCGTCTCACCTCTCGAGGGTGGCGGAGTAAACATGATTATGGCTGACAAGGCCGGGTTGATGTCTTGTGGTGTTTTCGTGGTCTGGCCTAACCCACTGGGGTGGGATTGACCTGGTTCAATCCCTGGCGATGGAGGATGATTTGTAAACCCTTGACCTTGCCATGGACGTGCCCTGAGGGGGGTGATGAAAAGTGAAGGAGACAGCCCTAGATGTCGAGCAGTGGCCAGCAACCAGCAACCAATGGGGAGGCAGTTGGTGGAGACGGTTTGCGGAAAAGTCGCCCCCCCACAATTCGCCCCCCACAACTCGCCCCCGAGCAACTCGCCCCCATGCAACTCGCCCCCACCACGACTCGCCCCCGCACAACTCGCCCCTGACTCATTTTATATTACTGTACATTTATGTTGTCATGAAACAATCAAGAAGCAAAAGTTTGAACTATGAAACAAACATTACGCAATCATTGTCGCCAAAAACGCAAAAGAACCAAAAGAACCCGGCATGTACGAGAATTAATTAGAACTCAAAATTATATGCGATACCTCGCAAATAATCAACCAAATTGCGATTGCCGTAGTCTTGAACAATATTCTTGACACGGACTGAAATCGAAGCATACTTCTTGTTTCGCGGATTTCCAGGATTTCCAGCAATCAACTGCGTGATTTCGTAATTGTGGATCCCTTGTTGCTGCTTGAGACATTCGATGAACCGATAGATATTTGGGAAAAGGCTGGCACAAGTTCCTTGAAATGCACGATGCCATCCCTCGACATCGTTGTTGGTGCGTTGGTGGCCTTCAAGCGTACGCTGGTACACGTTCCACAATTCGATTGGAAAAGCTGGGGCCTGACGACCTCGGCGTTGCCTCCGGCCAATGTACACGTCTTCGAAATAATTTGCGATCGGTAAAGCATCTTCAGGAAACTCTTCATTTTCGACAAGCTCCTCGAATGCGTTGACAACATCGGCAGGAGGAACAAATGCCAGAGCTGGTATCATTCGGATCCAACGGGCGAAATCGTGATCGTTCGAGTACCTCTCTTTCAGGCCTTCGCTTTGAACCTTCCTCCAGACGCATTGAGCCAAATGGAAAAAACACCCAGTCTTGGTAATGCCTTGAAATTCCTGGTCAAAAGCTTGCAAAGCGGCTTGCTCAAAGTCAGTCATAAGCCTAGCAAGATGCAATCCAGGTTGTAAATTTTTCAGCTCCTGCAAGAGCTTCACGTATGTCGCCCGAGTCTTGTTTGGCAGCAGAGCATAAACGACAGGAATCACCGCATTGTACTTAATGACGTGAATAGTGGAAAGTTGATGAAACAAGCTGGGGGCGGTACTGAACGTGCCATCGGCGAACCAATCCAAGCTTTCGGCTAATAATTGCAGATTAGCCGTTGATCGTAATTTCCTGATACGCTTCAGGAATAACAAGATCGGCGACGGTCTGTGGCAAGGCAGGCGTTTCACCAACGTTTCGGGTATTTCTAATCGTGCGTTTCAACGAATCTTTCCTGGGAAGCAACGCGGCGACGTTTTCATGAGCGCCAGCAACGACAGCAGCAACGATTTGCTGCGGCAATTCATGAGTGGTCGATGCTCGCTCCTTGACTTCTTCCATAATTCGCAGCGCCTCTGGACGCGCAGCTTGAGCGGCATGATTGTGGCCGGTGACAATCTTGACCACTTCTCCATCGACTCCGTTCGTCCAAACACGACCCTTGCAGCTGGATCGCTTTTCGCAAACCCATATTCCGTTGAGTTCGTTTTTCGTCTTTTTTGAGGACACGTAAATATGATTTTCATGTACCAGCTTTCGTTTTCCCCTTTGAGATTGGACGCTGTCGGCCATTTTCGAAATAATCCGGCTCCCAATAACAGTATTTTGAGAAAGGGGTTTTTAGAGAGACAGCCAACTGATTCGAAGCAAAATGGGCAATTGGCAAGATCTCCCATATAGCCCGCTTTTATACTTGACACAACTGCTGACCCCAGGTCATTTGTTTGGTCCAAAATGATTTGGGTCAGGGGGCGAGTTGTGCGGGGGCGAGTTGTGGGGGGCGACTTTTCCTCATGCCGGTGGAGACACAGGACAGGCGGGCCCGGGTCGTGGCCCAGCGGTAGGCGTCTGCCTCCCACGCTTACATGGGAGGGTTCGACTCCCGTCTGGGTCAAAAATGAGTGTGATGTGTTCCTTAGCCCTCAAGTGCGCTGTTGTGCTTGGCTATGGACAAAGTATGACGTGACAGCTGTCTGTGGGCACCTTGTCCAGTCCAAGGTGGGATGGCTTGACTGTGGGGGTGGAGCAACTAACTGGGCAACTTGGGAATGACTCGTGGATGTTGTTGGTTGTAGACGAATTCGTGCTGCGAGACGGTGAATGTGGGGGCGTATTGTTCGTTGTTGGAGAACATATATGCCAAGGCGTTTGTGGACGGTGTTTACCGAGCCTTGGTCTCGAATGCGCCTGTGCACGCCTCGGACATATTCTCTGTAGTCGATGCCAAGTGCGAAGAGTCGGTTGTGGGAGTTGAATTGACGCAGTTTCTGCGATCGGCGTGTCGGCATTGGCAATCGAACGAGTGTTGGACGAATCAGATGGAGAAGGGGTCCATGACCAGAAGGAGTACTATGGACAGCACCATGGATCGTAGTAGTTATACTGTCAAGACGTAAGTGGATTCGGGGTAATATTGAGGACTCGGTCTGTGAGGGCAGATCGAAAACAGGGGGTCGGAGACATTGCAGGTCGTCTCCGAAAAGTACGAACCGCAGCAGATTGTAGTTTTTGCAAAAGTGGTTTAGTCCCCCCCCCCCCCCACAGACCAGGGTAGGGTAGTGCGGTTGTGCTGGCCCTCCCCAGGGGGAAGGGTCTGCACAACCTTGTACACCCACTCAGCAATATTATGCTGGGAAGTCAGGGAATCCTAAAAGTGTATGGCAAATCTGGGAATGGGAATTGAAGAATCGAAATCAGGGAAAACTGGGGGACTAAATTATAAGTTTAAATTTTGAATTACCCGCCTTTTCTGTTTGTTGGTCGTGCTGTAAATCAGTTGAAATTGCTTAAAGTGCTGGTGAGGAAGTCTGGAAAAAACGAATTTTTGCCTGAAAACGGAGAAAATCATTTGTGCCCTCTGGACACCCAGTAGTACCCCAGCACCAGGGTCAGTGACCCTGGTTTTAGATAGAGTAACTCAGTGAAAGTACAGTTTTGGAAAAGCTGACGAGTAGCTTGAAATAATGACGGTAAACTGTAGGGAGTATGTTGTGGGTTGGGGGGGAGGAATTCAGGGACTGGAAGTAGCAGGACTGTTGGTTGCAGGTACGACTGTTCAGCGGACGAGTCACCCCCGGATCAGTTTCGATCGCCGCCTTGCTCCACTCAATTTCATAAAGCGGTGCAAGAAGCGTTTCGGGAAGTTCTGAGACGTGCATTCAAGCCGATCGTGGATTGTCCCGATTACTATTACTATGCACCACCAGTCGAGTTCGATGAACCTCTGTCGGTGAGTTTCGTTGTTGGTGGGGTGGATGGTGTGAATGAGGCCAGAATAGACCGATCCGGACTGGATCGAAATTTTGAATTGCCGCCAAAATATCTTTGATCGATGGCCCTTTATCAACGACAAAGTATATCAGGCCAGAAAACAAATGAGCATGGGCAATACGACCTGGGTCGGTCGATGCTGAAGATGAGGATGTGGTGTGTTTTCAGGAAGGCGATTCGTTCAGTGCGGCCAGCCAAGAATTCGATGATCAACAAGCGGTTGTGACATTTTGTTTGGAGGAGACACCGACGCGAGGGATGAGGGCGCCGCAAGCGACCAGAGCATCGGCGGGGACGATGTCGACGGGCACGCGTCGGACGAGGACGACCACATCGTTCTCGAGTGCCGATGGTCAGAGTAGCAGTTGCGACTCGTTGTCGGCATTGGTGAACGAGGCCTGGCGTACGCCCGTCTTCCTGCATTTGACCTGCTCGGTACGATTGGGTGGCGTCTTGTATTCGTGCTCGGTGCACGAATTGCCAGTGTGTTTGGGTAAGTGGAGCACATGCGCTGGGGCACCCTGGGATGGTTGTCATTGCACAGAGTGATCCTTGAAGGCCGAGTGCACTCTGGACTCGATGTACTGTACTTATAGGACCCCTTATATCTACAGTGAGCAGCTACACTGCCGAGTGTTCCTGTCGCGGTCCCTCCCGTCCACATACCCGCCTTTGGTGATGTGGTGTCTGCGGCAATCATGTTCTCTAATGCAAAAGGCCCCAAGCTCCCCATCGGAGCGAATCAGTCTTGCATTTGTTGCACTTTTCAGTAAAAATGAATTTCAAATTTTAAAATTCGCGCGCTTTGTCATAGAAATTGCTGAGAAGTCAAAGTACCTACTCGCTCACCCCTCACTTTTTCAAGTCATTTTCTGAACATTGCGCACATGAAAACAAGTAAAATTTATAATTTGTGAATAGTTACTTTGCAGTCATAGAATCTATGGTCAAAATATCGCTCTTGAGTTCCAGTGTAGCCACTACAGTGCACTTCCTCTTAGTACGCTCTAGAATCGATTTGGGAATATTGAGAAAAGAATATGATATTCAGATTCAGCACGCTCGTTTTAGCGGAGTAGCCAAAATTTTGGACAACTATCTCAATTATTTAAGAAATCGAAATTTTCATTTCTTAAGGGTCCCCCCTCAGCAACCAAGAATTTCAACTTTTTCTACATAAGTGCTGGAGGTCTAGAATTTTGGGTGCTAGTAATCTGAATAGCATACTCGTTTTACAATGTCCGACATCGATTCTACAGTGTACTTAATCTTTAAAGACGTAGGGCACTTTAGTGGTCATATTGCAATTGAAGAAACATATTATGGCCATGCATTCTCTGATTAAAAATCTGAGCAAATTCCAAATTTTATTCTTGTCCATGCGCACAAAGTCGAGAAAATGACTTAAAGTTAGCGAAGCGTAATCGGGTAGGTGCTCCAATTTTCCTTAAATTCCTATAACAAAGCGCGCGAATTTTAAATTTTGATTTTGCTTAATCGATAATATTCCCACATTGATTCTACACTGCCCTTGGTCTTTAAGGATTAGTCTAGTCAGTGGTTTTTATTAAAAAATCATGAAGGTTTCATGAAAGTTTTTGTGAGAAGGCTAGAAAAATGAGTGGAGAAGTGCTTTTTTTCAGTAACTCTGTTCCGCGAATGCGATTTTGATGGATGGGACGACGATGATGTGTGGTCTCATTTGGATGTACGTCTGGATTTGATGGCATTGACTCCGCAGAGGATTGAAGAGGACGAAATGTTTACGGCGTGTGAGAACGAGTGGTGGGGCGAGAATGAGGAGGCGGATACGGGAAGGTAAGAGTTGAAAAAAAGTAGATCTTTGATATACCAGCATCGGAATTTTGAATTCCCGCCGAAATATCTTTCTCTTTGGGTTTAAATATACTTGAAACCCTCCTTGGTCGTGGATTGGGTCGGCTCAATCGATGTTGGATTAGTCCAAAAATAACTGGCTACTGTACTTGTGTGTGAGAGTGGCATGCATTTTTTGGATACTGGCTGGGGGTTCAGGGAGGAGATGATGGTCGATTTGTTGTAGGAGAGTATCGCAGTCGTTGGAACCGAGCGACACTGGATTGTCGCAGATTTTGGAGAATGTCAAAGAAGAGGTATGTAGAGGGGATATAAGAATGATTAACCCTTGAGGATCACACTGGGTGCCAGACCGCTGTATTGACCATTAAATCGATAATGATAAGCATAGAAGGCAAAGTGATATAAATAGAAGAGCCTGAAAACCAGCCCCTCGCAATCGATTGATCAACATTCTAACCCTGTGCACCTCACCTCAGCCAATGCCTTTACTGATCGACGAGTGACAGCATATAGCATCGTATTGATCAGCCACCCAAACCATCAAAATTACGTAGAACGCCGTGCCAGTACCGTTAAAAAACTCCGACATTATGGCCTCCATGCCTGCAATACAAAATAAGACACCTACCGCTGTATTCCTTTTCAAAATAAAAACTGAATAAAAAATATGAGGCCCGAGTGGGAATCGAACCCCCACCCCTGAGATTACTGCTCCAATTTACGATCCTATTTCTTCCTCATACTCAGGTATACAGTCGGCCACTGCACCTCATGCTTGCGATACAATAATAAGACAGTGAGACCACAAAAACACATGCCAAACCCAATGATCACAACTGATTGCATGCGAGCTCCACTAACAATCTCCACCCTCACTGTATTACTGTTTTAAATAGAAACTAAATTAAAAAACACGAGCTCTGGGCGGGAATCGAACCCACACCAGAGATTGCTGGTCCAGTGTACTGTACTATGCTATCTCTTCCTCACAGCCGGCCACTGCACATGCTTTACGCCTGGCCCGGCAATCGGGGGAAGGCCTGACTTTACATACTTTCCTTGTGGTCTGAACAATTCTGCAGTTGTCTGAAGGATTCAGTAGTGGTCCCAATACCCTAGTGAGGGTCGTGGCCTAGCGGTTAAGGCGTCTGCCTCTGGCACTACGCACTTGGAGGGGAGGGTTCGACTCCCGCCTGGGCAAAAAGTGATTGTCAAATATGTTGACTCTCGAGTGGTGTAGTGCTTGGCTATGGATAAAGTATGACCACTGCAGCTTGAGGCCCTCAACCGTCTCATGTCGCAGCAACATTGCAATGTGCTCTCTACGGCCAGTAGCGGCTCTAGAATGGCTTCAACAGATGTCGAGGGCGCACCACAGAAAACTGAAAGAGGTATCTGGTGACGGACAACCTGAGGAGAGGTGATGTGATGTTGAGGGTAACTCGACTGGTCGGGTTGTGAGGCCTACAGTGCTTGGTCTGTCACGTGACTACAGTAACAGCGTAGTGGCCTTGGATTGCTTGGATAGTGCAATAGCCCCCTCAGTGCTTGGGCAATGGGAGGTTTAAGGAGCAGGCGCTACTGCATGCTTACAAGGAATGCTACCCAGTTTTGATGTTTTCCCAGGATCGAGACAGGGGTTAAAATGTTGACAGTGACAAAGGGAAACGATGCAAAAATTTTGACGGCTGGACGAGGTTCTGGTCGAGTGGCAGATGGTCAAAGTGACCAAAGATATTTTCACGCAGCCTGCCTCATTTGCCTGCGCAAACTTCTCTGTCAACTTTTATCATGTAATTTAGGGTTTAAGATATCTAGAAATGATTCAAAATCGGCTGGTCACTTTGACCGCCTGCCACTCTTGACCAGACCTCGTGTAGCCGTCAAAATTTTTGCATCGTTTCCCTTTGTCACTGCCAACATGTTGACCCCTGTCTCGATCCTGGAGAGACCTCAACAGTGGGGTAGCACTCCTTGTTAGACCTGTGCCTGCGCCTGTGCCTCCCTGGATTAGGGTGTTCGGGGCTTGCTCGCTGGTCTTACATGTGACCCGTGTGTTGTGTGTTTCAGGTGACGTTGTTGCTGGAAAGCGAAGTGGTCTTTTCGTATGGTCGTCGCGATGATGTGGAAGTGAGCGAGAACGATCTGCGGGATGTGATGACTCATATCGAGAAGTTGAGTGGCAAGTGTACGGGCACGATGGGCACGAGTAATGCGGCTGTGGCCGGGTCCCTGGTCACTCATTTACAATTATCATTCGTTATGAAAGAGGCAGAGAGTTTGAAAGAATTGAAATCGGAATTGGCACATTTGATATTGGACGACTCGTATCGATTGATCACGTGCGATCGAGAAAAGAATTTGTATTACGCTACGTCGAAACAAGAGAAATGGAAGAGAAAAGATAAGAAGGAGATTATTAGCGATCGACAACGAATGACAGAATTTGCTAATCAATCGAGAGAATCGGCGAGATCGCATAGTTTTTCTGGATTTTCTAATATTTTCTACGAAAAACGGGAATCGATATTATTGAAATGGGGTGATCGTATGTCGTTGGAAGATGTGACAATGATGGATCGACGAGACGCGGCGGAGAGGAGACGGAGATGGAGCGATGCCAAGGCGTGCGTCGAGCCGAGAGGACCCAGTTCGGGCGACGCGTCGGGGATGAGTAAGAGTTTGGGGTTGGGAGGTGTGGGAAAGAGAATGGTGGTGATTCCATTTTAGGACAAGTCGAGGCAAGTGGAGAAGGCGAACAACAGAATTCGTTGGTGGTGGATGAGCCGTGGAAGGAAAGAGTGTTCAGGGATTTCTGGTTGGTCGTGGGCGTCGCGCCGACTTGCGTGTCTGCGTACTTGCTTGAAAGGTGAGCAGCGGGCGGAAGTCCAGGTTTGACCAAACTGGCTTTTGCAGCCGAACCAAGACCAGACTAGGATTGAAATTAACCGGCTTCTGCCGTCAGTCAAGCCAGAGCGAACACATATTTTGCAATCATTTTTTACTGAGGCGGGAGTCGAACCCTCCCCTGAAATGATAAAAGGCGGGCTGGCTGTTCTTGGTGCGGTTCGGTGGTTCGGTGGAAGCTGAGTGTGTATGAGAATATGAGAAGAACGTACGTGGGGGTTTCTAGGGTGTCGGGAGCACATGGCGAATTGTGGCGGAATTTGATAGCGGAACTGAAGAATATTATCAAACGAGTCAATCAGGTGAGACGAGTTGCTCGGGGTATGGGAGACGGTCTTGCTTGGGGTATGGGAGACGGGGTTTGATCAATCTCTGGTCAGGGTACAAGGATGGGGCCGGTCAACTGGCAGTGTAAGCTCGCCCCTCACCACTTCATCCTCCCTCACCTAGGTAGGTGACTGTTGTCCACTATTCCATCCTCCCTCACCTGGGGGGGAGGGGGGGTTACACTGCCAGTTGGCCGGCCCCATTCTTGTACCCTGACCAGGGATTGGTCAAACCCCGTCTCTCTCACCTGGGGGGCATCCTCCCATTGCAGGGGATTGCCGTTGGAGGAGGCAGGTGCAGGAATAGAGGCTGTTGATCCATTATAGATGATGCTGCTGCAAAACTTGTTCGAGACCCGTCTATGCGATAATCTGCTGGCGCAGGAGCGAGAAGAACGACTGTGGAAGCGACCATCAGTCGTGTCCAACGATGGTAAGTGCGTGGGCTTGGGCTGAGGTCTAAGTTGGGTTACATCAGGGTCTGCATGGTCCAAAACTTGATGCCTGAGCGGGAATCGAACCCGCGCCCCTGCGACTTCTGGTGGAGTGACAACTTCTTCCTGAGGTCTGGATGTATCACAAACAGTAACCATGGACCAAGCGAGTGGGATGGATTGCTAAAACATTCCACCAGGCGGCACTAGCATGTAAAGCCTGTCTTCGCCTGCCTGAAGGGGGGAAGGAAGAGGGAAGCACGTGCCGAATGGATGGGTCGGATTCGTGTCAGTGCTGGTCAGATGAAGCGATACGTGTAGCTCGCACCCGCCACCTATGTACGTTGTGCCTGGTTATCGCCTCCCGAGTCTAGCGTGCCTGGCTTCTGTCAGGGATCTTACACACTCGGCATAACTCAGAACAGCAGTCTAAGACGTGAAACATCAACGGACTGGTTGATATACCAATCGATGGGCACACTCCCGGCTCACGAGCACATACGGACGAGTCTCTCAATAAGGATAGCATAGGTTGCCCTGCCCTGTCCTGTTTCCATCTGCAGGAATCTACCCATATGTTAGTGCTGTAGGCTCGGAATCGGATTACGATATCCCGATATCGACTGGATATTTGGCAGCCTCGTCCAAGTTCCCGCCGGGCTACTTTGCTTGCCCGTGCGTCAGCTACCATTGGTTCGCCGTGCATCCACGTTTGAAAGCTGGAATTGGAAGAGGAAGTTCGAATAGAGGTTGATTGAGATAATGACCAGGTTTGTCATAAGCAGATTAAATGAGTCTGTTTTTTAGCCGCGCAAGCAATGCAATCGTTGTTGAGCAAGTTCGCGGTTATGAATCGTGAGAATATGTTCGTGTACAAGGAATCGACTGGTGCCGTGTTCTATTTGAGATTGCACGAGAAAGGTCAGTCGGCGTGTGCCGCATTGAATTCGATG
Source organism: Mesodorylaimus sp. YZB2_4 (assembly GCA_030248295.1). Taxonomy (NCBI): domain Eukaryota; kingdom Metazoa; phylum Nematoda; class Enoplea; order Dorylaimida; family Dorylaimidae; genus Mesodorylaimus; species Mesodorylaimus sp. YZB2_4. Next base: position 127,235 of record JASANH010000918.1, on the reverse strand, counting down.
GAGGAAGCGAAATTGGAAGCTTTGAAGGAAGAAGAAGCTAATAAGGAGGTGAGTGATGTGATAGGCGTGGTGGTCTGGTTGGTGGAAAAGAGTGTTTTAGGGGAATTTCATGACGCCAGTAGTCGCGGCGTCTGGCAAGAAATTCTCATTCTCCAAATGGACGTGTAGACAGTGTCAGGACAAAGTGCTGTTGACTGTGCACGGAGTACAGTCGCCCAGTGGCGAGATCGTGGGCCAGTTGGTGCCGGCCTTACAACATCGATTGGACGACGCTGTGCTGGATGCTTTGTTGGTCACTTTGGAAAGGAATCCGACTTGCAAATTGACGCAGGAAGATGTTGAGGTGAGTGGAGAGAGTATGGGTTTTGGATGGGTGGTGCTTTGGATGGGTGGTTTTCAGTTTTTGCAACCACGGGATACTGATGCCACGTGTCTACGATTCTATATTCTTCCTCAAATGGCCATGCAGCATTTGTTCGCCTTCAGTTATTATTTGCAGCAACATTTGTCCGATTTCTGTTTCAAACCGAATTATGCTAATGCCGAGGCGAAGTTTCGGGTAAGAAATTATGGGACTTTTGGAGAGTGGATGGAAAAAGATTTGTTGCAGGCGTACACGGAGACCAAATCGTTGTCGCAGGTGGACAGTGGCATATTTTTATATCATCCTAGAGTTGCTGGGGCCAAAGGTAAGGTCGGCTTGGTGATGTGACTTGCCGCCTGAGTCGTGGCCCAGCGACGCACCTAGAGGGGAGGGTTTGACTCGCGCCAGGTAGAAAATGATTGTCAAATATGTGTTGTGTTCCTTAGCCCTCGAGTACGCTGTATAGTGCTTGGATATGGATAAAATGTGACATGACATGGCGCCTAGAGTATTTGGGGGTGTGGCTAGGGCTAGGAACTAGGGCCGTGTAAGAGCAGGTCGCTGGTGAGATTTTTTCGCTTGATCTGACTGGCTGATTTTTCTGAATTGATGAGGAGCCACCCTTGTTTGTCAACCCATTTGGCAGGACTGTGGGGCGGCCTGAGTGCTAGCCAGGGAGTGGGATTGTGCGGTCATCTTCACCTTTGGTTATGTCATAGGTTATCCATAGCCAAGCACTGTACAGCGCACTCAAGGGTTCATACTGGAAGACTCCAGGGCAGATGCTTGGCCTGTCTGTTGGAGATCTAGGACTGTTGAGACATGGTGGCATGCTGGGAAAGGATCTTTCGGTGCTGACTGCGCCATCGACAATGGCCAGTGTGGGCATCTCAGGACGGGTGCATTCGAGCAGCAGCTAGGCTGGTGTCAGAGGGTGTATTCCCATTTCCGCCCGTGTCCCGATTCAGCGAGGGCTTTTTTTTACACACGGCTTAAGAAATATGTGCGAGATCACTAGCTGTGCGCTTACATAGGATTACATGTGCTTGTGCGGGCTTAGGCTTAGGCTTCGTCTGGGCGGCCTTGTGCGGGCTCGCAATATTTTGGTTAGCCGTGGTACTTTGCCCTCGCGGATACGAGACACTCGCTGAATCGGGGCACAGCAGAGAGCAGTTGCAGGCATCCACAGGAGTTTTAGTGATCTTCCGCAGGATAAGCCTTTCTAGCAGGCCTGGGCCGTACACGACCTCAGGCCACTCCCTTGTGTAACCAGTACTTGTGGGAAGGTCGCTACCTCCCCTGGCTGCGAGGAAGGCATAATCGCTAGACTTGGATACCTCAAGGCGGAGTTTTTTGCCCAGAGACTTCGGTCTCGACTATCTCCCGCCGCCTGGGTGCGCTTGTTGCACTTGTAAGATCAGCCTGAACCCATGGTCATGGGCGTAGAACATCGTAGGTCACAACAGTGGCATGGGAACCGAGGGCCCTGTCGTACGACAGGCGCTCTCGGATTTGCCTCTTCCTAGCGAATTTTCTCGAAATTTTCAGCGATAACCCAAGTTGATATCAGCGACAGTTTTGTAGAGAAAAATATGCTCTATCCAGCAGATATAATTTCGAGGCTTAATTTTTTCGTTTTCAGTTTTAGCCCAAGATTTTTCGTAAATTTTTGATATTCAAATGGCAAAAATTTGTTATAAGCGTAATAAAAGCGGTAAAAGTAAAATAGAGATAGCCAGTCGATAGAGCATATTTTTTTCTACGAGATCATCGCTGACATCAAGTTGGGTTATCGCTGATAATTTCCAGAAAAATTAGTCGAAAGCGGCGACGCATTTCGACAGGCGTGCCAGCATCGACCGACCCAACCCGACCCAGCGTCTGGATCGGCCCGACCCGATCCACCCGATCCACCCGACCCAACTTTGTATTGCGCCCACTCATTTGTTTTCTGGCATGATGCACATTCTTTCTTCGACAAAGAACCATCGATGACAGACACCCGCAGTCAGGAACAAGGGGCTGACGGATTTCGGGCAAAAGCGGACATGGGAGGAGAAGTTTAGGACTAAGTTAACGTGCTCGTCCCTTGCCCCATGCTGTCTGAGGCGACAGCGTAGAATTTCACAAATTTGTACTGTCCAACTGCACCTGCAATATCCCATTTCGCTTCTAGACTTGACTTCTTAGAGTAGAAGGTGGCCGGTATGAGGACAGATTTTAAAATTTCTTTGGGCTTGGCCCCCCCCCCCCCCCCACCTACCCCAATTCCTATGGGTTTGCCATTTGCCAGCCAGCAGTCATAATGACGGGTGCGGCAGTGTGTGAGGCGATCAACTCACATGGCAGGCTCCCTCTGACGGCCTCACTTGGAGCTGCTCCGCTGGAGCATCACCGCCGAGGGCATCCTGCGCCAGAATCGGCGTTTCCGGATGATAGAGGGCAAGAACGGAGGGCCCCGACTGGCAATCAGGACCAGTTTTCTCAATCGAGGGCACCACTTCCACCTCCAATTGAATTCCTGGTGAATCGCCCACAGCCAGTTCTCTGAGAACGGGCTTCCTAAACTGACGTCTTCAGCCAGAATAGAACTGAGGCGTTTCAGTCAGGGCTGCCCCCCCCATCAGCCTCTCACAAGCCAAATGAGCCCCCGCGCTCCCATGTGCACAGAAGGTGGATGGGGTCGAAACTTGCAAAGAAAACGTCGATGTCATGCATGGGCGGCCAGTCCAGTGGGTTGAAGTGTCGATCCTAGCTGCCTGCATGAAGACATGACTGGACGCCAGAGAAAAAACTTTGGCGGGAATCAAAAATTCCGATCCGTCCGACCCACAGCTTGGGTCGGTTCCCTCAAACCGATCCGGCCCGGATCGGTGGGTCGGTCGATGCTAGCAGGCGTGTGACTGATTAGCCCCTTAGGCACGTTTGGTCTCCAAGATGGTGTTTGCTTGCAGGTGTGGCGGTGATGTCGTACGCGTACGTGGACGGTGGGGGATATGGTATTCCCATTTTGTCCGTGGACCCGCTGGAGCCTATGGAAGGATTCTCGGCTTTCTTCCGGTCGGGATTCTCGTTTGAATCGTTGACTAAAGTTAGCGAGTTTGAAACGATGGGGCGAAAAAAGGCGGCACCGCCAGCGTTGCTTCAATTCGCTGTGTGGGAACGTGGCGAAGTGGGAATGACGCAGATGGCCAGTCAGTTGGAGAAATCGATTCGAAAAGCCATTTGTGATTTAGTAACTGAATATGGATTGATGACGGCGCCTTTGTTGGAAGGTACCATCTTGGATGGCACCATCTCGGAACCTGGATCGCCGACTGCTGGGAAGGGTGAGAAGTCTGATAAGAACAGGCGCGGGGTGAGTGGCGTGTGGGAAAAGCCCCCACCCGTTGGGTTGATGTTTTAGCCCCTGCGACTGGGAGGAGGGCTGAGCTCGTTTATCCCAGTGGGGCCAATGTGCGCGACTGTTTGGTCATTACGAACAGGTGGCAGCTCCCCCCCCCCGACCCGTCGGGTTGATGTTTCAACTACCTCATCCCAGTGTGCCCAAGTGCAAGTATTCGGTTTCAGGCGTCTACGAGACTCCTGTTTCGATGCCATTGCGTAAACGGCATTCGAGTGCTGCCATGCATTTGATGAGTCAACGTCAAAGCACGTCGAACGCCTCGCCATCATCGTTGGCACCCTGTTCAGCATTGGCAGTGGCGGCGCCAGTGCCTGGTTTGTTCAGTTTTGAGAATCTTCACGTAAGTGCGGGTTTGTCGAGCGAGAAATTGAGGGAGGACAGAGGTGCGGGTTCGACTCCCGCTGAGGGTAAAAGTTTTGTGAATCTATCTGTTGGTAATAAGTTATATTTTAGGCTCTTATGAGGAAAGCGACTGATAGCGGGCCGTCGCAATCGGGCACGAACGAGGTACGTCGTCGGCACAATAGTCAACAAACCTCAGGCGTGTTTCGAGGTGTGCAAGGGCCGGGAAATTTGACGGAGGCGACGAGTTGTTTGAATTCGGCTTATTCGGAAGTGGCATGGCAGTGGTTCGATTTTGTGTATCGCGAGTGCGGGCCGTCGTGCGTGCAACGATGGTCATTTACGATGGAGACGGATTTCAGTCGATTATTGATTATAAGGGAAGTGATCGAGGCCATGAGAAGATTCTTGGAACCGGATGTGGATATTGTGTGTTTTGCCGAATGCGTTCGACCGATGGGGGTCGTCTATGAATCGTATAAGCCGACGAGGCCGCCTGTGGTGGTGAGTGGATTTGAGTGTGAGGGTGGGACAGGGCACTCAGTGCTGTGTTATAGGTTGTGGACGAAGTGGAGTTGACGTCGTTAGATGAGAAGAGTGCTGGTCCGATGGGTGGCCAAGGGAATAATGCGTTCATCGTGCTGGGATTCTCGTCGGCTTTGTGGAAAGATACGATGCGGTTTGGTCGAACAACTTCGTACGAGGCTGTGCCGAAGAGTATCGCCACCGTTTGCGGGTCGTCGAGTAAGAGGGTACGAGTTGTTGGGGGAGCGAGATAATTGAGGTTGGTTATTGAAGGTCGAGTTTTGCAACGATTTCCACCCTTATTACCGTGCGGAGCCATTGGATTCGTGCCCAGGCAGCGATTGTTTCAGATTGTGTTCCGCGAACGACAGGTGAGTGTTGGGGTCATCTTAATTGTCCTATACTTTAACGTGGGCTAAGGATAAGGGCGTGGCAGTTTGTTGGAAAGGTGTGCCGCAGTGGACTGGATCTTGTCAAAGGAGGACGAAGGAGGGTACTGCGAGGGCACTGGGCTGGGCAGGGGCTTACAAACCAAAAGCTGGTTGCACTTGGGGAGGGTTTTTACCCATCCTTGTCGTTGCAGGGGTCTAGACTTGTCAGCTGACCCTATCTTGCCATCGAATAGGGTGAATGCGGGATGCACGCATGGGCAAGAGGTAACCTGCCCTGAGGGGACCTGGATTCGAGACCCCCGCCCCGTGAAGCCTCAAGGAGGGCTGGAGGGTGAGTCACCCACCAGGCGTGCAAGGCGCAAAGAACTTCACTAAGTTCTCAGGCGAACATTTTCCAGATCTGCCAAGCAAACTGTTACACCACCTTGGCGACGGGGAAAGGCATGGTTGCACGACGGATAGGATAGGAGTATGAAACGATGGGGGCTCCTCTCTTCCATCATTGGCTCGCTCGGCCGCCCTGACGCTTAGCGATACGGTCTCCCTGTCAGCTCACTCGGGCCCCGCCATATCCAGTGTTGCTGGTGGGTTCTAGGAACGGCCAGCCTCACTGCTAATGGGCATCTCAGGATTTGAGGAGTGCAATGCCCTCATCGTCGATCCCGCTCAGGGATCCCGAGGATGCGGGGCTGCGATGAAGCGTCAGTGAAGGAAGGTATCTGCAGGTATGAGCCGTCGCATATGCGCCGCCAGGAACCGTCTTACTGAGACTCGGGCATCCCATGAACTCCCGGTTTCAGCTGCAGTATTTATTCGCGTAGTTTTGCTTGACAAATACTCGGAGCCACCGGGATTCGAGCCCTGGGCATCCAGTACGCAAGTCGAAAATCATACCGCTCAGCCACAAGGGCCGCACTTATTGGGGGGAGGGGGTAAGTTCGAGGTGAGCAAACAATGTATGTGACTGGCTCAGGTTGACTCGAACCCGTCCCTTCATATTGTACATTGATATTGTGCTGTGCTGTTGGTCCACATATGAGATATACCTGACTGATGGGATGCGAAAATAAGTTTTTACAATTTGGGGGTCACAACTTTCGCTATTGTGTAACCCTCTGCTAGTGGGACTTGGAGAGTGAGAGAGAGTAATCGATCTCCCCTGGCTGGGGGACGTCAACCCCTCAGGTTGATGTTTCAGCCGCGGGTCCAAAGACTCGTCTGCACAGTCAGTCTTTCTTGTCCCGCCACACTCTCTCCTAGGCCTGCCAGGCGTGGCTGTAATTGCCATACAGACGAGCAAGGTTTTTGTGTCAAGTTAGTTAAGTATGCATATATAGCCTGTGTTAAAGTATAGGATAGTAATGGAAGTGACTGTTGACTGTTGTGTGAAAGTGAGATTTTTTAGGTGACGGCATATGTGTACAATTGTCTGGCGGAGATGAACAGTCATTTGGAGCGGACCCTACTGCGACTGGTGTCCTGGCACAATGCTCGCAGTCGATTGTTGAATCAAGTGTGCCTGCAGAAGATGGGATTGTTTCAAGTGCCTATGTATAATGTAAGATAGTCTGGGGATACCTTCCATTTGCCTTGGGCAGAACCCGTGGAAAGGATAGAAACGTTGCGTTGGGTTGTTGTGGGGCACAGGAATGGAAAAGAGGAACCCTGGCTGGGAATCGAACCCGGGTCTCCTAAGGAAGCGTGTGGCATGCTGACCGCCTGCCACCATCGAGGTCGTGTTTTCTTTGTCCTTATGGAATGTGTTTCAGGAGATGGAGGCCAAGGATAATCCCTATTATTTGTTCGCCTGGCCTGAAGCTGAATCTTTCGTGTCTTGTAATCTGCCGCCAGCACAGTTGATGAAAATGAAGGCCCAACCACAATTAGCCTCGCCCTATAAGCCGGGTGAGTGCGTGGAAGTTGAGGCATTTTGTGGACCGATGTTGGGAGTGGCTGTTTGTTTTAGAGCGTTGCGAATGGTGGCAATATTTGAATTTGAGTTCGTCAAATGATAATCGGGGAGGATTCGATCCTGTGGCCGCGCAAGGCATGCGATTTTTGCAATTTCGGAATTCATTTTTACGACAGAGGGAAGACGTGACCATACTCAGATCGGTCTTCCATCATTTGTCCAGATTGAAGAAGGATATGGAGGCGTGTTTGGACGTGAGTAGGGGGTCTGGCGGGGTATGAAGATCGTGGGGGGCATCAGGGGTATGGATGTGGGCCCTCTGGGGGCATTGGGGGCATGGGTGTGGGTCCTCTGGGGGCATCAGGGGGTATGGATGTGGGTCCTCTGGGGGCATCAGGGGGTATGGATGTGGGTCCTCTGGGGGCATTGGGGGTATGGATGTGCGTCCTCTGGGGGCATCAGGGGGTATGGATGTGGGTCCTCTGGGGGCATTGGGGGTATGGATGTGGGTCCTCTGGGGGCATCAGGGGGTATGGATGTGGGTCCTCTGGGGGCATCAGGGGGTATGGATGTGGGTCCTCTGGGGGCATTGGGGGTATGGATGTGGGTCCTCTGGGGGCATTGGGGGTATGGATGTGGGTCCTCTTGGGGGTTGAAGATCGTGGGAGCATTAGGGAGTATGGATGTGGGTTGCTGGGGGAATTAGGGGTATGGATGTGGGTCCTCTGGCGGTATGAAGATCGTAGGGGATGGGTAGGTGTAAGTATATACATGGGTCCTGCGGGGCTGTGAAGGTCTTGGGGGCATTGTTGGGTATGAATGTGGGTACCCATTCCTGAGCTCTCTCGATACTCCCGGTAGCGTGATATCAAGCCAATGGTTTGATGGTACAGCCATCTTCCTGGCTCGTCTGGAAAGTACACTAGGAGGCTTGGGTCTCACCTATCTCCCGTGGCTGCCCAAAGTGGAATATAAAATGAGATAGTGCCTTTTTAGGACGAGCTACTTCGCATAGTGATATCGCGTTCCCGACTGGTCCATTCAGTCTATACGCCGTTGCTGTTCAGTCCGGCGTGGAGGGAGAAGCTGGCAAGTGTGAGAAGACCGACGGCTACTGGATATCCCACTGCGTCGCCACCCTCGCCTGTGGCTTCTTCGGTGAGTGGTTGTGTGTTGGAGTGGGGGGACACGAGGTGAGCGGAGCTGTACATTTTAGCGATCGAGACACGATTCGGGTCCGAACACTGGCGTGGGCAGTCGGACGAGTTCGACTGCAGGTCAAATGGGGGTGGGACAAGGTGCGACGAGTGGTGTCGGCGGGGCCCCCATGTCGCCCGTTTTCGCACACAAGCCGAGCGCCACTTTGTTCACGACTGGTGTGGAGACGTGGCACGCCGAGGTGCAGAGGATGATGCTGCAACATTACGTGCGATATCTGTGCGAGCATTTGGGCCTGAGAGTATTGTCGAGGAAGCCACGAGGGCAGAGGTGAGCGAGGCAGCGTTCGGGTTGGAGCATAGGAGTTGCAGGAAGTCAAAGACCGCTTCCAGCGGCTGGTATTCTCAGCGGCTGTCGGTCAAGGGGGGTGGTGGGCTGAATGAGGGAGTGTGCTCCATAACTCTGGTGTGGAAGATCCTGGTTCAGTGCCAAGGTGCGTGGGGATAATTGGCCCGCAGCATGCAGCCAGCATCTGGGGGTGGTGTATAAGCTCCAGTGTGTAATACGTCTGGGTCCCTATTAATGACTGGTGGAGCTTGCACCACGCCGCAAACCTGTGGTAGCCAATCAAGTCTTCCGACCTAGGCTGAAACATCACCCTGACGGGGTGCGCTCTCAGCTGCAGGCTCTGCAGGATCGATTGACAGTCGGGCCTGTACAACTGGTTACTTCCTCCAGTACTATGGGCTGAAAATACATGACTGGGTTCTCTCGGAGGAGGCACATTCTCAAACATTGCAATAGTCATGTCACAGGAGGTCGTCAGTCGCTGTCATATCGCGATTGCTACCTACCCGGGGACTATTGCGAAAATATGGTTTCAGAGTGGGATGTGTAAAATATGGTTTCAGAGTGGGATGTGTAAAATATGGTTTCAGAGTGGGATGTGTAAAATATGGTTTCAGAGTGGGATGTGTAAAATATGGTTTCAGAGTGGGGTGTGTAAAATATGGTTTCAGAGTGGGGTGTGTAAAATATGGTTTCAGAGTGGGGTGTGTAAAATATGGTTTCAGAGTGGGGTGTGTAAAATATGGTGTCAGGGTGGGGTGTGTAAAATATGGTTTCAGAGTGTGTGTGTAAAATATGGTGTCAGGGTGGGGTGTGTAAAATATGGTTTCAGAGTTGGATGTGTAAAATATGGTTTCAGATGGAGTTTCCTTGATCGCTGGGTTTTCCAGGAGAATTGTAAAAGCTTATGTTTTAGTGACAGTAAGACGCCTAATGGCGGCACCACTCATCAGGAGATCGAGGCGTGGACGTACAGTCTGTCATCGACAGTGGTCACGTTTGTGCGATGTTTCTATAGCGAGCCATATTTCGCTGTGCACTTCTACGTGTTCGATGCGTCGACTTTGGTGCCCGATTTGGACACGGACGAGGACGAGGTGAGCTTAGGGCGGGGTCAGGCTGGCATTGAGTGAGGGTGATTGGCTTTTAGTCTGTCGACGATCTGACGGACACGTGGACAGGATTGGTGACGCGGTGTCACGTGCACTCGTTCTCTTACGATTTCCATATGCGACTGGTGGCGTCGTACGCGTCGGGGGAGCGAAGCAACGTGTTCAAACCTGGATACAATATGAACGCGTTTTTGGTGGATTTTTTGCAATATTACACGTGTCGTCCGCCTTTCGCCAGGACCTATGTATTCGAGGGTAAGTGGAGGGCGGAGGGGATTGTCGAGGAAAGTGGGGAAGGAAGGGCCTGTTGGCAGGTTTCGAGTAGAAAAAGCTTTCTAAAAAAATCAAAAACATGTGAGGGTTTAGCGGGATTCGAACCCCCGCTGTCAGGCCGCACCTAGAGTCGGGGTTCGAATCCAAGTCAGGGCAGAAGTTTTTGAACGTGTACATTGTTGATTTAGGAGTTGCTGGCGTTTTTGTCTAAATGAGAGCATGGTAATGCGGTGTGATTTGTTTCAGATCGTCTTTTCGCGCACGGCATGAGCGTATCGACGGATCAGTTGTACAATTATATTTTGGATCACGACAAATTATTTGGATTGCGTGTTGTGCGAATGCGAGTATCGGCCTCGAACGCGGACGAACCGGCCAGCGAATATTTGCTGACCTCGCACGGCAAGTTCACGGCTGCGGGGGGCGCTGGTTCGGGCCAGGTGCCTTTCCAAGTGCTCTACTTGGTCATGCGTGATTATGAGAATGTGGACGCGTGGAAGGAGTGGTTGTCGTTGAAGTTCTACGTGGTGTTTGTGGACCAGACCAATGTATTCCCGCAGTCAACTGGCTCGGTCGAGAGTGGTGATCATGGAAAGTAAGCGTGCGGCTAGGCCTGGTGTGGACGAGGGTAAGGGGTCGCTGTTTCAGGTACCATCGAGTACGTACCCCGAGTTGGGCGGTCGGTGCCGAGGCATCGTTTGGAGAAGATGCGGGACGGAGTACGGCTAGGCAACAACTGCGATCGGTCGAATCGGCGCCGTGTCGAGTGGACGCCCAGGATCGTCAGGCGACGTCGGCGCTTCGTGTCAGTCGTCGATCGATGTCTCGGGACAGTCGCGATGCACCCGTGGCGCCCCTGTTCGAGAGGGCCGTATCGTTCGTGGCCGCGGCCGAAGCGACGTCGTCGACGAGTGGGAGCAGCAATTTGAGCCCGGCTACTGTGCAGGAAAGTGGCTATTATCCGGTCGGAGTGGCGGCCATGGCTCACAATAGAACGGCATTTGGATCGATAGATGAGCAAATCAGTTGCGTCGATGTGGTCGACTTGTCCGCCGACGCGCCCGTCGCTGCGGCCGTAGTGAAAGCGCATTCGAGGACCAGGTCGTCGGCTGACGAATATTTCGCTGCAGTGAGCGAGGTGAGGGTTCGATTCCCGCTCGGGGATAATGTTTTTGATTTTTATATCCTCAATTAGTTGTTTTCCAAAATGTCAAAAATGGTTTTACGACTATTTGTGTGCTGTTTGCAGGATGTATAACTTATTCTAGCGTCTTCAAGCTTATTCTGTTCTCTTATGTCTTATTTTCTAGCGCGGTACCCCGATCCGTCGTCGACTGCCATCGTTGCGACCCATCGAAGGCACATCACTGCACACGGAGCAGGTGACCTACTTGACGTACGTGACTGACGATGAGTTCAATATGCAGAAATGCTTGGCTACTGAAGCGGGAAAATTCAAGGTGAGAAGCCATTTCGCCATTTTTAGGGTCTTTCATTCCTCAGGATTTCAGGATAAGCTGACTCATACGGTCAAAGAGGCAGCGTCGCAATGTAAACGAGATTTGTTATGGCAAAAATTATTGTGCGGAGTGGCTGGTGGAGATGGAGGGGGATCGAAAAAGAAGGAAGATGTGAGTTGAGAAAAAGAAAAAACAACGAACGAAGAAAAAACATTTGTTTTTTAGAATGTGGGAATACAATTGAGGGAATTCGAACTGGTTTTGAAAAGCGTACATTCCGTGCCATTGTACACGGTCGATCCGTCGTTGGAAACTTTGTTGAATATACCGATTTCGTGGTGAGTGATTGTGGACTTTGGATAAGTGGCTGCCACTTGTAGGTAAAAGTCAGTTTAAGATATTTGCCACCTTAAGTAAAAGTGTGTTTCAGATAAGTGACTGGGTAGGTTGAACTAGATTTCAAATTGCTGCCACTTGTAGGGTGACTGTGAGTGGAATCAGCTGTTACGTAGTCAAAGTGGGTTTCAGATAGTTGCCAGTTGCGTGTAAAAGTGAGTTTCAGATGAGTGGCTGCCCCCTTGTAGGTGAAAGCGAGTTTCAGATGGCTGCCACCTGTAAGGTAAATGTGGGTCGGATAGCTGCTATTTGTAGGTAAAGTGGGTTTCAGACAAGTGATTGATACCTGTTGGTAAAAGCGAGTTTCAGATGAGTGGCTGCCACCTGCAGGTAAAATTAGGTTTCAGATACGTGGCTGCTATTTGTAGGTAAAAGTGGGTTTCAGATAAGGGACTGTCTTGCCTTGGGTGAAGATAAAATATAACGGACTGACCAGAATCAAAAATGTTTTTCAGGTTGCCAACTTTGCTGCGAGTTTTGCAACAAAAGTACGGAGCTCATTGTCGTCATTTCGTTAGTGGCCAGGAGCCGGGCAGGCAATATTTGGTATGTCGAATAGTTTTTCGTTTTGACCCACAGACCACAGAAACCCCACATTTTAGGCCGTCCTAAACTCGAATTATTTAGATAGTTTCATTTTGGTAGCCGTTGAGAAAAATGCCGTTTACGCGGACATAAAATTGGTTTATAAAGATTATTCGGCCGTAACGGCTGAACCAAGCTCGAGTGCTGTTGGCGGAAGCGGGGCTGCCGAAAGCAAATTGTATCGCTCAAAAACGATTCAAGATTTTTGTGAAAGTTTTATACAAACTTTAGTTTATCATCAATGGACAAAATTATTGCCTTAGTTGCATGTGATTTACAGGTTTATGGGTTTCGATAAATTGCGGTTAATTTGGTAACGCCATTTTGATTAAAAAATATTGTGAATAGAATCTAAATAATCTCTAATTTGGTCATCGCCGCGGGAAGGCGACTCCGATTTGGTCGCAAAATGTTCCTTGGAACACATTCTTGGACGCTGTGGCGGCTGATGGCTAGGCTGTCAGCAATGGCTATATATCTCAAAAATACACTTCGGCTGCTTTGCCGATAGAACAACGAACGCCTCCTATCTTTATGATGGGGGCAAATATCCGGAAATTTGCTCCATGACATGTGAGGCAACCATCCGGAGGTTTGCCCTAATGGTGTCAAGCATCCGGACACTTGCCCCCATGGTGTCAAAAACCCGGACGCTTACTCCCACGGTACCAAACATCCGGACGTTTGCCCTCCCGGTATTACACATCCGGAAATTTGTCCCCATGGTGCCAAAACTCCGGACGCTTGCTCCTACGGTATCAAAGATCCGGACATTTGGCCAACGATTTGCTGGGTCAAATTTCCGGACATTTGCCCCTATGATCGGCTTAGTCAAATATTTGACCATGATCAGCAGTGCCAATCACATGACCGCTGGGATACTTGAGGTAAGAGGCCTAGTCAATTTGAAATTCGCGCCTTTTTGCGAATTTGTTTCCAATATTTGCAGGATCCCGTTAACATTTTTATGTTGCGTTTGCATTTCAGATGACTATGGGCAATCGTGGGGGCAAAGCGAGGTTGTGGAAGGAAGTGAATGATGATGTGTCGGCAAGCATGATGGCTGATTCTCCGCCCATCATTCCGAAAAGGTAAGCGAGGAGATTCTGCCCTGGGAGGGCCTTGGGTAATTCAGCCGCTTTGAGCCCTTTAAATTTTGGCGGGAATTCAAATTTGTTACTGATCGCAGTCAAGGGCGGCTGCCCCTAAAGCTTATATCAATACTGCGTTTGTAGGGACTACGAGCACAGCCCAGTACCATCGTTGCCGAGGCAGGATCGCAGTGTATCGAGTGCTGGTGCGAGGCGAGTGGGGGAGACTAATCGTGCGGACATGGAGTGAACGAGTGGCGAAGATGCGGCCGCTCGTCCATCGTCCTATTCGGAGAGTGGATACGGGGCGCCACCGAGCCAAGGCCAAATGGTCTTGTACACTGGCGGTCCACCCCCACCGATGGCCTTCATGGGACCCCCTGAAGCAGCCATGTTCCTACCACCCATTGCCATGATACCGTTCGGAGCACCCGGCATGCCACCCCCGCACCACCACCAGACATGTACGGATACGGGGGGGGGGGGCATGCCGTTCGGACCACCACCCCCAATGTTCATGGACCAGCAGCCACCACCGCCCGTCATGATGGAAGAAGGGATCTACGGGCCGCCACCCCATGGACTTCGAAATTTTCATGTGGAATCAACAGAAAAACAAAAAAAGGCAAAAAACCCAAACGTTGGAGGAGTATGGACAAAATTATTGCCTTGGTTGCACGTGATTTACGGGTTTATACAGTAGTGCTCGATAAATTGCGGTTAATTTGGTGACGACATTTTGATTAAAAAATTTTTTGTCAAAAGAATCTAAATAATCTCTAATTTGATCACCTTATTAGTGAACGACATCGTAGACGAGACCCGCCATAAAAAAGCGAATACCAAAAGCGACGAGAGAAGAAAATACTTGAGTAGCTAATAGTATTTTGACCAAATCGACCTCGCGTTGTGGCCCGATATGAATCAGGACGAAATTAATTAAAGTCAAATTGTTGCATTCTATTTTTCCATCTTTCGTTTCGTAAAGGCGAACGATTCGAAGTGGTGCCAATTTTTGAATTATTGATTGTACTAATGGCGAGGCCTCGGAAAGGGCGAATCTGCTGGCCTGCACAGTGTCCGTTGCGGGGTCGTATCTGAAACAGAGGCGATCTAAGGACGAAAAAGTGACTAATCGAAGACAGACTTACTTGGGCAATCGATGCCGAGGACACGGCACGAATTTGAACAATTGCGGAATTGAGTAAAGGAAATTGATGATTTGAGGCAAGAAGAAAAGTAGAAGGGTTTTACTAAAATGACCCAAAATTCCCACCACGGCGAATGTCATGCCCGAAAAGTAGCAAAATGTGTCTCCGACGAAGACTCGGGCGGGATACCTAAAATTGAAAAATTTTTTAAAAAATTACACTTTTTAAATATTTTTTTGCAATTTACTAAAAATATTTTGACTAGACCCTTTTTCCATGCCCGCAATCAAAAAAATGCCTAAAATGATCGGAAAGGCGCTTTCACTTTCCCACAATCCCTATGACAAAGCGCGCGAACTTTAAATTTCAATTTTACAGTCGCCTGTAGTTTGACTGATTATGTTTGTTTTCTTTTTCGATCTGAAGTTAAAAAGTTTTATAGCAATATTCCGCAAACTTGTCTGCCGAATTAAATTTCAAATTTTTGAATTCGCGCGCTTTGTTATAGGAGCTGCGAGGAAATGAGGGTACCTACCCGATCTCACTCCGCTATCTTTAAGCGCCATTTTCTCAACAATGCGCGCATGAAAAAGAGTGAACTTTGGAATTTATGCACTTTAAACGGCGTAAATTGATTTTAATGTAGCTAAAATGATTAATTGAATGATTTACTCACCAATTCCATTTCAGCAAGGCGGCCGTGACAGCAGCGTAAGGCAGAAGGATGTACATGCTGAATAGATGGTACCATACTTGAGTGTCCAAACCTGAAAACCAGCGAATTACGATCAGTAATCTGACCAATTTTACCGCCTTTTTTGAAAATTGGATTTTGACGATTTTTGGTGACCCCGCTTGATAAAGCCCTTCGGGAAGGGAGGGATCGATAACTTACGATATAACTTACGATATAGCTGTAAAATATTGAAGACTATGACGGAGAGGGCGATGACGAGGGCTTGACCAGCTTCCAGACCATTGACCCCGGCGTATATGTTGATGGCATTTGTGCAGAATACGGCCATCATTCCCATGTAAATGTAATAGAGGGGGCCTGAAATAGAAATGCCGCTCAAAATCTGCTCGATATCGATTTTTTAAATCGATTATCGTTCAGTTATCAATTCGGTTTTGAGTTTTCAACATTTTTATCGAATCGATAATTGAACGGAACGATCGAGCCGGAAAATGCACTGAATTTTAATCGATATTGATTTGATAATCTGGTATCGATTGATCGATTATCGATATCGATAACAGAACGGAATGACCAAACCGAACGCATTTGTGATCAGAAATGCATTAAATTTCAATTGATCGATTTGATATCGAGTCGATAAAATAACGGAATGATCGAATCGAATCGCATTTGAATCGAAAAGGATTGATTAGAGGCCTGCTCACCAATGTTCACATCATCGCCCAATATGCTTTTGAACATTTTCGGCACGATAATCGAAGTCGAACCGACATTCACCGCGTAGACCATCAATAATGGCAACGATGCCAGGGTCGGGAAGAGGAGTTTGTGTCGCCATCGTAAATCCAACACATCATCAGCGAATCCAAGAAAAATCATGCAGCATATTGAAATTAAGGCTGATAAAAATTCAACAAACTAAAAAAAATCAAAAATCGATTAAAATCGATCGATTGATAATTTTCAAAAAAATTATTCCGCAAAACTTACTCTTGCGTAAGGAAAATAAGGATCTGGTAACCAACTACAGAATGGGGCTGGGATGAATACGAATAGCGCCATGAGAAAAACAGTGGCGATAACGACACCCATCGGTTCGGGCCTAAAATTTTATGCGTCAAAAATTCAAAAATTGAAACAGAACATCAAAAAATTTAAAAAATCTAGATGAAATAAAAAACTTACACCTGAGTATGTTTTTCTTTCGGTTTGCATTGATCCACACCGAACATTCGACGATTCAAAAAAATCGGAACAAATTCGGCGATAAGTTTATTTGATAGAAAATAACTAAAAATGCTCAATAAAGCATTGTATGCCACGACGTACATTTTGATATTTTTCAGATTTTAATGACAAGAAGTTTTTACATTTGATATGAATGTCTAATTTTCATTTTATCTTTTCGCCGCCAAGTTCCAACGTGGACTTTCCGCAAGCTGTAGCGGTTACAGTATGACTTTGTGATTAGCAGGTACTATAGCATTTCAAACAGATTTCCGCGGTTTTTGGTCATCAGCTTAAAAATGTTAATACGCGTCTCGCATTCTTTTTATGCTGTCTAAAAGCAAATACAGCTGCAAATACCAACTTAAACACCTTGTTTGGTTAGAAATGTTATTTTTAGTGAACCTTAAACTGTAACTCATCTTTACCGCTTGTTGAACGATAGCCAAGGTGAGAAGTAAGTTTCACACGCTTAAAGCTTTGTTTCCTAGACATTTCAATTGAAAACAACAAAATATATTTAAGTATTTCTGAAATTGTTCTTTTTGTGCTATTTTTGTTTTGTTTCACCTGCATTGTGATGCTTTTAATGCAAAAATCAAATTTTTAAAAGGGGCGATATAATTACTGGATCGGTGCCCGGTCTAATGACTGTGGTGAACGATCCAAGTCTCACGACCAGGTGCTTTGTTAGATCGATCGATTAGATAAATGCGCGTAATCGGGAATCGTTTATTCAATTTATTCAATCCATTTTTGTGATCTCGTTGATTATTTAGCAGAAAAATGCACGATACGCCTACAAAATTGCAAGAAATTTGTATGGACTCATTATGCGAAAGTGTTTGGGCCATGTGCACGGTGGATCAACAAAATCAAACATCGAAATCGAACTTTTCCAATTCGGCTTCTGGATCGTCGGGCGAATCGATGGAAGTTGATGATTTAATGCAAAATGAAGGAGCGTCGCAATCGAGTCATCAAATTGTACGTTTACCATGTGTCGTATCCGATGAACTACTTCGACATATGAGCGAGAAAAGTCGATTAAACGACGATACATTGCGTTTTTTCGATTCGAATCGAACATCATTGAAACACATTCATTTAGTCGCCAATAGAAATACATTTAGTGGCGAATCATTAGAAATTTTGGGCGATCATAATTTAGAATCAGTAACATTACAAAATTTTAAAGATAATTTAGAATTGGGATTTGATCGATTTATTGATCAATGCATGAATGAGTGGACGAGAACAAATTTGCTATCGTTGAATGTTCGTGGCACGTTCGCATACAATTTAGTTGATCGTATTGAAAATATTTCGAAATTAATCAATTTACGAGCATTAACCGTGTCCGATACACCGTTCGATGACGCGTGTTTGACCCGCGTATGTAATGATTTGGTACATTTGGAATATTTGGATATTAGTCATACGAAAGTGAAAGATATCGGGCCTTTGTTATTGACGAAGGATCGTCTGCGAGTCTTGTTC
This sequence comes from Mesodorylaimus sp. YZB2_4, assembly GCA_030248295.1. Taxonomy (NCBI): domain Eukaryota; kingdom Metazoa; phylum Nematoda; class Enoplea; order Dorylaimida; family Dorylaimidae; genus Mesodorylaimus; species Mesodorylaimus sp. YZB2_4. Next base: position 109,293 of record JASANH010000918.1, on the reverse strand, counting down.
GTTCATCGACCTCGATTGCGCAGTACCAACGAGGCATTGGATGTGTTGATGGAACTGCATAAATTAGAAGTAATCGATATTTCCGATTTCCCCAAAACATCGATACCTGTGGCAATTGATCAACAACGTGGACGACTGGGCGTATCGTTGATCAATCGAGCCAGTGAACGGTGCGTTTGGAGAAATTTGAAAATGATCGATATGTCGGGCGATCAAGCAAATTTTGATACGAATGAATTTAGGTAAGGTTTTGGAAGGAAAATGAATTTCAGTTTTGAGGTGTTTTTTCTTTCGCCTTTTAGGCCTTAGAAAATTTTTGCTTTCTGGCTAAAAGTAGACATGTTAAGGTTTTAATATGAATTTTCTTGTCTAAATTTAAAAAATGTAGCTTCTTTTTCCAAGCATCACTAAATTGCACTTTGGACTAGGTTTATAATTTCATTTCTCTTTCCAGGTCCTTCCTGACCCAGCATCCCACATTGGAATTTATGGGTTTATTAATGACGAACGCGTGTTTTTTCGACAGCTTAACAAATGATAAGATGAAGGTGAGTATGGACAATGTAGATGAGATATCTGAAACTATATTTTACGCACCCCTGCGAGAACCTTTGCCTGATCTCATGCAAAAGCGAATCTCGTCTTGGCTATCTTGAGTTTGTCAGATCACGTTGTTGTGGAATGTGTAAAGTATGGTTTCAGATGGTAGGAAGATGTGGCACATTCTTCAGGGTGTGTAAAATATGGTTTCATGTGGTAGGCAGATAATCCACATTCTGGAGGGTATGCGTAAAATATGGTTTCACGTGTTGGGAAGATCTGGCACATTCTTGAGGAGAGTGTGTAAAATATGGTTTCAGGTTAGTTGTATTGGACTCGATGGCAGTAACGTATGTTTTTTTAGGTGGCTGGTGATGCGAGCAAGTCGCAGATATTGACGGCATTGCAAACGTATTATTCACGTGATTATTTTTGTTCCCGTTCCATGTACCTTTTGTTTGGAATTTTACAACAAAACGACGAAGACTCGATTTTGGATGAGGAAGAAAGAATTTTTTGCATCGAAGTACGTTTGGACGTGGTTGATTGGTGGGAGGGATCAAAAACTTGAGCCTCGACTGGGAGTCGAACCCGGGCCTATAGGAGGAATATTCGACTCGATAATCACTTGTACCATCAGGACTGGAAGATTACAGTGTAAAGTGTGAGTAGAATATTTCCTGTTTTAGCAAGTTCTACGAGGCTTGAAGGCCAATTTCGATAGTCTGTCCGTTCAAATGGCAGGTACGGCGTGCTTGTATAATTTGTGTCGAGGCGAACGAGCGACCAGTATTCCCCCATCCTTGCTGAGACGCATCGTGGAGAGCAGTTTGACGGCCATCGAGAAGCATTCAAAGACGCCTCAATTGCATAAGAATGTTTGGCTGACCCTATGCAACGATCATGTGCTCCAGTCGGGGGTAAGCAGTAATGGGGGGAGGGGTAGTGTGGACTAATGAAGTGAAGGGAGCGCAAAGAGAGTCAGTTAGTTTGGTGCTAAGATAGTGGGGTGATTGAAGGGACGAGGTTCGATTCCTACTCGCGGTTGTAGTTTTGTATTCTGTCTGTGGCCTGAAACTATATTTTACGCACCCTTGAAGAAACATTCAAGGATGTGGATCCGGGGATTCTGCTAAAACTAGTTCTTTTGTCATCTTTGTATTTTTTCTGAACGAGTTGTAAAATATAGTTTCAGGTTGAGGGTTCAACTGACCAGTTTTCTGTTTTTGTGGGTGTGTTTTATTATCTGAATGTATAAATATTGATTATTTCAGGCCTTCGACATGTTTCGTTGTTGCACGGCAGCCTTGGATTCGATGGTGAGGAACAGCGATAGTTCGATCACTCGCATGACCGTGGCCATTATATCCATATTGGCGGCCAAGATACCGACCGAGATGACCACGAGATTGGGCACGAATCGGGTTTATATGCGATTCTTGTTGCGGGTGGTGGCGCAAAAAGCAGATGGTAAGGTCGTAAAATGTGTTGCAGATGTGATGGAGCAGAAAATGACGGGGTTTTTTTCCAGCACAAAGTCAATGGTACGTTCAAAACGGGCTGGATGTGAATGATCCGGATCAACAGTTGAATGCACCGCAGCCGGATGTGACACTCAAGTTCACACTGAGCGCCCTATGGAATTTGACAGGTATGTGGTGTGTGAGGGTGTGCTGGTTATGGGGGGCTGGACGAAGGCTGCTCCAAGGGTCTCTCTTCGCAGGAATACACGACCCAGGGGTAGGACTAGATCAGTTTCAGCCTGGCTGAGTATGTCATGTCATACTGTATCCATAGCAAAGCACCACTGCGCACTCGAGGACTAAGGAGCTCGTATTTGATAATCATTTTTTACCCAGGCGGGAGTCGAACCCCCCTGTAAGTGTGAGAGGCAGACGCCTTAACCCGCTAGGCCACGACCCGAATGCAGGGGCGTACGCAAGAGTCAGGTGCCGGAGGGGGCCAGATGCAAAAATGTAGATTTCAGTATGTACAGTAGTGTTGGATAGTAGTGCAACGCTTTGGATGACAACAGCAGGGTCCCCCTGTGGCCATTTCTGGTTTTGCGGGAGGCCATTGCTCACCTTGTCCCCCTGCGTACGTCACTGGAGTGTGCGCAGGGGCAAGTCGCAAGATATGGCAAAAGGTTGAGCCTTGAGTGGGAATCTGAGGTCTTGGCCTGGCGGGTTAAGGCGTCTGCCTCTCACGCTGGGTGCGCACTTACTTGGGAGGGTTCGACTCACGCCTCGGTAAAAAATGATTGTCAAATGAGTGTTCCTCAGGCCTCGAGTGCGCTGTATGGTGCTAGGCTATGCATAAAGTATGACATATGATATGATCGAACTCTCCCCTGTAAGTGTGAGAGGCAGACGCCTTAACCCGCTAGGCCAAGACCCGAGTGTAAGCAGAAGGAAGTCGGGAGCTTTGGCAAAAGGTGGAGCCCTGAGTGGGAATCGAACCAGCATGCCTGGCATTACGGATGCAATGTATTGATTAGAAGCCGATGTCGCGAAGCTTAAAGACCTTAGACTTGCGTTTGTAACTGCCATTTCTGGGAGGTGGGCGCTTTTTCTGGCATGGCATGGCAGAGGTAGCATACCGATCGTCTTTTTGTAATGCGCCTGGAATGTACAGGATTCCTGCTTTAATACTGTAGCCTCCTAGGCGCGCTGCTATTTACTTTGGATAGAGAATAGTCATAATTGGGACCTAAGATACCGGGACTAGGTTCGATTCCCAATCGGGGTTGTAGTTTTGTATTTTTTTGGCGCCTTTCAGGTTCTATTTGGGAAGATGAGAGGATTATGTTTGTTTTCTAGACGAATCGCCGCAGACGTGTCGATGTTTATTGGAAGAAGGCGGGTTGGATGTGGTGATCAAAGTATTGGAAATATTCCACGATCATTCGATCGAGACGAAAGTGTTGGGTTTATTGAATAATGTGGCCGAAGTGCACGATTTGAAATCGCGTCTTTTATCGCAGTCGTGTTTGGACGCTATCGGCCGTTTGTTACGTTCATCGAAAATTGATGTTAGCTATTTTGCGGCTGGAATATTGGCTCATTTGTGCGCCGATCAAGAATGGCATATTTCTGAACCGACCCGCGATGATTGCTTGCGTGCTTTGGTGAGTGGGTGTGGCCGGGGGGCTGAAGATAGTGACCGGAAATAATGCCCATTTTAGGAAGATTCCATCAGCAAGTGGGTACCGGCTGAAACGGAAATGGTTGCGTATCGATCATTCAAACCATTCTTTTCACTTTTGGCAAAAAGTGGGATGCCGGCTGTTCAATTATGGGCAGTATGGGCCATCAGGCACGTGTGCTCGAAGAATGGTAAGTGTGAATGTGGTGAGAGTATTTCAGTCAAGACGTGCTTCTGATTTCAGTGGAACGTTACGTGGATATGTTCAAGGAAGAAGGTGGTAAGGACGCGTTGGAATGTGTGCTGGCGAGCAATGCCACCAATACGGATCACCATTCTGAATATGTACGTCAATTGATCGACGATGTTTGCAAGGATATTTTAAGCATATTAGCTTAAGGTTAGTTTTTTGCACGAATATATATTCACTTGTATTTACTGGTTGATTTCTGTGTTCTTATATGCAGCTGTGAATTGACTTGTGATTTATAAGTATAATTTGTATGGACTGGAGAATTATTGATTGTCATTGTCGAATATCACATTTAAATGATTGCATATCACAATTGTATAGTTTGGCGCTCTTTCTGCGCTTGCGCCACGGCGATTTGCAAACATTGCAGCCATTCCTCAGCGTTTTTCCTATCTTTCGCCTGAAATAAGCATTTTGGGATAAAGAAGGGCAGAAATGGATTTGATTATCTTACTTTCAAGACATAGGAGCAATCGTCATCGGTGAATATCTCGAATGCTTTTGGGATGGCTGCACGTCGTCCTTTTCTACTACTCACCGATTTCACAGATCGAATGGTTCGTAAATCGATAGCCGCTGGCTCACTGACCACGGAGCCACGATAGGATAACGAGGCTGCTGACAAAGTGAAGTAGCGGGTGCGCCAACGTTTGAAGAATTTCCACCGTCCTTTTTTCTCTTTTAATTGGCCCTGAAATGCCAAGTTTATTACACGCTGGACACTGCGTGTATAGGTACAGTAGGACACGTGGAATAGTTGCATACACCTACAGGTCGCGGTTGCTGTGGCCTATGTGTGTACCACTCCCATAAAGGGCGAGGACACTGCATGTATGTGCACAAAACACCAAGTAGAGGACTATATGCACGAAAAGATACACAAGCCTGTATGTAAGTACATATGTATATGGATGTGTATCCGTACATACATCCTGTACATATGTATCACGATGTCCCACACACATGTATTTTTGTGTATCCGTATATATGTACAGGATGTAATACGGTTTTGTGTATGTATGCAGGGCATCCTGTATATTTGTGCACTTGTACATATGTACAGGATGTCCTGCATATGTATACTTGTAAATATATATAGGATGTCCCGCATATATGTACATACATACATATATGTCCTGCACATATATATTTGTAAATATATACAGGATGTCCTGCATATATGTATACTGTATATTCAAATGTATGTGTACCCGTATATACATCCTGTATATATGCACCGGGATGTCCTGCGCACATATATACACGTATATGTGCATATATACATCCTGTAAATATGCATGTCCATGCATTTAGGATGTTCAGTATACATGTAGATGTATACGGGACATGCACATCCTGTATTTACCTTCATATATGCAGGATGTATGTATACCTATATATGTGCAATATACTGTCCATACGTACATACATGCATGTATACAAAATACACAGTGTGTACAACCTGTATACTGTACATATACCAAGCATCCACTTTACATACTGTAGGTACACCTCGACAAGTAAACATAGCCTGTCTATATCGTATACAGTTTGCTGTCCATCCACACACAACACTGCACTGCAGGCAACCGAGCTGGGATAGTCGCACGAATAGACAAGACTCACCTCGATGACGGGCAAATTGGTCTGCGTGAGGAAGTTTCGAACCTTATCGGGATGATTGCAGGCGAAACAGGACCATCGTTTCCTCAGCACGTTCAATGCGAACACATCGAAATATCGATGCGCTTGTAACTCGGCCACCAGCAACTGTTGGTCCTTGTGATTGGGAAATGCCGACGTGACCAAAGTTGTAAAGCTTCTCCCCCTCGTGAACGTAGCTGGTAGACATTCCCAACAGATTTTCAATCGATGCACACTGTCGTGTTTTTGGCTGACCGGTTCGTGCGACTGAGCCTACATCGAGTTAAGGTCACAATGGGCCAGACGGACGTTCCAGACCAGGACTGACTAGGAAGTCAGGCCAAGATTCAGGTGTGTCCTATGCCAGTTTAGGATTGACCAATGGTCAACACAGGCCACGACTGACCAGACCATGGTTGACCAACGGTCAACGCAGACTACTCACTAACCAGTCAGACTAGCCAAGGCTGACACGTGTCCTATGCCAGGCCACTGTCGATGGTTGTCAGTCGTGGCCACCATTGACCAGGGGTTAAAGCAGACCACACACTGACCGATCAGAGCTATGACTGACATGTGTTCCATGCCAGTGTACCATTGGCCAACGGTCAACACAGACCAGCCATACCAGCCAGAGCTCCCAAGCAGACATACCTGAATTTGTAAGAACATCATATGCAACCACAACGAAGCGTGCTTGGTCTTGAAGGCGAACAAGGTGCAGCTATGAAGGCAATACTCGCTCCGTTCTTGGCAGGCGAAGTGCACACGCATTCGCTCCTTATTCCCGCTCTCTGCAAGGAAAACCACGCACATTAAGATCGGAAATCAAAAGCAACAAATTTCAACTCTCACCCTCCACAGTGCACTGGGCAGGCACGGGGCATCTGGCGAATAATTCGGCCATGTATGCCCGGATTTTGTGGAAATGCTTTTCGCAAAATTGTCGAACCGCATCCGTGCCACGTTCCAAGGCCCCCTGAAAACACATCCATTCTAGGACTGTGACCAAAGTACAAAGGTGAAACTTACGTGCAGAGCTGATCCATTGTCAATCAGGGCCCTGAAATGGAAATGATCATATTCCATACATCCGCCACGTATGGGCGAAATAAGGAGTAGACACAATTTCCCGCCAATTCTCTCATTTGAATCTTTCAGCGATAAACTGCTTTTTGCTGCGCGTATACTACAGAATCCTAGAGCCATGGCATGCTCTCTATTGCAAGACAATGGGTGCAGGCCACTATAAAACATGCCCTTGACAAGCTTGCAGCCAATCTGCTTGGCCATGATAGCTGCTTGGTCACAATTGACCTGGTTAGTCTCGGCCCTTCCACCCACTCCATCACTTTATCGGTCGATATCCAGGCAATGACTAGAGATAAGATCGTGATCGTGATCTCATCTCAAGGCGGCCAATCGATGCCACATCAATCGCTACAAAGATGGAGCGGGTGGGCAGGCCGAGACTGCCTCACATTTCACTGACCCCTCCCCCCCCCCTCTTCTCACCTCATATCACTCGGCAATGCGCTCGACGAAGGTCTGGACGATTGCAACGTGCCCGTGGACTGTGTGCACGCGTCGACCATCTCGGGACTGCCCCCGTTACATTCGTCCACGTACACGACCGTGCTGTGGTTCTGATCATTTGTAGTCGTTGAGCCCTGATCGGCGGGCGAGGCTTTGAAGTCGGACGACGTGGACGGCACCACGGCCAACACGCTGCCACTACCCGTTCGCTGAGTTATCGACTTGTCCTTGTTGAACGTGGTCACCACGCGACTGCCAGTCAAACGCGTGTTGGCTCTAAAAGACACAACGCGCATTCAGTGCTTATCACATCGATCAAGCAATCGATTAGGACAGATCGAAATCACATCAGATCAGATCACAGCAGATCAGCAACTGGTTAGGACAGATCCAGATCGGCATTAGATCAGATGAGATAACAGTAGGGTCAGAACGGAACACATCCAAGTATGGGCAAGGTCGGCTGGGTTAGAGGGGGTTTAGGGCGGAGGGGAGGGGGAGAGGGTAGAGATCAGATCAGATCGCCTAAGCCTGATCTGATTGCGTGTGAGCCAGGTCAGGTTTGGGTCGAGTCGAGTGAGTGAGTTGCATGACTGTTTCCATACAGTAACCTGAGATGGGGGAGGGGGTTCGAGAGGAAGGGTTCGATGTTCTGGCCGGCCCAACGGGGAGGGGGGGTTACCCCTCCCACCCCCTTGCCCATACTTGAACACATCAGATAAGCAATCGATTAGGACAGATCCAGATCAGATCAGGCTACAAAAGGTCAGATCAGGTCACACCAGATCAGATAACGTCAGGTCAGATCGGGCTTGGCCATCACGCAATAAAAACTGACGGCCCCTGATCGCCAGGACAGAGTGCCACATACCTGCTGGGTATGAGGACGTCGGGTATTCGTTGATAATGACAATAGGTATGGGAGTGATGGCCATTAAAGGGCACCACTCGTCCCTTTGCGTTCAATTCCAACTGCTGATACTCGTTGATGTGGCCAGTGGGGAAGAGATAGACCGAATTCCTGTCGCCCTTGTGATAATAGTGACCACTCGCCATGGGACCCTTCGTCGTCGTCACCCCTAATACGGGCGACAATTCTTGACGAATTCGTTCCAATTGTCGAGCTCGCACAGCCCGCGGTGGTTGAATCATCAAATTGCCGATACTCTTACTTCGACCTTTCTGATAAAACGGAGATGGCGGGCCTGGCTGCGAGGGCGGAATCGTACTGGCCACAGCGTTCACGATCGGCCTATTCACTGAGATCAATGTCACGCCTGATGGCCGAGTGCTCGTCCGCCTAGAATGACACCCGTCCCATCAACCAGCTGATCCATCGAGGCACCCAACAAGCACGAGACCCAGCAGCCCTTTCATACCTGTGGTACCCACGACAGTGCAACCAGCATTGCTGGGCGGTAGATCTAGGAGACGTCACCCCCTCAAGTCGATGTTTCAGCGGCAGACTTGCCTTCCTCTACTCCGAGTTTTTATCCCAGAGACTTCAGCCTCTACTGGGTATCTCCCGCCGCCTAGGTGCAGGTGCGCTGGTTACAGTAAGGGTACTGGACGACACATGCACAGCAGAGCCCCTCGCAGTTTCTTGCAGCCCTCTCCTCCCCTGCCCTTGCTCATTGTGCTCAAAGCGGAACTTCGCTTCCTAGCTATCGCTTCTTGTGTTTCCAATCACGATTCAGATGTAGCCCCAGAATCCATTACAGTACCCCTACTTCTCAGCCCCCCACCAGCACTTACTGACAATGCTCTTTGATCCTGACAATCGAGCTGGCCACCAAGGCCGCCGTGCTCGGTTGACAAGCCGATATGTCCTCGATTTCGGCCAAATATGGCCTCACAACATCCGCGTACATGTCGGCCAATGGTTCCAATTCTTTCATTAACGACGGCAAAACGCTGCTCTCCGTCTTGTAACATTGATGAATCAGAAACGTCACTGCTTCTTGAGCGTTGGCCTGAAAAGCAATCGATCCTCCGCATCACCCGTCAGGGTCATGTTTCAGACACACTTGATCACTTAATGGTCATCAGATCCGATCCGATTCAGATCACTATACTGATCGGGAACGGGCAAGGTCCGAAGACTTAGTTGGCTTTCTGACTTCCAGGGGTGATTCAAACGGACCACCAGCCACACCCTCCCTTCTACACCCTGCAACGATCATTCACCCACATCCACATTTTCTGTCCAACACGATCAAGTATTTCGTGGACAAAAACACACCGGAATTTCGAATATGAGCTCACTAGCTGCATAAATTACGAACAGTTCCAAACAAGTAAGGACTATTTGGCTGAGGGACCTGCCTGCACAGACTCGTCCGCCTCAGCACCTACGAATACTTCCTCAGGTTTGATCAAAGGCGAAGCTACCTCAAGCTCGAGCTAAGCTAAAATGAAGTACGTTCAGCTTTAGCTAAGCTAGAGAAGCTTACTGTAGGTAGCTTGAGCAAATCCACTTAAGCTTGAGCTTAAAACAAGCTGAAAAAGCTTAAGCTTAAGAAGCTTGAGCTTATAACCTAGTACCTCTAGCTAAAGCTCACTGAAGGTAGCTTCAGCTTTCTAGCTAATAGCTTAACCTGAGCTAAAAAAGCCCAGGTAGCTTTAGCTTAAGCCAAGTTGAACCGACGCACCTTAACTTAAGCTTAAGCTACAGCTAAGCTTAAGCGACCAACAATATTTATCAAACAAGGAAATATAAAATTTCCTCACCTTATTCAACTTTCCAACAGCGGCAATAATTTTAATTAAATTCGCAATTTGTGACGAACCACAAATTTCTCCACTTTTTTTCAACAAACCAATTTGATCCGATAAAGCCGACGCGTATCCTCGATTGACCAAACATAAATATATGAGCAAAACTGCCGAACAGCAGGTCGTCGATAGAAGACACGTTTTGAGCGAACATACCAACGGAGCCAGGAGCTGCAAAAAAAACCAGAATCTAAATTCTATATCCATTTCAAAGAATGACCAAAAAAGGGCAAGCCCACTTACGTCACATCGATTGGTGGCCACGGCTGAGAACAATTGAAGCAAGGACAACTTTTCTGCCGTATCACAACCGGGAAGAATGCCAACCAAGGAAGACAAATGAATGTGGAAGGGATCACGATTCTCGGAATAAGCTTGAGGAAGAACACGAACCAGAGAATAATTGCCTGGAAAAACCAAAAACATAGTCAAACTTAGAAGAAATGATTAAGTATGGATGGGGTGTTGCGGCACCTGCGTCGGCTGATCATACATATTGGAAAATCAGACTAGATAAAAAGGATCCATTTGTTCGAGTGATCAGATCAGATCGCAATCGATTAGGTTATGATCAGATCAGATCGGATGTGATTTAGAGATGATCGATCAAGGCACTGCAGATCAGATTGAGAAAGATGGATCAGATATAAGAATGAGGATCAAAAAACACACACGATCAAATACGATCCAGATTAAAGAGATCGCATCGAATATGCCAGTTTAGTTTTCCAGATCAGACTATAAATCGATCAGATCAGGCCACGATCGATAAAATCACAATAATGATCCAGACCATCGGGTTCGTCCAGAACTGATCCCTAGATTGGTCCTTGGCCTCGACTGGACCAGCCTAGGGATCAGATGTGATCGAGCCTGAGATCAGATCAGGGTCAGCTCTGGCAGCTGATCAGACCAGATCACATCTGATCTGATCAGATGATCACATGATCATATCAAACCTCAGGTCAAATCGATTCAGAGTACAAAATCGATCGTAATCATTCAGAAAATTGCACACAAATCGTCATTGGATAAATATTAGAATCGATCAGGATTAAGCGTATAGTATCGATCGAACCAGATCAGACTACGATCATTTCAGACGACATGCAAAATCGATCAAATCAGATCACGGTACAGCATAAATTCATTTATACAGAACCTGACAAAGTCAGATTGGCCAGCAGAATCAACTTGATCAGGAACTACTGTACAGGGTGAGTGACTAATATCGATCCGATTGCTTATGTACTCGCCGTTCAGTGCACTGATAAGTGTTTGGGCAGAGATAAATTAGCATTAGCATTAGCATTAGCATCCGATCGATAACTTATACGCACAAGCAACATCGATCGATCGAATCGATCACTTACCACTGATAATACTGTCGATAATGGGAGTTGCGTAAAGAGCAACCAATCGAGCATTATGGATTGTGGCCAAGGCTAAATAGCTGCTTGTACTCCGCACCAAATCCTTATTGCCCTTATGCAATAGTTTAACGGCCGTTGGTATGGCTAATTGCATCACCGATTTCTTACTGTAATGCTACAAATAGAATCGATATTGCGCATCGAAATTATCAAATCAGATCAGATCGATTCGAAAAACAAAAACGAGCATAATCATTTTGAAGGACGCAACTTACCAGGAACAAACAACTAAGTAAATCCGATGCGATTTTAGCGTGCGGTGGTTCGAGTGCATTATTATCCAATGTAGAGTTCGATGCCAAATTGTGCTCGATCGATGATTGCAGTAAGTCCACTAACCCGTGAGCATACGCGTCGATGCTGTCGGTTTCCCTAAAACATATCGTCATTAGAATCGATCAGATACAAAATCGATCAGTTATTCCGAAAAATGCCATCAAATTGGCATCAATCAGAATTTGGCGATAGTATCGATTTAACCAGATCAGACTTCGATCATTTCAGGCAAAAATTTGATCGATTTTGTATGTCTGCAATAATGGTGCTTGATTTCAGACATGCGAAATCGATCGATCGATTTCGAAATCGATTGGATCGACTAAAGCGAGGCCAAGCGACGGCGTGTCAAAAGAGACAGACCCGAGGTACCTGGTCGTGGCCTAGCGGTAGGCGTCTGCCTCTCACTTACAGGTGAGGGTTCGACTCCCGCCCGGGTCAAAAATGATTAGCAACGGATAAATTATGAAATGTCCCGTTCGATAAAAAGCCACGTCACGATCACTCCGCTTACCGAATAGCCAATGTAATCCTGGCCAGACATATCTCAACCACACTTTGACTGTTCAAATCGCCAATATACGATTTGGCATTAAAAATATCTTTGATTTTATCGAGTACGGGCTGTACATGATTGACGATCTGCCAATCATCGATGTTGAATAATTCACCAGCTTTGGATAAATCGCGATGATCGAGTACATAAGCAATCAATTCGTGCATGCTTGCACCCACCTGTTTTCTTATCTGGAGCCGTCGATTGCGAGAGAACGGCACTTAGACTACGCATCGGTCACCCGACCGCCGCGGCGAATGACGTTTCGACGACGACATGCACTCGCTCGGTCGGCCTAAAAAGTAAACACATGTAGTCGGTTCGGGTACACAACTGGCACCCACACAACACAGTGGCGAGTGTGGCTCGGATTAGTTTGTCGCCCATCAACGAACGTAGATGACCTTGGTCGGCGACGGGGACACGCAACACACCAAGGCACTATTGTCCACGAAATGGCACCCGCCCGCCTTTTGTTGACCGAGAAAAACAAATACAATAATGAATAAGAGGGGACGAAAACTACTTAAATTTGTACGAAAAGAGAAGAAATCATAAAAGGAAGTGAAAAGAATTTAAAGTAACACAAAATTTTTTGAATAAAATGAAAATTTTTAGTTTATATTTGATATTTTATTGGGCATTAAATTTTGAAATTACAAAATTTGAATTTACGACAAATTAAAAAACTTTAACGCAGATTTGATTAAAATTGCGTGAAAAATCTACGACATGAAGAAACTAAAATAAAGAAAATTCTACGGCTAGAAAAATGAAAATGAAGATTCTGACAAAGTTTTCTCGATGTGACGCGCGGGCGCGAACTTTCTTCGTCAAAATTTGAATCTCCCGCTCCCGCACACCAGAAACGGAAGACTGGGGTCAATTTGTCATAAAATGTCGGGTGTGCGCGTCAAACCCCGTTTCGCTCAGAAAAATTTTTCGACGGCTATCAACTGGAAAAAGGGTTCTTCTTCTTTTTTTTCGATAATCGAGTTGAAAAATTCCATGCATTCTCGAGAATTGATTTAAATCAAGCAATATTTGCATTTTTCTTGTTTTTAATTCATGTAGGTTCAAAAATTCCAAAATTTTTCGAGAGTCAAAAATTTTGATTGCTTTTAGTTCGGACTGAAAGATTAGCTGTTTTTTGTGTCCAGTAGTGTTGTGTTTTCAGATTGAGACATCAAGATGAATACGGCCATTCAACAAGAGCCGGGCGCTCGCGATGGAAATGCGGGAGCGGGCGGAACAGGTGGTGGAGCGGGTGGAGCACCGACGGCCAACAATACAATTGTGAATGTACGTGATCGATTATTTCACGCCTTGTTTATGCGAATGACATTGACCTATGCTCGAATCGTACCTCCTCCCATGCGACGAATGTTAGAATGTTTCATTTTATTGAAGGTATGTCCAAGGTTTTTTGCGGGCACCCAAAATTTTAAATGACAATGGATAATTTTTTAGGCCCTTGTCTTCTTATTTATCTTGACTTACGTTCACGTGGCTTTTTCACGAAATCCAGCAACGTGTTTGGATTCGATGAAAGACAAATGGCCGAAAGATGGAGTTTTGCGGGTCGAAGTTTTACGTTATGGTTCTTATCAACACAATTATAACGAAGAAGAACAAGAAGTTGACGAAAGTTTGCTCCCACCGCCATTAAACGCGTCCCCGATTTCTAATTTTTTGGAATCGAATGAACACGATATTGGAGATGAATATTATTTGAATGAAACGATCGAAACCGAATCAAGTTTTACATACAAGTACAGTTTTTTAAATCGTTCATGTTTCAAATTTTTAGCAAAAATGTTCCTGACTTTAATTTTCGGTTTCTTTTTTGCAGCGAAAAATTTAGTGATCTTTTAAAAGAATATTCCCATAGTGGTGATAAGAAAACATTGGAAAAGCAAGATTCGGAGGAAGAAATCTCTGAACTTCCACCAATTCTAGAAAGCCGTAAGTTTAAGTTTTTTTTCAAATTGTTGATCTATTCTGATGTGTTTTTTATTTTAGACGATTACGGCGAAGAAGTTTACGCTGTTGAATACGCATTAGAATACGGCTATTTACGTTTATCGCCAGCCACTCGTCAACGACTCGGCATCCCGGTTTTTGTCGTTCAATTAGATCCAACCACGGACACGTGTTTCGGTGATAATTTTAGTCGATTTCTACTCGAAGATTTTCTCGGTTACGACGATATACTCATGTCGAGTATAAAATCATTGGCCGAAACGGAGGACGAGAATAATAAGGGTAAGTTTTGAGTGTTTTTTGGGCCTTTTTTGATAGGATTTTTGCAGGATATTTGAGAAATTTGGCCACCGGTGAGCATTATCGATTCGTGACCATGTGGATGACTCGAACATCGTATTTACCAGCCTTCTTCATCATGATCGTTTTTGTAAGTATCGATTTTTTTATGGGTAAACTAGGTTATCGATTTTTATATGAAATTTAATTTTTAATGGGGAACTAATTGAAAGTACAATTAAAATTTGAGGTTTTTTAATTGAGCTTTTAAATTTCTTATAATTTTGACGTGGGGATGAGAAAAGCTGGACACTTTTTAGGTGGTTGCTAATGAATGGCAGCTTTTACCTTTTTAATAGATGCATTAATTTTTTTAGACATTTTCGATATCGATGCTTCTGCGATTTTCGCATCATCAAATATTCGTTTTTATTGTGGAATTATTGCAAATGTTGGAAATGAATGTGGCAGTTGCGTTCCCAGCAGCTCCTTTATTGACGGTGATCTTGGCACTAGTCGGTGAGTGTAAAGACTGATTTATGTCCTAGGTAGCCAGGAGACGAGAGTGGCTTCTATACAGCAGCAGTACGTGTAGGTGGGCATAAAAAATGGTCGAGTGGCCGTTCGTCATGATGCCAGGGATGGGATAGAGGAGATAAACTGATCGTGAGCAGCAGTTGGAGAAAGGGGCAGGTTTTTTGGTCCCCTCCCCCAGTTTGACAGTTCTTTTTGGTGCGGAGGCCATGTTTCCCGAACATGGCGGGGATGGCCAGGCTTTGGTTAGCCGACAGTGCCCTCACTTGTCATGTTTATAAGGAACACATGGATTGATAATCAATTTCTTCCCCGGGCGGGAGTCGAACCCTCTCCTGTCGTGTGAGAGGCAGATGCCTCACCCGCTAGACCACTACGCTCACTTGGGAAACAGTCCCATTGGGACGTCAGGACCCAGACTACTACTGGATTCAGACATCTGCAGAATCGTTTAGACCACGAGGGAAGTCTGTAAAGTTTGGCCCTTCACTGATCCTTGGGCCACTCAGGCTGGGTTCGATTCCTGCTCGGGTTAATGTTTTTATTTAGTTTCTTATTGGAAAAGGAATGCAGTAAGGGTGGATATAGAGTAGCTCGCATGCAATCAGTTGTGATCATTGGGTGTGGCGTGCGTTTTTGTGGTCTCACTGTCTTATTTTGTATTGCAGGCATGGAGGCCATAATGTCGGAGTTTTTTAACGATACTGGCACGGCGTTCTACGTAATTTTGATGGTTTGGGTGGCTGATCAATACGATGCCATATGCTGTCACTCGTCGATCAGTAAAAGGCATTGGCTGAGGTGAGGTGCACAGGATTAGCATGTTGATCTATCGATTGTGAGTGGCTGGTTTTCAGGTTCTTCTATTTATATCACTTTGCCTTCTATGCCTATCATTATCGATTTAATGGTCAATACAGCGGGCTGGCACTACTGACGTCGTGGTTGTTTATTCAGGTAGGACTTTGTGGATGGGTCGTGGCCTAGCGGGTAAAGCGCCTGCCCTACAGAGGAGAGTTCGACTCCCACCTGGGTAAAAAATGATTGTGCGTTTCTTAGCCCTCGAGTGCGGCCATGGATAAAGCGTGACATGACCCTGCAGTGAGGTGGGGTGTGCTCGTTGGGTCCTGTTGGGGCACTCTTATGCTTTGGTCCCCAGCCCCGTTCCTCAGAGATGTTAGCCTGGCTTGTGCCGGGGGCAGACTTTTTGAAGAAGACTGGTGCAGGACCCCAGACTTGCAGTGGGGGTGCAGTGTGGATGATGTGTTTGTGCTTGTAGCATTCGATGCTGTATTTTATTCACCACTACGAGTTGCCGTTGATTATGCATCAGCAGCAAATACAGCGTATCGTGCACAATATTCAGAATAGTCCGGACTTTTTGACGGCTGATCGTGATCAACAGCGAGCGGCAGGGAGTCATAACCAGCAGTCGCAGAATGCCGCTGGCGGCACGGACTCATCGACAGCAGCGAATAGTCGGAACAGTGCGAGCTCGAATAGTGTGGGCATCCAAAGATTGAGTGATCAGTTGGCCACGCGGATAATCAGCGATGCTGTGGCCGGTGGTCAGCTGAGATACGCGGCAAGTGCTTCGTCGATCAGTCCCGCGGATTCCAGTCTTTCCGACGACAATCGCGATCAATGAGTGTGTATGGCATGGATGTGATTGTGACAGAGTACGAGAATACATTCTGGCAATGTGCACAGTAATAGTTGTCCGTGTAGTGTAAAGGAGATACTCATGCTGGGACCCTGTGTTTTCGAGGAAGAGAGATTGAACGGGAGCATGTACCAGTGGGACAGAGCAGAGGCATGGACCTGTCTGGGGTAGTAGGGCCAATGTACTGGGGTACTTGAGAGGCCTGTGTATGCCCTGGACGTTGTGGTGGTGAGTGACCAGTGGAGCTTTTGCACCCAGGGCAGCCAACCAAGTCCATGGGCTCACAGGTGCAAGCTGTGTGCAGAGTAGCAACTGCCAGTCAAGGCACTGCAGTGGTAGCTGACTGAAGGCGGTAGCTGACTGAAGTGGACGAATTACTAATACCATTCACTTAGTATGCCCCGCCTGCCAAGAGGACAGTCAGACAGAAGTGGGTGGGTTACAGGATTCGGGCACCTGTCGCTCTCAAGGTTATGGTATTTATTGACGTACCTCCCAGACAGACTACAGCAAATGGCTCTGTTCTATTCTCGTGGCCGCATGGTGGATGGTGTTCGGTGAACAGAAACTACGGTTAACTTTTTTATTTCAAAAAAAAAAAAAAACGAGCGGGGTTAACCAAAAAAACAAGGCAAAATATTTTTTTATCTTAACTAAATCCTAACGACGACGGCTTGCGAAGTAGCAGTCGACGTTGGAGTACGAGTGACCATAGTCTTGCCAGGTGAACTTGCGGCAGTCGCACGGATCGACCACGCACTTGGCCGTCGGATAGGCCGGGCATCGTTGGACCGCGCACGGGTTGTAGTTCGGCTCGCACGGCACGTAGACGTGGCACTGTGGTGGGGGACGAGGTGGCGGGCACGTGTCTGAAACAACATTGGCTTAGAATGGCAGACCCCCACTTGCGCGCTCACAGACTCGAGTTCGACTCCCACCCAGGTCAATCCTTTTGTACGACTGACAGGGTGCTGCAGGGATCCCCAGCACCTAGAAGGGACAACTCACTTTCACGATGGGCGACCAGCGGGCACGGGCCGACGTTGCACGAGGGGGCAGGCACCGAGACGCACTTCTCGCACGGGTTCAAGTGGCTGGACATGGCGTAGCAGGGGTCGGTCGAGCATCGATACTGCGGGCACGGGCATCGATTGCACTGGTTCGGTTCGGGAATGCATCGCTCGCCGATCCGGCACGAATGCGGGTTGCACGTCAGTTCTGCAAGCAAGGTGTGTTAGCCTGGCCGAGGGTCAGCCTGGCGAGGACTTACTGGGGCACGAGCAATGCAAGCGAGGACGTGGGCATCCGTCGGGGCCGTCCGACCATCTGTACTCGCAACCTGGCGGTGGCCTGGGCAACGAGTATTTGGGACATGCTGAAATGCAATGCACACTGTAGCCACACAGATGGAAGGGTGATACAGATGGGTGACAGGGGACCCCTGGCACTTACGTGTCGTGCCTGTGCAGCAGCTCTGGCATTCGTCCATCACGTCGAAGTTGTTCTCATCACCACCGCATCCTGAGTAGTCGAACGGGACGCACTTGCCGCAGGTCACGTTGTAGGCGTATCGGACCACGTGACGGTGACAACCACCGTAATCGATCCTCTTGCGACAGCACTTGCGATCTCGTCGACCGCAACGAGCTTCGATCGAGGAGCACTGAAATGTCGAAATGTCAGCTGTGGATGTCGATGATCGATGCCTGATCGATCGATACAGCCTATTCACACCATCACTTACCACCAAAGCCAATACGGCCAGCAACGCAATAATTCGGGCCATGATCGTCGTCTTAAATGTTCTCGATGCCAAACCACGTTCGATCCGTTCGTTGAGAATGACGACGACTGCGTTCCACCGGCGCAAGTGCAACAAATGTAACCAACCTCATCTCCTCGCCCTTTTATACCCGCCATGTGCACTATGCAAATGAGGGGCACATTTCTTGGTGAAATTCTGCAACCGAAACTGGCTGGCCTGGTCGACCAGGCATCACGCCATGGCAGCCAGACCACGGGCGCAGGCCTCGATTCCAGCCTGGTTCAAGAGAAAGAACCGAAAATAAACAGTCGATGCCAGGAACGTGTTGGGAGAGAACAAAGACAATGCAGGTACCCCCCCCCCCCCAGATCAGAACTAGTCGGTCTATCAAGACGGCTTGAACAGCACCGCTATCTAGGCTAGCAATGCAAAGGGTCAGACTAGGCAGGGGGGGGAAGTCAGGGGTAGAATGTCATGTCCATCCTTGATAGAATATGATCTTGCAGTTAATTGATCGCCCCTCAATGCATCGATCGATCACTGCCCCTAGTTTCTGGCTGATGTGTGCCCAGTGTTGCGGGACTGCACCAGATCCAGCCAGTTATCGAGGGGGGGGGGAGTGCAATGTCATGTGTTCAGTGTTGCACTTTGCTGACTGCACCAGAGCCATTCAAGCATGCACAGGTCAAAACTTTTACTTGGTAAACTGCAATGTTGTAGGGTCAGTCAGGTCACTGCATCTCGGACGGCCTCGATTCAGTGCCGGGCCCTTGCCAATCTACGAGCTTGCATCCTCCTGCCGCCGCGTCCACGCCTGCGTCGTCTCTTGGCCACCCTGATGGCTCTCTTGAGCGAGCTGGTCAGGTATCGAGTCCAGTGCACGACCAGTGGCCACACACGAGGGTTGGCGATGACGTGGGTGCTCAGGATGGACACACTCAACCAAACGTTGCAGGCGAATGCCACTGTATAGATTACTTGGTGGTCAGTGTAGACGGCCAGTGATGAGGTCACGTGACTGAGTGCTTGCAGGCCGTTCACAAAGTACATTCCCCCTCGCGCCATCCTGACCACTTCCAACTGCGAGCAGTCCACCATGCGGACCGTGCCTTTCCTGTGCTTGGATTTGACTGCTGCCAGTCGTAAGCTGATGGCAGTCAATGCGAATAGGACCAGGATTAGCACACAGTAACAGGACGCCCGCCAGGTCATCATGCACGTGAACCCGTTGCCCAGTCCATCAAATTCTGTCCGCTCTATCAGGGCGCAGTAGATGGCTGGGACTGTCCAGCCTAGTATGACCAAACTGTGCCAACGCCTGGTCCCCGCCCACGCCACCCCGGTCATAGTGTGGAAGATGTAGATGGAGTGGAACAGGGTCAGGGTCATGTTGGCTAGTCGGCAGTAGATCATGGCCAGGGCTGCCCAATCGCACAGCTGCTCACTCAGACCCAAAATGGGGGGACTGCGGCAAAGTGTGATGAGCACGTGCTCGCACAAGAGTCCAACGAGGGCGTGTCGTGCCAGAGTGCCCTCTGGCGTCTTCTCCAGTGTGGCCGTGTAAAGAAGTATTGTCCCGACTGAGGCGGCCAGCACCCACGAGCAGCCTATCATCTGCAGGGCATTATTATAGATGTGTTTGGCATCGGCCCACATGTCGGTCAGAGTATCGCACTGAGGGCCAGTGTAGCCAGGGTCACACTGGCAATGCATTTCTGAGCATTGGCCGAAGACGCAGGTCTGGTCTGCTGTGCGCATGTCACGGGCATCTGTGCCAAGCTCGTTGCAAGTGTGATTGGTGCATGTGATGGATTCAAGCTGTTGGGGGCTGGACGATGGCACTGGTGGCTGCTGTGCCTCTGATGATGGAACGGGGACTGTTGCTGGCGCTGAAGTTTGTGACTTTGGTTTTGGAACAAGCACTGTTGGTACTGGCACTAAAGCTGGAGCTGGCACAGGACCTGGCACTGTTGGCAATGACACCGACGTTGGCGCTGGCGCTGGTGGGGCCAGCAGTGGTACCGACGGTGCTGAGGGCGGGTTTATATCGGTCAGTGAAGCTGTCCTGAATCGACATAGGAATGGATTGGCCAAGTTGCAGTTGTCCCCAACAATGTGATATGTCCGCTCCTGCTGTCCTATGGTAGCGCATCCATAGCCACCAAACACGACATCAGGTCGGTTCAGCTTGGTCATAATCTCGGGTGGGGTAGTGTCGGGGTCGAGTGACGGGTGGCCGTGACCATCGGGGACTATGTGTAGGCCGAGTCCAATAGTGAGATTCGATGACGCATTCAGCCGTGCCAACAGTGTGCCAAGCAGTTCTGGTGTGGGGAATTGAAACAGGTGACCGCCCTGGGCAGAACACAAGTCTTGTATGTCTGCTGGACGGGCGGCAGGTTGAAGCACGAAGTAATGGTTGCCGATTTCCACTCTCTGTCTGGTCTTGGAGTTCAGAGTGATAGCTAGAACAGAACTGTAGGGTGCTCAGAGTACTGGGGGGAAACGACCTGCAAGGCTGCTTAGCTGACTGACAGGGAACGGGCTGCACGATCAGGAAGACAGGACCCAAATCTTTTGGAAGTGGCTCGTGGTTTTGCCTTCTTGAATTGTGGAGGAGCCAGGCGAGCAGCAGTCTGACTGAGGTGGGGACCACAAGCCTATTGTAGACCACAGTCAGTCAGTCAGTCAGGTGCATAGCACTGTTCAGTGAGCTCATGCAGAAGATGCGGGATCTCCCTGAGGTGGGGGCCACAAGCTTACTGTAGACCACTGCAGGCTCATGCAGGAGATGTGGGCCAGATAGGAGACTACAAGCAGACTTACCCGCCTCGTGTCGACCACAACCAGCCATTGCTGTGCTCAACATCGTGACCAGCAGGACGGCAGAAGCACAGGACACTAATTCTGGGGTGCTCATATGTGCACCAGGTACTCCAGTCATTCTCCAAGTTTCCATTCACTAGTCCTGCCCGGAGGACCACGCTTGCCAAGAGTGGCGGGTGTTAAGTCAGGACCAAACACGAATATGAGCAGGCCAGCTACGAAGCGTGCTTTGTGTCCCACCTTTTGTGGGCAGCCGCACTCGCTTCAGTGACTGCCCATTCGAGCTAGCATTAGTGCATATAATCGATCCCCGTGCTGGTCGTAAAGTGACTACGCAACCTAGTCTGGATCCCCTCTGAAGTGGTCTCCATTGAGTACATGACCAGCCGTTCGTCACTGTCCAACAGCCCCTTTCTCCACCATCCGGTTGCTGGTCAACAGATGGCAGTCTACACACTCGACATGTCCGCACTAATTCATCTCAACAGTCATAACTGAACCACTCATCCGGCGGACACTCGGTCATGCACTCGTGCTCACAAGCCCATAACAATAAGTTTTGTCTTGAGAGGGAATCGAATCCTAAATTCTCTTTCACCGACTCCTGAGCACAAATTCGGGCACAAAAAAATTAGCCTTGAGAAGGAGTCGAACCCTCACCTTATCAGATACCATCTTGCGCACAATTCCTCTCCTGGCAGTCAGTCGCCTGCACTCCCAATCTACTAGACATACTGCAGGTCAGAGTGATGCCCACTATTCCATGACAAAATCTTCAGCCTTCACAGAGACTCGAACCCGCCCCTGGTTTCACCCCACTGGTACCTTGGCTGATGAGTCATGTTCATTTCATCACTAGGCATATTGCACATCGAAAAGGGTGATGCCTGATGTAAACTGCTGTTACAATATGCCAAGCCAGTAACCACCAGTCTCGTGCACATCAGGATGCACACATGCTCTGCCGACCCTCGGCCCTCTGAAGCCACTTTCCATCGCCTGTAGCCCACCAGACCATCTCATTTCTGCGACAGCATGCGGTAATGTAACGGGTTGGATACGGTAGGATGGCACTGCATACTGTAACCGCTGGTGATAAGATATCAGATGTGCAGGTGGCATATCTGAAACCATATTTTACCCGCCTCGCCCATGGGGATCCATTGTAATGAGCCTAGCCTAAGATCAGGCTGACCCCACTGTTGCAGCAGGATATGCACTTAGCCCTTCGTCCCGGTCAGCGTGTGGCCCCTCTGCTTCCTGTTTGTGCGCCTGTGCCAGTTTCTGGTTGTGACTGCTCGAGTGTGGCTGCTAGTAAGCACTTGTGGATTCTGGTGTCTTGGTTTGGGTCAGGCCCAAGCCCTTACGTTAAGACAGACCTACCTGATGCAGTGGCATGGGCATTCCAGATACCCCTGCCGGGCAAAGCAGGGTCGCGGCCTCGAGGCGTCTGCCTCTCACGCTGGGTGCGCACTTACAGGGGTTCGACTCCCGTCTCGGTAAAAATGATTGTCAAATACGCGTTCCCAGCCCTCGAGTGCGCTGTATAGTGGCTAGACAGAGTACGACATGACCTCTGCCAGGCCCAGCAGGAGACAATGCTATTCCACTTGGTCAGTCTGACCACATACTCCACCCCAATCTTGAAAGCTTTACCAAAGCACGCATACAAGACCTGTCATTAACAAAAGGGAAAGCCCAGAGAGTGCACGCCAGCCTGGAAGAGGACATCACCAGCATACGAGCCTTCCATCGAATCACTGCATCCATTTGGTACACCCACAGTGCACTGTACAAGCCATACCCCGCCCACCAAGCACAACTGGCATTACAACTCATCCCTTGTCCTATACCCCTACATTACATAAATAACGCTCGAGGACTAGGCGTCTCATAAATTAGTAAAGCATATTTGCGGCAATTTTGTAGAAGAAAAGAAAAAACTGGCACGCAGAGAGCAAATAAACAAGACAAGAGCAGGCGAGCTGCCAATTAGAATCGTATAGATTACAACAAGGCGCAACTACCTTGCAACGATCCCCCGCACGACGGCTCGCCATTCGTCTCCTCATCCGCACCGCCCTCCTTCCTTTTCCGCTGCCTCCTCGAACCACGTTTCACCCGTTCCACCCGTTTCGACAATTTCCCATCGCCATTCTTCACAACTGCCGTCGTACTCCGTTTCAACTCCACACCTGCACCCAGCACCGGCTTATTGCCCTCCTCGTCCATCGACTCGCCATTCTCCTTCACCGATGCGAATGTGAAAAATGCATTCGATTTCTCCAACGGCGACAAACCATCGCTGCCATCCACACCCCACACAGTCAACGCCTTCTTCATACTTTTCTTCTGTTTTTGTCGATTATCCACAAATAATTTATCCTGTTCCTCGAAGACTTGAGTCACTCGCCTGACTTGTACGTGATTGGGACTGCCCTGTTTATTCATCGTCTGCTGATCGTCCGACGAATCCAACGTGTTCGCCTGACACCCATCGCCCATATCCTTCACATCCACGTACACGTACCCACTCGTCTGCCCCCACTCTGACGACGCTGGCATCGGCGAACAAGGCAACGAATGAGCACGACGCATCTGAGGCGGTGTCTGCGAACTCGCACCCCCGTGACTTTGCTTCCACACCGTCAACCGCCTGTGACAACCGCCCACTCCTGAAAAGGACACACGAATCTTGGCCATTCAATCCTGCCGGCTAGCGCTAGCACTGCACAGTAGATACAGGGCCTTTGCCCAGCCCGTCGCCTGGATGGTGGGGTGGGTAAGACGTCTGCCTCTGGACTAGCGCTCTACGCACAGTGCTGTACTAGGGAGAGAGGGGACGCAGGTACACCGTCACTGGCGAGTGTTCCCTCCCCACCCTCCACCTGCTTTTGGTGATGTGGTGTCTTTGGCAATCATGCTCTGTCACGCAAACGGTCTTAACTGTCCCATCCGAGCGAGTCCATCTCCGCCGAGGGCATCCTGCGCCAACATCAGCGTCGCTGGATGATAACAGGCGAGAACAGAGGGTCCCGACTGGGGTATAAGGACCAGTCTCCCCACTCTACTCGTTCCGCCCCCGCCACGTGACCTGCACTTGAGTTGACGTGACCTCGGCGGCGTCCTGGTCAAGGTTGGCATAGTCGATGCGGGACCAAAGTCTAAACCAGCTGAGCCACTCGTGGGGTGGAGGGGGGGATCAAAAAAAGCGTGGATGTCATTCATGGAAGGCCATTCCAGCGGGTTGAACTGCGAATTCTAGCTGCCCGCATAAAGACATACTCGAAAGCCAGAGACAAATATTTTGGCGGGAATTCAAAATTTCAATCCGGCCGACCCAAAGTTTGGCTCGGTTCCCTCAAACCGATCCAGCCTGGGTCGATGGTCGATACCTGGCCTAGAAACATCAACCCAGTGGGTTGAAGTCCCCCATCCAGGAGAGGCATCGATCCCCCTAACCACCAGTAATGCTGTTACATAATGCATGTACGAGGGTGTCAGGATCCGGCCGACCCGCAGCTTGGCTCGGCTCCCCCAAACCGATCTGGCCTGGATCGGTCGATGCTGGTAAAGAGCACGGTCAGTCCCGACCGCAGGATTGGGACAGGGAGGAAGGACATCCCCAGGATAGACCCCCAATTATCAAGCCAACTTACCCAAAGCTGCAACTCCATTCGACGTTCCATTCACTGCACTCGCAGTAGCATCCAAATTTCCCAGCACCGACGGCGACGCATAGCAACTATCGGTCACAATTTTTCGCCCACCCGCGAATCGTCGATGTCCAGCGAATGGATTCACCGATTCTCCATCATCGGCCGGTTTATAAAACGGATCATCGGCCGCGATTCGATGCGCCAAAGCACGATTCAACGCCGACGACGGCGATTGACTCATGGCCTCATCATCCAACATTTTCATCGACGATTCCGATCCATCATCTTGTCCATTCACGGCGCCCAATCCATCCGAACCACTGATTCCGATATCCGAATAACAACGAATCAATTTCAATGGTGTGCCCAACAATTGCAATCGACCACCACTCGTCGCATTCCATCGATTCTCGTCACCATTCGCGTAACAGGCCGTGTTCGATATGGTGGCGTAATGAATAGGCGACACACCATTCGCCGCCAAGACGTGGCTGATTTGACGAGGCAAATATGCGGGCGTCGGTGGGTCTTGCAATGTTTTCACTAATGTCAATGCCAATTGCACAATCTGATCATAATTCGGCCTCGAATTCGGATCCATCTGAAAAAACCCATCAATCATTCTTG
Organism: Mesodorylaimus sp. YZB2_4; assembly: GCA_030248295.1. Classification (NCBI taxonomy): domain Eukaryota; kingdom Metazoa; phylum Nematoda; class Enoplea; order Dorylaimida; family Dorylaimidae; genus Mesodorylaimus; species Mesodorylaimus sp. YZB2_4. Next base: position 83,800 of record JASANH010000918.1, on the reverse strand, counting down.
CCCCACCTCCAGGTTACAGTACCCTGTGCCCTATTACCCAATTAGTCAATTATCCAGGCCCATACGAAATGAGCTTCACCCCCTCTCCTCCCAATCCAGCATCACTTACCAAACAACATCGGAATGCCAACTTCAAAAAATCCACTGGCGTATCCAAAGGGCAGAGTTCACTAAATCGAACGTAATCCAATCCAAAAGTCTAAAACATAAAAACCCTCCTTATTCCTTTTACTTAGCAGCCAAACATCCTACTCGGCTCGGGTCGTGGCCTAGGCGGTTCAGGCGTCTGCCTCTCACGCTTGCAGCAGAGGGTTCAACTCCCGCCAAGGTGAAAAAATCCTTTTTTAACACGTAAATTGATAATCAATTTTGACCAGGTCAAAAATTATTATCGATTTATGCGTTCCTTAGCCCTCGAGTGTGTCCTAGGGATGAAGTATGACATGCCCTTACCGATGTCCTGGGCATAAAATCGGGATCAGCATCGATGCGAGCAATCATTTCGCACAAGATTATCCCGTACGAAAACACGTCCGAAATTTCCGTATACACCTCGTCGTTCAAACATTCCGGTGCCATCCAATACGGCGTGCCGACTGCCGCTATTTTCGTCCTGGAAAAAAGGCAGCCTCAAATAATCGCATCAAACCATGACCCAACGTATTTCGAATCCATTCCCACAGTAACCCCACTCCGTCCACATGCACGGTCAAGCATTCTACGCATGAGCCGCGAGGAGTCTGGCAACACCGGGTTCATCGAGAAAGGCGTCCATCCAAGTTTAATGTTTTTTCCAAACCAACCACCCTCGGCGGGGATCGAACCGGGGACATCGACAGTCTCTCACTCTCGCCAAACCACTCGACCACCGCCCTCCCGCCATAAGCCGACACTTACCCCAACTTCGGGATCTTACACGACAATCCAAAATCGGCTATGACTGCCGTATATCGATAGGGCACACCATCGTAATCATCTCGTTTCAACAATACATTCTAGAAAACCGAAGTACATTTTGTTAAAATAATCATCTTATCATAAAATGACGCCAATTCTTAATCGAGCTCACCTTTGACGTCAAATCGCGATGGATAAACCCTTTGCTGTGTACATATTGCATACCGCGCGCGATGTCGGCGGCCAGTTTGGCTCGTAACAACCAGGCGAACGATGCATTCAGCGATGCGCTACTACCCGTCGAGCCGACCATGCAACTGCCGCCTTTTATCAATTGCTCCAAACTGCCACCATTGCAATACTCGGTCAACGCGTGCAACTGACCTTTATCCACGCACACGCCCCGAAATCTAAACATACAATAAACCAGAGTCAACATTCCGCCCTTATCACACACAACCAACACCACACCCTCACAGGCGTGCCACACCCAGACACCCGGATCACTATCCTACCTTCAACCGAATGGGCTCTGGCAGAGCACTCCGCCCTGATAGAGATCACCACGGGGGGAGGGGGCACTATGCGAGCACCATGGCCCACTAAATAGGATCTCTCATGGGACCAAATGCTCCACCCTCCAGTCACCTAACCAGTCTTGTGCACTTCGCTACCCTCTTCCACTGTGCCCCGCTGCTGCAGAAACCACCGTTGCCCCACTAGAGACCCTCGACCACCCAAAATGCCTTGGGTCACTATTTCCTTATACCCCACGTCCCAACGGGGAGCACCCTGAGAGACCTCCACGGGCTGCGCAGAGTGGAGTACCATGGACCACTTCCCCCTTCGTGCAGCTCGCTACCCCACTGGAGACCCTCGACCACCCCACATCCACTGGATCACACCCCAATATGGAGCACCCCACCCTGGAGACCTCGACGGCCCACTGTGCAGAGCGGACCAGCATGGCCCACTAAAGTAGGATCCCTCATTAGACCCAATGCTCCATCCGAGACCCACACGCACGGGGCATACTCTGCATTCTTCAGTCACCTAACTAGACCTCAGTTCGTCCTTCCGGCAGCTCGCTACCCCACTCCCACCACTATGCCCCCACTCCAGCAGGAATCCTAATCAGCTCCACCACCCTACATCCAAAATCAGACGCATCCTAGACCCTATACCCCTTTGTGCAGCTCGCTACCCCACACGAGACTCTCGACTACCCTACATGCCCTGGGTCACCATTTCCCTACTACCCCACATCCCAATAGGAAGTACCCCGCACCGTTAGAGACCTCCACGGGCTACTGTGCAAGAGTGGAGTACCATGGACCCCCTGGTCCCTCCACCCAAGCTCCCCGCACCGCTGTCGATCACACGTGGCAAACTCTGCACCATCCAGTCACCGCATTAGACCTCTGCTCACCCTTGCTACCCTGCTCCACCGCTAGGCCCCAGCATTACTCAACCTGTTCCCCACGACCACCCTACATACATGCTCTGCCTTGCCCCTCCGCCCTCGCCACACCACCACCACACCGCCTTACCTGAGCACATTCGGATGCTGCAATCGACGCATTGTCTGCACCTCGCGCAACACGTTCGGCCGATTGTTGCTCATCGTATTCAGTTTCAACGCCATTTGCTCCCCCGTCACCTTATGACGCACCTGCAATACATAACCCCTGCCACTGTCTCATTGCATGTATATCCCCCAGTCGTGACCCTGTTCCCAACAAATCCATTTCTCCCCCCTCAAATTACACATTTTTGACCCTCTATTTTCAAAATCGATCCAGTCTGTTCAACTCAACTGTCGTCTTTAGGTTTCATGGCGCCTCGAAAGTGGCCTCAAAATCGACAAGCAATGAATAGGATAAAAAGCCACCCTACCCCTCCCTCTTTACAGACGCCCCCCCCCCGTTGCTGTTTAGAAAAACCACCATACCACGCTACGATTCAAAGTGCCAGCTATGCAAGCTTCAAGGAAATATAAGCTAACCGAAAGGCGCCACGAGCTCGGTCAATCCATAAGCCCCCCCCCGTCCGTCGTACATGCTCAGCACTAAACAAACATGGCTGCCCCCACACAGCCTGGCACCATGCACACTATTGGCTACAGCTTAACCAAAAGCTAAAATGAAATTAGCTTAGCAAAAAATGGTCCCACCCCGACGAGACAAACATCCGCCTGCCCTGCCTATCATATAATTCATTTGAAAAAACCATGAATAAATTTTCAATGCTAATTTTTTGCAAATTTTTACACAAATCAAGACAAGCTTTGTGTAAGGGTCGACCAAAAGAGTAAAAGTTTGACCCACGATTTCTTGTGCATAAAGAGCGTATGCTGATGCAAAAGTCAAACTTTTTCATCCCCTTCCTATGCAATACACATAAAAAAGTGTTGCTTGGACGATCTCGGTCATATCTCCCCTATTCTTGGTCCTGGAATGATCAAGAACATATCGAAATGATCGCAAAATGATAAGCTATCGAATGCTTTATTCAAATTTCTCCTAGCTTTTACCATTCGCGAGATATTCCCGCTAAAAGTCAAAATTCAGATTATTTAAAAAAAATTTGGCGCATAACTCAAGACCCTAACAGGTAAAGACAAAGAACACCATACCTATATTTTTTAAAGCAGGTACCAAGGGGCACATATGCTAAAATTTTGAGGGAAGTTTCGACTTTCCATTTCGAATTACTCGCACAAGTACGTCCAGAAAAATTTGAATTTCAACTTTTGGCGGGAATATCTCACGAACAGGAATAGCTAGGAAAAATTTAAAAATAGCATTCGATAGCTCATTATTTTACGATTATTTTCATATATTCTAGATTGTTCCAGAACCACGGGCTAAGGAGATACGTGCGATATCGCCCAAGCAACACGTTTCAGCGTGTATTTTCTACCAGTTTTTATGGGTTTCATTAGTTTTTGTAATTTATGTGAAGCGAAAGAGTAAAAAAACATTTAACTTTTGCCTCACCCTACACTCCTGGGGTACCGCCTAAGATTAAGCACACAAAATCACGGGGTCAAAATTTTCACTTCGCAAGGACCCTTACAGAAATCCTGTCTTGGAAAAAAACCATGCGACATATTCTTACTTTAAAAACTTCCGAAAAAAATCCTTGTCCAATTTTAATCCTATCGAAATCGTCCAATCGATATAATGCCAATACGGCCATTCGTAAAGCTTTACACGTTGGCACTAAACGAAACGGCGTCGATTTGGCGCTAATCGAAGTCGAATCGGCGATCGATTTCATCGATTCCTGATTATTGTCAATTTTTATTGCATTATTTAACGAATCGTCTAAACGTGACGATTGTTCATATTTGCAATAAAAATACGAATGCGACTGATTATCGATCGATGACGAAATATCGGCGCTTTTCGCACGTTGTTTCGACGTAACTACATTATTTCCTGTTAAAACGCGCGATTTTAAATGTCGATTATCGGAAATTTTTAAATGTTTTTCCAAACTATCATCATTATCGATTGATTCTGGAAAAATCGGATCGATATTCATCGATAATTGATCGGTGTCATTTTCTATTGTTGAACGTAAGTAATTTGCATTGATCAAATCCGATTGTCCATTATTCTCGTTCTGACTATTATTATTTATTCCATCATCTTGAATTTCGTTTGAATCGTCTAAAGTCCAACCATTATCATTTTCGATACCAGAATTCAATTCTTCCAAAATATCGATCGACGATTGATCGATAACGGCGCCGGAAGTTGATGGTTTGATTAACATATTGATTTTTTCATTCGATTCGTTTTGATTTGAATCGTAATTTAAATAAAGTGATGGATTTTGAGAAGAACAACAATTATAAAAATATTGTTGATGATCGATTGCTGTTGGATTGTTATTCGTCGTCATCATAGTGACCATATTTGCATTTTGATTGTTGCAATAAAAATTTTTGATCACAAATTCGTTAAAGTAGCCTTTATTAGGCTAATAATTCCCTTAAATTAAAGAATAGTGTAAAACACGAAATGCATTTGAGTCTACGAGCAATTTTTATTTTTATGACTAGAATAACATAAAATGTCTGAGTCGACTTCGAAGCCTAGGCTCTTATGGCGAGTACGAAGCAATTCTCTTCTTCATCCATCCCCCGCAACTAGGGCGACTAGCAGCCGACAACTTTTTATCAGTGACTCTAGACGGCACTTAACTTTCGATGCAAAGTGCCAACCAGCTTACACGAATAAAAAATGCTCGAGATAATGTCAGAAAGGAAAGAAAGGGTTCACGCGCCAACTGCCTTGTATCATTGCATGCATAATAAACCTACCTAATTAGCATGCATAAGTAAATCCTGGCCTGGCATTTGCCCAGAACACAACTACAGTAGACTATAGCGTGCAAAATTGGAAAAATGAAATCTTACCATTTGAATACTGTAAACGTAGAAAAATAAATTTTTCGAGACGATGATTGCTGTCAAGTTATTACAAAAAATTATCATATCAGAATTTAAGATTACATCTTTCAACTTTTCGTAGCTTTTCCTCTTTTCGATCTTTCCTTTTTTTCCATCTCGCTATTTGCAAGCGCACATTTTTTATTGCGCTGAAGCTCGCCGCTGTAGTAAAATGTAGGTTCGGATCAAGAAGAAAGAACATTTATTTTAGTAATCCCCGCGAATACAAGCGTAATTAATATGTTTTTTTAAAAAATCCTCTAACGAAAAGATTTTTTGTCTCTTAAATTTTATATTATCACTTATAATTTGTTAGATCTCAATCTTAATTTTATTTTCCCTTCATGTTCTTTGTACTAATTTACGCGCGTAAATTTTTGGCTCATTTCATTTTCATTATCCTCTTTTCGGCGAGTGGTTGTTTTCAAAATTTTGTAATTTATCAAATTTCCTCGCAGTTATCCCATGGCTAAAGTAAACATTGCTTCAGTCCGTGTGGATGGCCCGAATCCATCGCCCTCATTTTTCGCTCCATTTCGTTTCGAAATTACTTTAGAATGTTTCGAAAATTTACAAGAAGATCTTGAATTCAAACTTGTTTACGTCGGTTTACCAGAATCGAACGAATACGATCAAATATTGGACAGTGTATTCGTCGGTCCAATGCCGGAAGGAAGACATCGCTTCGTCTTCGAAGCCCCGGCGCCTGATCCAAAAAAAATTCCTGTTCACGAAGCCGTTGGTGTCACAGTTGTCTTATTAACATGCGCCTACAGGGAACAAGAATTTGTAAAAATTGGCTATTTCGTCAAATCGTATTATCCCGATCCCGATTTATCGGAAAATCCACCAGCCGAACCTCAATTTGATAAAATTCATCGGGAAATTATCGTCGGCGAACCCCGCGTGACTAAATTCATTATAAAGTGGGATGAAGATCAGGACACGGTTCAAGGTGAGACATCGACCAATGGTCATCACAAAGACATCGTTAAGCAAACTGAATCGAACGGGGACAATGGCACGGGAGACGAATGATTTCGCAACCCTTTTTTTGTATATCCATCATTTTTCTGACCGTTTTTTCCATTAATTTTTTCCATCCGATTTCTCTTAATACAAGGACATTTCTTCCATTTTCTAACAAGCAATTGGAAAATCACATAATTTTCGCCTGGTAATAAGCTGCCAATCATAACTCAGAAAATGGCTCGGGTCACGAAACAGGTACACTAAAAATATCACGTCATAAATTGAGACTAAAATTATAAAATCAAATAGGAAGGCACCATATTCGCTCGTAGCAAGAATCTTGATAAGTTAGCAACTCGTTCCACCTCAACCCAGCATACTAAGTACCCCATTCAATATGACGTTTCCCAACTTGGACAACGTCACAGTCACGAAAGGATAGAATGTATCAACAGGATATTCCTTCCCCTTGGCCCCTCAAATTTTAACTGCTGACGATTCTTGACTGAATGGATTTGTGGGTGATAAAGACGCATAAGCGGACGGATTCGAATATCCACTTTGCTTACTCGGCGATTCTAATGAATTCCATTTGTCATCGAATGTGGTCCAATTATTCGGTTGTCCCCGTTGCCCGTCCATCGACATCGAATGCTTCACCCCTTTCCCATCTTTCTCCATCGATGTCTTCACCGTAAGCGCAGTCACTGGCGGCAATGGAGGAGGCGGAAATGAAGGCGGCGGTTGATGTCGATTCGCACCATTCTTCACTGTTTTCGAACTCGGCGAATTCATCCCCGCCCCATTATTACCAGTCGGAGGACTCGCACCACGTACTTGTTGCCAAAATTTCACTTGACTGGTCGTTGTTTGCAACCACTCATCTCCACGAGATCGATTCACTGAGCCAACTCTTTGCGGTGAAACCGTATCGTGATTCGAATTCGATCCTTCGAACGTCGATGAAGTCAAAGTTCCACTCGACGGCGAACTTATCTCAGACGTCGGAGGCGAAGTATAGGATGGATTATTTTGATGCACAAAATCAGCTTTATTCGTGACAACTGGCGAACTCGGAGACGAGTCTTCTTCAACAATGGCGCCTATAAACAACAAAAAATTGTCTTCGATATTTCAAAAACTCAATATACAACATACTTCGACCAAAATCTTGTGACGATGCTTCAAACCGAGCAAGATTCGAAGGCAATTGATTCAATCTAAGACTACTAAAACGTCGAAATTTCGGATCATCGTAGGCTCCATTTTTTATCGGCGGTACTACTCCGACCGCCTGATCAGATTCACTGGCCAGACGTAACGATCCTTGTCGCTCAAACAATTCCTTATTCCCGCGAGGACGAGCCACAGCGTGCGGATTTGTCGCCGGCTTAACTGGTGGCTTTTCTGCAAAGAAAACCATATTAAACTCAGGATTTAAAACCTTAAACGGCTGACACGTTAACAGAACCTGCTCATCTTTGAAAACATAAGATCAACATATTCTAAAGCGTTCATCACCTTTTTTGTCAAAAACGTTAAAATTTTGCTCAAACAGAAAGCTAATCTGACAGTTTAAATTTTGAAATTACCGCCCAAGGAAAATTGATAATCAGGTTTGCTTGTGTGGTCGCTTATAGCAAATTAGCTCCGAATGCTGTAAAAACGAGCTGAGGGATTCCACACATGCCTATTTCAACACGAACCTGAGTGTTAAAAGTTCATTTGGCGGGAATTTAAATTTCAAAGCACTTTTATCTTCCTGAACGCGCGGTACAAGAGTTAGGGGGCCCAAATCATTCGTCAAAATGTATAGTCACCCCTTAAATTTTCTCACTCCCCTCAACCACATTCTGTCGTAACAAAATTACACAAAAAACCTAATTGAAATAAAATCCCACCACCTTTTAGCGTCCAGAAATTACAGCATTTTTAATCAAATTTGCAATAAGCGGCCTCACACTCAGCGAACCTGCTCATCAATTTCGTTTGGTGTATATTTCAAAATTTAAAATATCGAATTAGTTTTCAAACTTGAGCAAAGCTATTGCAGTTGACTGAAAAAGTGTGCTGAACCTATTGTGTGAAGATGCCTCGCAGAAGGAACCTTTCGAAGGTCGCAATCAAGTCTTTCTAGTAAGCACTAATATATATGAGGGAACGTATCTGGAACCATATTTCACCACCCAGGCAAGATTGTTTCACGCTTACTAAATTTGATATTCGAATATAAAACTGTCTTTAAAGGGCAACTAACCAAATACTTTCCCTCAATGGTAAGATATGGTTTCAGATAACGACAGATAAAATATAAAATACTTACCAGCCGGTTTGACATTTTGCGGATCTTGTAATCGTTCTTGTAGCGAGGCGTACCGATATGAATTTCTTTGAAAAGCAGAATTGTCGCCTTTTTCTCTTAAACTAGCACGAACATCGGTAATATGAGCAATTTTCGAATTATCGCTGCTCGTTTCCGCGATCGATTGCAATTGATGATTTTGTACGGTCAATGCGCGTTGCGCTTCTCGATCTCTTTTTTGCTTCTTCTCCAAACACACGGCGAAAGCGCAGCCGACGGCATGACTCAGACGTTCGCCCTAGAAAATCTCAAAAATTTTAAAAGACGCGATTAAATTTATTAAAAAAGGCTTACCGTGTTTTTTCTGGCGTGAAAACCATAACAAAGCCATCGTCTCGTCGTACCGTCTCTGCAAATGTAGGCAAAGCCTTTTTCATGGTGTCGATCAGGCGCACAAAACGACACTTTTTCAATTGTTTGATCGACGACTAAACCCTAAAAAAAAGGTATTTCTAGCCTGTAGCATTCCAGGCGGAGGACACCTGCAAAACAGACCATAGCAACCACGACTTACTTTACTGTCCTTATCGACTACCCGTAAACTGTCGCCAGAAATGTACAAAATGCCTTTAATCGGTCGTCGTCGATTACTTCGCAGTACTTTCAATGCCTCCTCGCAAACTTGCATGCCGCGCGATTCGTACACTTCAACGCTACCGAGATACTAAAAACGGTATATAAATTAAATACTGCGAGAAAAAATTTGACCAAAAGTTTACCTTGACTTTGAAGGAACACGTGCCGGCACGTACACTGGCCTCATCTTGGGACCACACGGGGGGTTTATTAGAACCATCGTCACCACTCGCCGAGTGACTACCACCAGCACCCGATGTATGCCTATCGCTTAACGATCCACTATCGCTTCGACGACGAAACGAATTACGAATCGATCGCCGAAGTCGATCCATGCTCGATCGAAGAAACTTTCTGAAACGAAAAAAAACCGAATCCTGAAAATTCTAAGCAAATTTACGTAAATTTTCTGAAAATTTGTGAAAACACCGCCACCAAAGCAATGTTAGAATGAAAGCTAAGCTACGTTTTCGAAAAACCATTTCTCAAAAAATTTTCCGCCACCAAAACCCAGAAATCTAATTTTCAGAGCCCAAACCTCGGAGAATGCGATGAAGACATCGCGAAAAATTCGTTATTTTTATGCAAGAATTTTTAAAAATTTTCTTCAAATTTTTTCCAAAATAGAAAGAGAAAATCAAAACAAAATTAGAACTTCCGGTGACTCAAAAACAATGACTCGAAAATTTGCATACAGTAATCGCACACACAAATAAGGGACCATTTCAAATTGTTTAAAGCAAGTTGACTGAGTGTGCGCGATTTTGAAAAAGAAGCCACCAATTTTTAAAATTTTCTTCTTCAGTCAGGTTTGAGTCATTTTCGAAATCGGTTGTTTCGAAATCGGTCTTTCACGCCAACGAAAAAAAACGAAATTTTAAAATATTCTAGCTTGACTGTACGAAGAAAAAGGTCTTTTCTCAGCCATGTCTACTCAAAATACCCAATCTTCTGAAGACACTGTGCAAACGCCGAATAAAATGGAAATGGGCGATCACGAAGAAAATGTATCGGTCGAAGAAAAACAAAACTTGTCTGTCGAACCAAAACCGACACCGGCTCTGGTCAAAAGGAAGAAGTTCAAAGATTTGTTTCAAAGCCCGTCCGATTCGTTATTATCGCCGATGAGTCGTACGCTGACTGGAAAACTGAACCCACTTTTGGTGTAAGTTGTTTGAAATCCAGCGGTTTCGAGAGGTTGCCCGAACTAGAGTGAGCTAATCCCAGGAAATGGCGCTTTTCAGATGCGGGCGCGCGCGATTTTGTAAAAGACGCCACTGAATTTGAAATTTTCTTCTCCCTCCAGTCAGTTTTGTTTGTGATTTTCGAAATCGGTTTTTTTTGCGGCAATTGCCGCTTACCTAGTTTAAAAAAGTTGTGGGTCCACTGTTTTTTTACCAGAAACATTGTTTTGTTTTCTTGAAAAATTTAACTGGTCTGCATGATGCTCCAGTTCGAAAATTCTATGCTACAGTAGGTCGTACGGGCGCGGTCTACGACGCTGCTGCTCTGCAGGCCTTTCAAATTTGTTGAAACCGCACTGCTATGTTGCAGTGAATCCCTCATGCCCTGCTCTTCTAGATGCCACTTTTATTCAATCGACGCAATTTTATTTCAGGAAACAGAAACCAAAGCCGAAACGTTTGAACAGCGAGGAATCGATGGATCAGAAATAAATCGATGTCAATCAAGTTCAAATACGATAAATTTCGATTTTTAAAGCAGTCTGGGCGTAGTTTTGAGGGCCTTGATTTCTATCCGAAGACATATCTATTCCCCGTACTCATCAATACATCCGTTATTGATCGCGTGTAAATGGATTTATAATGCTTTTTGTTAGACATACATAACTATGCACAGTAAATCGATTTTCATTTTTGAGCGTGAATTGATGTTTTGAAGGGTTTAACCTTGAAATATTTACTTTTTCTGCCCCTCAATTGGGCTTACTAGCCGAAACTCTATTTTACCGTGCGCTATTGTGTACGTGTCTGTGTCCTAGACAACACTGCAATTTTGATCCGATCGTTTCCAGATTGTTTCAACGAATTGCAAGCTCGAGTGGATTGGCAAGAAGCGATTGCCGAGAATATCAGATGGCCTTCACGTTTGTGGCGTTTTCCTACATTTTGGCATTGATTCTGACATGCGTTCTTATCTTTTTGGCCATTTATCACGTAAGTTGTCGGTTCTTTTTTGTTTATTGGGAACTGAAAAAAATTCTTTCTAGATAATTGCTTTCGATGAATTGAAAACCGATTACAAAAATCCAATTGAGCAGTGCAATAGTTTAAATCCGGTAAGGATGGTGGTTTTTTTGTTCTCTTCTTCGATTGGGGCATTCTCAAGGAGAATCTGTGTCGTGGACGAGGGGTAAAGCAGTGTCAGAACTGGGCTGGTTTCCCGCCAAAAGTGTTTAGGCTATACGGTTTTGACTAGATCTGTCAGATTAGTGGATGCTGAATTTAAGATCTGAATCACCAACCTGAAACTACTTTGCACCTGTTGCAAGATTGTTTCGCAAACATTCGTGTCATGTCATACTTTATCCATAGCCAAGCACCACAGCGCTCTCGATGACTAAGGAACACATATTTGACAATCCTGTTTTACCGAGGCGGGATTCGAACCTATCCCTCTAAGCGTGAGAGCAGATGCCATTACCCACTAAGCCACGACCTGGTCTCTCTGTCCTGTTTTTGACCTCTCGCCTCATAACCAGACATTTTGTTTCAGCAGTCCCAGAAGGTGCACATTCCTGCATTGAGGTGTGGGTAAAATATAGTTTCAGGTGTTAATGCAGGCCCAACTGACTACTGTTGTCGTATCTCGGCTCATTCAAACGCCTCTTTTTCAGCTCGTATTACCCGAATACATAATTCACATTTTGTTCAATGTTCTCTTCGTATTCGGGTTCCAATTTGGTTCGCTGGCATGGAATGTCCCTCTGATTGCTTATCACATCCACAGGTATGTTAGTCACAGCTTCATTTTTGGGTCAGGAGTGAGATTGCGCTCGATCTGGGTCAACTATTTTTGGGGTCGTCGTCGGGGCCAGGGCCACACCCAGCCCCAGCTGACTGTGAAGCCCATCGGCGTTGGTACGCACATATGCAGAGTACTCTTAGCGGATTAAAAGTGTTACCTACTTTTTTCCCCAGGATAAACCTCCCTCCCCCCTCCTCCACCACCCCCTTCCCCCCTCTCTAACCCAGCCGACCTTGTCCATACTTGACCCCGACCCCGGTCGAACGCTATCTCCAACTCAGGTTCCATGTGTTCCTCCTCATCACAATTTTCTTTTTCTTCACATGCCTTCTTTGCTATGTTAGCTGGCCAACTCAAGAAAATTATCTGGTTTCCCTTATTGTTAGCCTACAATTTTGGGACCCTGACCTCAGTCATGATTTCTCGAGGTCTGGGTTGACAAAACCCCGCTGAATCGGGACCCCAGTCCACCGCTAGAGTGGGATCATTTGCGAAACCGTTCAGGGTTTAATGGCGCCTAGCATTGCATTGCATTGCTAGGGGAGCTGTTATCTGAAACAGTGTGGCATATCATCAGCTGGTGAAAATTGATTCGGGATAAAAAGTGGGAATCAGCACCGAAACTTTGATAGCACTGTCTATCCAAAAGTAGGCCATCGTCTTGAGACATGGCCCTGATTGCGGGAATGCAGAGGTGTTCTGTTGAGTGGATTATTATTGGGGGGGGGGGGTAAACTTTCTAACTTCCTGACAATGTTCATAGAAGGCTGGAAAAGTCAGAGAATGTGAGAAGTGTTTGAGAAACCAAGCAAAATTAAAATTTTAGAGTCAAAATCAAGGAAGCCTGAGAGTTTGCATTGCGAGGTTTCAAATTTGGAATCGCCCGCCTTCCCTGAGGATCAAATTCTGAAGGAGGAATGTTAATCGAATCGATTAGATCGAGCGAGTTAACTTATCGATCGATCGATTAGTGCAAAATCATTTGACCAAGGAAGGATACTCTGGCTGTAAATTAGTTGGGTAGTGAAACTAATCGGGGAAAGTCGAAGTTTTGTTTGGAAAATCTGGAAAAATATGGGAAAATCATTTTTTACTTTGTTGGATGCTAATATTAGAGGTTTTGACTCACCTGTGTATCCGTCTATTGTAGTGTTGCACTTGCCTGGTCTCCCACCAAAGTGGTCACTTTTCCAAGCAGTCGATCTGTTGTGTTTGTGTTAGCGACTCGTGATCAGAGAAAAATTAAGTGGCCTGACTGAAATTGAACCTGGGACCTCACGATTGATGGGCCTTGTAGTGATCACTTTTGAGCCACTCGCCGCGCCTGTGCTGTGTCCTTGAAACCCCTAACAGTGCAAGTGCACGTCTAACATGATGGACACCCAGCATCGACAGACCTGGGTGTTAGACTGCCTAGGCGACCCAACATTGCATTGCGCCTGTGCATCTGTTTTCTGGCGTGATCAACTTTCGTTCGTTTATAAAGCACTCGCAGTCAGGAGGGGGTTGAAGGACATTTTGGCGGGAATTCAAAATTCCGATCAAGCCGCCCCACAGTTTGGATCGGTGGGTCGGTCGATGCTGTAGGGACACGGACAGACAGACATGGCCAGTGCCTCCCGATCACTTGCCACTCATCGATGGTTTCAAAGTGCTGATCAGCTAATGAATTAGGGTATGTTTTAGGTACATGCATCGACCTGTGATGCGAGAACCGGGTCTTTATGATCCGACCACAATCATGAATGCCAACGAACTTAATCGAGCGATGCGCGAAGGATGGGTAAAATTGGGATTCTACCTTATTTCATTTTTCTATTATCTCTACAGGTAAATTATTGATTTTTTCTTGATTTTGTGCGAGACATATTTTCTTTTCAGTATGATCTACACGTTGATCAACAGCTGATTGCCATACGAGCATGACACGTTGTCGAAATGAGTGCATTGGTTGACTAGTGTGCGTAACTGAGTGAGGCTCCCTTATGATAGCTGGACTAACGTGCAGTGATTACTTGATTTCCCTCGTCCTATTGGATTTGCTTGCGTCTTTGATTTTGGTGTCCAATATATTAATAATGCGTTCTTTGTCATGTCATACTTTTTTCATCAAGCACTAAGGAACACATATTTGACAATAATGTTTTGACCCAGGTGGGAGTCGAACCCCAGTTGAAGTGTGAGAGCAGACGCCTTAACCTGCTAGGCCGCGACCTTGGCTCTTGGTAGAAACATGGAATGAGCTCAAGATTGGCAAGTACAAAAACTTTGTCTTCAGTGGGACTTGAACCCGTCCCGGGCTTTGATTCCTGGCATGACTAGGTTATAGTCGTGATTTTTTGGATGGACACTAGGCTGGCGCAGTATGGTGTTGTGGGGAAGCTTTACGAGCACTCGTGACTTTTAGAGTAGGCAATCTTACAGGGAATTCAAAATTTGAAATTCGCGCGCATTTCAAGAAATTTGAAATTACTTTAAATCGGCCTCTTTCTGCGCAGGTATTCGAGGGGGTGAGTGCCCGTAAGCAGGTTGAGGAGTCGTCTGTAGTATGGAAAAATGGAATGAGCTCAGGATTGGAAAGTACAAAAACTTTGTCTTGAGTGGGAGTTGAACCCTGTCCTTTGGCTTTGATTCCTGCCATGACTGCAGGATGGTCATCTTGATTTTAGGAAATGAATTCCCGCCTATAGCTGGCAAGAAAGCTCCACGAGCACTCAAAGCAATGAGAGTTTCAGGGAAGACAATCATGAGGGACTTAAAAATTTGAAATTCGCGCGCATTTTTAAGAAATATGGAATGACTTGAAATTGGCCTCTTTCTGCGCGGATATTCGAGGGGGTGAGTGCCCGGAAGCAGGTTGAGGAATCAATCTAGCGTGGTCAGCGAAGTGGTCGTGGGGTGTGTAGTGGGTTAGGAGTGGCCGGTGTGCAGGTGCCGTAAGCCGTGTTCCAGTGGCGGGCCACGGTGAGTACATAAGGAGGGTCTTGGCGGGGAGGGAGTTGTTTGTGTTCCGCTTCGGCGCAGTGTCAACAGTGAGGGGTAGGGCGCGGGTTGGCTCGGGAGGGAGGGTGGTTTGTTGGCACTCGTCGGTGGACTGGTGGAGCCAGCTGTCGGTCGGACTTGGCTCGAGTTTCATACTGGCTTACACGCCTATTACGTCAGGCTTGTTGGATACGGTTCCGTTAATCGGGGTGTTGTCAACGAGGAAGTAGGGGGGTGTTGATCCAATGCCCTCCTCATCACGTGACTGATTCTGGTGACAAAACCACAAGAGAAACTCGTTTTCTTTTTATGATCCTCTCTTTCCAAGCCAAGTCGAGCCGAGCCGTCGTGAAAGCGTGCAGGCGTTGTAAGAAGCTGGCATGGCTCGAGTTCGTGCCTGAACACTCCAGCCTCACTCGGACTCCTCTTTGCAGACACGCCTACTCGACGAGGCAGCCGTGGGGCTGTGATAATGATGACTGGCAATGGACTGTCTTGGATTGTTTGGACTGTACTGATGACCCGAGGTAAGGCCAGTACCAGCCCGCCTGGGCTTGGCCTGTTTCTGTCACTGATTTCTGAGTGAGTAGGTCCTTTGAAGTCCGGACCTATCGACCCAGATGGATGCTATAATTGGAGTTACTGTGCGGCGACGATCCACATGATGGAGCCCACATCTGACCCGACTTGCCTGTGTGGGTCAGTCTGGGGTGACCAATGGCACAGCGCTGACAAGGAATCAGGCTGCCATGGTGGCGTGTGTCAGTCCCCACCTTGGGCATTCACGTCTGACCCGACTTGCCAGTGTGGGTCAGTCGGGGGTGACCAATTGCACAGCACTGAGCGATCAGTGCGGTGGGTTTGCCCTACCTTGCCTCATTCATGTTCATCTCGACGCGCCTGTTCTCGTTGGATGTGTTTATTTAGGTGATGCGTGGGTGGGCCAAGCCAGTCTTCCCTGAATGACTCATCCAACTTTCCTGTCACGCAAAACATTCAAGCACGTCATATTTTCTTTTCAGTGGGTCTCTCGGTGGCCAAGATCAATCACCCGTGTCGACCCAATCCCTGTTTCAATGGTGGTCTTTGTTTCCGCGTGGCCAACAGTAAGTTGTGCAGTCCATTCGTGTGGTGCACTGGTCGTCGAGCTAGTGTTGTACTGTACGCGAGGCGCGTCCTCGTGGGCTGGGCCGTCCCAGTTTCACACAGAACTTCCAGCCCGTTTTGCAAAGTAGCCAGCCAGTGGTCATGAGGATAGGCGAGGCCGTTATGTGACCAGCTCCCATGGCAGCTTGCCTCAAAGTGTCTCCACTGAGAGTACCTGCACACGAGGGCATCCTGTGCCAGCATCAGCGTCCAGGATGATACTGGACGAGAAGGGAGGGTCCTTCCCGACCAGTATTCCTCATTCTCCACTCGTTCAGCCCCCTCACTCGACGGTACTAGGTGGGCCGCCCGGAGCTAGGTATGCAAGGCCAGCGACGAAGCATAATTGTGTGATAGGCGGAATAGTCCTACATTGGAGAAGATGCCGCGGGGAGCGGATGGCAGGTCACCTAGTCGAAGGTGCCTGAGACATCAACCCGACGGGTTTCAGCCTCTCCTGGCGGAGCGTATTGAGCGGCCAACTAAGGCAATTGATACGCTGTATGCCAAGGCCAGTCAAGGCAAGCACATACTGCTCCGTGTATAAGGCAACCAGATACAATACCTTCTCCACAGGCCAAACACACCTACAACACTTGACTGCCGTCCAGCGCAGAATAGAACTGCGGCCTTCTGGTCAGGGTTGCTGGCCCTAACAATGCAGCACCAACGCCTACCAGCTGAGCCACCACTGATCCTGCGAGGCACGTCCTGATGGGGTCTGAGATATTTTGCTGAGTGAATGGTCCGTTTGAGAACGCCCCACGATGGCTATGATTTCCCGCTGATGCTTTTGCGGGTTTTATTTCTTGCTGACTGTGACAGTTGTAAAGGCTCGACTGGCAATCGATACTCTGCACGGATCCAGCAGCTGTGAGCGTCACCCGTCAGAATAATATTTCAACCATGGACTAGGTCGGAAGACTTGGTTGGCTGCCCTGGGCCTGTTTCAAAAACTTCACAAGCCACTCCCTCCTACACAGTGTGATACAGTGCTGTAACCAGCACTCGTAGCGCTCGGGAGATCGATACCCTCCCCTGGCAAGGGAAAGTATCGGGGCCCGTGCAGGTTGCTGGCCTCTTGGCCCACGTCGTTTCCTGGCGTGTTCCTGGCGTCTGCCTCGCGCTGGATGCGCTTAGCGGGGAGGGTTCGACTCCCGCCTGGGTAAAATATGATTGTCAATTTATGTGTTCCTGATTCCTCGAGTAGACTGTATAGTGTTTGGCTAGGGATAAAGTATGGCATGGCATAACATGCTTCACCCGAGCAAGGGAAGGAAACCACAGTACAATCGCCTGATCTAGTATTTCTAAAGGGGGCCACCACGTCAATAGGATCAACCTGACGGAGGAGATCTCCAGCCCCCCAGAATGTCTCGTCTGGCATTCGATCCTCTGGCGACACACCTAAAGGAATATGTTGCCCACTGAGGCCTGGTGTTCTGCAGAGGACGCGTTCTCCAGACCGTCCTCAAAGAACGTGCCCTGTGGAGGGTCAGGGCGTCCCTTGTACTCTGTTTGTTGACTTCCAGCACCCTTTCCCCCACTTGCATTGCAGACACGCGTGCCTTCCAATGCCGATGTCGGGCGGATTACGTGGGTGAACGATGCGAGTCGACGGACAAGACCATGTCTGCCATCGGGGTCTTATGTGGTGCCAAGGAGGAATCGGAGACCACGCTCGAATTCGCGTGTCCCCCATCCACTGTCATCACAGTCGAATACGCAGCCTATGGTCTGCCATCCAACGAGTCGTCCATGGCATGTCGGCACGGACAGGGTGCCGATCGCGCATGCGCTTACGAAGGGTCGCTCAGTGAAATTATGCAACTGTGTCACCACTCGACCCGCTGCGGCCTACCACCAGTCAACAAGCTATTCGCTCATGTGGAGAGACCTTGTAAGAGCACACCAGCGGAGACATTGGCATTGGAGTACAGATTTCGATGCCAACTGGCAGGTATGCACTGATTCCTTCGCACCCGCGCACACCTGTGCACAATTCTGTTACAGATACAACATCGATTTCGTTGACTTCGCAAAAAACCACAATCGCTCCGATCTTGTTCGGCAATGACACAGTTTCACCCTCGCTTTGCACAGAGCCTACGGATTACTACGAGAATGGCCTGTGCTATCGAATTGAATATGTTAATGACAGGAGTAAACGCAAGTCGTGGAATGATGCAAGGTCCCAGTGCGCAGCCATTGGTGGAGATTTGGTGGGACCCGTATCGATCGAACTGCACGAGAAATTATCAGAGTGGATGAAAGCATTGGATGAGAAAAGGGTGAGCCCACGTTTCTATAGTGGGTCACTGGCACTGAAACAGGTGTCTGGGCTACAGAGGAGGAGGAGGCCTCCTAGCCGTGGAGCCAGAAACATCAACCTGATGTGTGTGTGACTCGCCTGTAGTGAGTACTAGACCAGAGGGAAGGCGCCAGTACACTGCTCTGTGTATGCGTCGGCCAGTCAGGTAACCGAAGGCACTTTCGCAGAGTCCAAACACGCCTGTTACACTTGCCAAATGGACTTGGTGCCTGCGAGGCCTCTGGCCAAGGGTATTTTGTGCCCACAGGGGCAACAAAATAATTGTCTTTGGCTTGGGTCCCTACTGAGTGTGCAATTGACTTGCATCTCTTTTCAGGTCAAATATTTTTGGATCGGTGCTCGAATCGATATCCCGACGGACAGCGATTCTGAGGCAGTGGTTCGATGGACATCTGGAGCAGAGTTGGACTACGCGCCTGAAGGGTCCAAATTGGATGAAGGAGAGTGCCTAGTTTATTATGTGCAACCTGGACGGGCCCGCAAGGACCACCGGTCAGTGTGGCTGGCCAAGAGCTGCTCACTCTATTACAACTGGATTTGCCAGTACCCCGTTTCGGATGGCCCAGGTAAGGTTTATGGACAAGGTGGTGCCACTGGTTCAAAGTCTGATCTCCCTCGTTCACCACACCCCGCAGAAGATCCATCTGTAACCCTCGAGCCTGGTAGGCCATGGCGAATGGGAGTGAGTGGCCGATCTTCCCTGGCTGGGAAATTTCAACTTCTCGAGTTGATGTTTCAGCCGCAGGTGTAGCCGCTAAACTTGCCTTGCTCCAGCCGTCCACATTTTATCCTGCGCCTGGCAGGCTAGGCTACTATCGGCATCTCTGATCTTAGGCACAGCAGGATTGTCGGAACGGGATCCCGAGCAAGTGACCACAGTCGCCACAACCACCGAGCCGAGCACGTACAGTACAACCACGAGGGGCAGACCTAGCCGCCCTCATCGCCCGACCAAGATGCCGTTTTTGGGACGGAATAGGACTCGCATCGTGGCCGAAACACAAGCAGCCACCACCACTTTGGAACTGACCACCCAAATATGGACTAGCACAATGGCTGTGGTCACTACGACTGAACCAGCCACCAGAACCAGCACCAGTACGATGGCCACTACTGCCGCCACTACTCAAGACACGACGACCACGAGTCAGGATACTACGACTCAGATGGAAACCACGGGCGTGCCATCAACGGAATCTGTGACGAGTCCAGATGGGATGGAGGGCATGGAAGACGGGAGAACGAGGGCCACGACCAACTTGTTTTCACCCTCCCTCAAGACACTGGATGCAAAAGGGTACGGATTGGTGTGACTGCCTTCAGGGCGACTACACTACTGATTTCAGGACATCGTCGGAATCGGGTAGAATAAGAATCAAGGTGCCTAGCCCAGCCCGACCTGTCTGGCCAGTGCACACTACTCCCAGCCCAGTGCCCGATTTGGGTGGTGACTATATGACCGGGGAGACGACCACTGATGCTCCTGTGAACACAACGCTCGCAGTCACAACCCATGTGGACACAGTGGACAGCGCGGAAGCCACGTCGACTGTGCAGATGGAGTATGAATAGGGGTGCTAATGTTGCCCCATCTGACAGTGACCATTGCAGGGTGCATATGGAATCTACTACTCCCACTCTGGATGTGACCACTGACGCATTGGACACGACCACAACTCTCGACTTCACGCCGTCTCCGAACCCAGATGAGTATGAGCCTAATCGTGCGACCATATTGGGTGCTGGCACGTGCGATCCAGTTCGTGAGAGAGGAATCAGCTGGTCGTCGACCCGGGAAGGAATTATTGCCGAGAAACCATGTCCAGTTGGAATCGAGGGTAAGATAACAAAGTTTTCTGAAGTGATCAATGGTCAGTCACCAGTGTGTTTAGGCACTGCCAGATGGGAGTGTCGTCGAATGTGGGATCGTATGCGTTTCTTCCCGTCGACCCCAGACTTGAGTGATTGTCGGCATATGTGGTTTCGGGAAATTGATCGACAGGTATGGTCTCGTCCCACTGTCCCAGGGGAGTGCGTGGGCTGTTCCCCTGGTCACTACACTGCATCTTCGGGGCTACAGGGCTCGCCCAACTGGCGACTGGCATATCTTGACACTAGACTGGTTATCCCAGGTGTAGGTTCAACTCCCGCTCAGGCCTGACCTTTTTGAAAATGTCTTGATCTTTGCCTGATATTATTTTCAGCTGCAAAATAATCGCTATGCTACAAAAATTGCCGAAGATCTGCAGAGATATCTGACGAGTGGCAATCAGATATTGTACGGGGGTGATGTCAGGCGAACGCTGTCCGTCCTGGATAATCTCTTCGAATTGCAAGCTAGGCAGTTGTGGGAGCAGAGCAAGGAAGGGGACGAACATGAACGGTTCAAAGAGGCACTCAAGTTTACTCAGGTAAAAATTTGAATTTTGCTAGAGTGCTGACGGAGAACAGTGGGTTCTGATTGCAGCATGTTGGAACCATTATCGATTTTATGATGTCGGATGATAACGCGGCGGCATGGCAGGACCTGTTGCTGGTAAGTAGAGCCGTACTGTAGGCGGGCAATCAGACTGTGTGCTGGATGATCTGTATCAGGTCATGTCAGTGTGTGCCAGGGTGCCAGGGCGAGGGCGAGGGCCGTGTCGAGGTGACAAGCCACTTCATGTGCTAGGACTAGAGTCAGTTCCATGTCAGAGTGACAGGGTGACATTCAGGGTCAGGCCGTCAGTGCTATGTGGCTGCGGGTGGCCTCTTTACGTGCCAGGAATCGGTGTGTCAAGGCCAAAGGCATGTGCTGCTTCTGTGGACACCTCGAGGGCAGGGTCAGTACGTGGGCCATGTCAGGGTGACAGATCATTTTGTGTGCTAGGGCTAATCAGTGCCATGTCAGAGCGTCAGTGGCATGTGGGTGGCCACTTCATGTGCTATGAGTCAGTGTGCTGCTTCTATAGACACTTCTTGCGGCAGGGTGTTCGTGGGCCAGGTCAAGGTGACAGACCACTTCATGTGCTGCTAGAATCAGTGCCATGTCAGGGTGACAGGGTGACATTCAGGGTCAGACAGTCAGTGCTATGTGGGTAACCGCTTCATGTGCCTGGAGTCAGTGTGGCTTCTGTGAGCGCCTCTTTGCTTTGCCATGAGATGTGTCCCCGGACTCAACCACGTCTCACGTTTCCAGCACGATCGCATGGTGGAATTGTCTCTGCTCATGCGGCTGGTCGAAGAGAACGCGAGCTTCCTATCACGATTCATGCTATCAGACAACACAACCAAACTGAATTTTACCAATTATGGTATGACCCGCAATCCATCCATTTTGCCAAATAAGTCAGCTTGTTTATTTGTCAGCTATGAAAGTGGAAGTTAGAAGGACATCTCAATCGGAGGAGACCCTGTACGGGGCTGCAGTGGCAACTCCGCAAAGTCCTATTATGCCAGCCAATGCACCTGGAGTTTTCACCACACCATGGACCAGATCAGACGCTGTTGGGGCGTCGATGGACGATTTCTCATTGCTGGACGAATCAGCACACATTGTGCTTCCGACGAGAGGAGTGCTAGGTAGGTGAGAGCCAAGACTTCATCTGCACACTGTAGTCCACGCTTGCAGTCAGTCAGGACAGTGCGCACAGCGCCAGCATGGACCTGTTGCGTTAATGTGCAACTGACCGACCATATCAGTAGGGCATGAGTGGGAGGGGGGGCGGGGCATGTTACTAGCCACAGGGATCTCCTGTGGATGCCAATCTCTCAAAAGTGTCTGGTGTAACGGCTGAAACATCAATTGGAGGGGTTGACGTCTCCCAGCCATGGGAGATCGATTACTCTCTCCCACTCGCCATGGCCTACACTAGCATGGGATACCTGACCTCATCCACACCCAGCAAATATGGGTGTGACCCTCATTACATTACAGCAGTCGCAACCCAAGACCAAGATTCGCCACCAGTCTATTCACCCAATCACCGATCATTGGCCGACGCAGCCTCAGCCTTCTACCAAAACCAGGATGTACCGAAGACCCGAGACAATAGACTACGTCTGGCCTATTTCGTGTATACTCGCAACCTAAACACGCTCCTACAACCAACAAACTTCGAGCAGTCGCAAAGAGAACAAACGGTGGAGAGCAAGAGAAGGGACGGGCTCGGGTGGTCGAGTCGAGTTACCTTGGTCAATTCATGCATTATCGGAGCAGTTGTCAACGAGCCACAAACCCGTATTGACTTGCCCGATGGCCAGAATGTGACAATCACCTTCAAACATCTGGTAACTGGATCGAATGTGGGGAACCCACGTTGCGTGTTTTGGAATCTGGAACAGCAGTAAGTAGATACAGCATGCAACAGGTGGGGCCTCGGGAGATAGCTGAGGGCTTGAGCGAGGACAGTATGACTGTCTATTTGGCGGAAGTGCCTGAAATACTTGGCTCGCCCTAGGGCACACTAATGCGACCAAGCGTAGCAGGCGCAGGAGAGAGTGTGGCGGGACAAAAACTCCGACTGGAGTAGGCAAGCCTCTTGACCATATCTGCGGATAAAACATCAACCCGACGTGTTGATTATTGGAGTTCGATAATCTTATCGATCGATGATCGATGACTTGCCATGGCCCCAGGCACGAGGGTTCACTAGGGCTGACCAGAGGATGGCTCAAGCCACAGGGAACTACAACTGTGATGAGCATTCACTGCCGCGCACCAAGAAGGCCGTCTGGTCTATTAGGGAGCAGCCGCACGTGGTTGGGTTCTGACGGACCAGAGCACCGTGCTCACAGGGCAAGTTCAGACCAGGAACTCCCAATGCCATTCATACTTCATCTGGGGTCTAGGGTCTGGGGCTGGGCTGCCTCATACCCAGGACCCAGGGCAGAATAAAGCGACGTCTGGGGCACGCTTTTAGCTGGTTTGGTCTTCTACCCATGCCCGACACTCGACCTCGATCTCGCCCTCGGTCTTCTGCCAGCCCAGACTTACAGGGGTACCAGTTCTTGGACCCGAGCGCTGATAGACTGAAGAGACCAGTCCACGTCTACAACGATGAATCCATGAATGAGGGTAATGGATTAGCATAACAGCCTGGGTATCCGCTGCATCGCTGCTGAAAAACTAAATTCAACATACAGTGTGAAATGGACTCAAATTTACAGTCATTGACTGGCCACATGCCAGTGCTCATTTAGGCGATGGTGGTTAATTTAAATTGGACATTTTAATTATGCAATATAAATTAGGCATTGGGTTTATTTTTGTGGGTTGGTCCCTGTGCCGTCCCAAACCCCGCAGGCCAGCAGTCCTCTTGTGATAAGCGAGGTCGTGAGGTGACCAGCTCTCACGGCAGCTTCCCTTCTCCACTAGGAGCACCTCCACACGAGGACATCCTGTGCCAGCACCGGCGTCCCAGGATGATACTGGGCGAGAAGGGAAGCCCCCTACCATATATGTGACCATCTTGTTACAGCTCTTGGGATACGGACGGATGCGAGGTACTCAACACGAGCCTGGACTCAACCATCTGCACGTGCAATCATTTGACCAGCTTCGCTATCCTGATGGATATCAATGGCGAGATCGAAGATCAGGTAAGCTACAAGCCACGGGCAGGGTTCGACTCCCGCTCGAGACTAAAATTTTTGAGCTCTCAAGTGCCTCAAGCGAGATGGTCCATCTAGCTGGGGAATATCTACGATTTGGGCATCTTGGGTGCCTGCTTTTTTAATACCCAACTATTCCCCAGGCGGCGAGAGATATGAGAGCCCGGAGGGACAAAAACTCTGATTGGAGGGAGGCAGTCTCGCGGCTACCATCTGCCGCTGAAGCATTCCCAACCAGGGATATCGATCTATAGACCACCATGCATTCTGGTTACAACTTGGTCGTGGAAGCTCAGGTCAGGGTAACTGGACCAGATCTCCCAGACCCAGTTCCCCTCAAGGCTCCTTTCTGTCCTCCCAAGCCCTCAGAATCTTTTCATTCACATTGCAGGCCGATGTGCACAAGAACATTCTTCAATATTTGACCATGGCCGGATGTGCCCTGTCGGCAGCCTGTTTGGGCGTTTCATTAGTCATATTTACGTGCTTCCGGTAAGTGCACTCACTCACTATGACTGCACCCCTTCACTCCCATTTTCTCATTAGTCCATGGCCTTTTGGCTTTGCTACGACCAACAATGCCCCCCCCCCCCCCAGCAGCAATAAGCTGTCTGAGATGGCGCGTAAGAGAGAACGATTAGCGCAAATGCTGGTCCTTTGGGGACAGGGCAGAGAAGACAATGTGTCCAAAAAGGAAATAAGAAGTTGGAAATTGACTTTTTTTTCTTTTTCAGTTCCCTGTGGAGTGTAAGGAATAGTGTGCACAGGAATTTGTGCCTTACGCTGCTAATCGGCGAGTTACTATTCTTATTCGGCATAGACCAAACCAGAAATAAGGTACCACAATCTTCTTCTGTTAGCCGTGCTAAGAGACTGATGACAGTCAAAATGTACAAAATATTATCACAATTTGAAAAAATCACAGGATATTTATTGATTGTCACAGAAAATCGATAGTCGCACGGCTAACAGAAGAAACGTAAACAATACAAATAATAAGTGCGCCCCTTTGCAGGACCTGTGCACCGTGATCGCCGTTGCCCTGCACTACATCTTCTTATCGGCCTTTTGTTGGATGTTCATGGAAGGCTATCAGCTGTACACCATGTTAGTGAGAGTCTTCGAACCACCCGAGTGTTCGCAGTTGGTCGGATACTACGTGGCTGCCTATGGTGAGTGTCCCCTTACCTACCCTTTTTTGGCCATTCCAAATCACCCAGGCGCGAGATGTAGGCATCCATCTTGATCATGCAGTACACCGCCCCCCCCCCCCCCCCCCCCCCGAGGCCACTCTTCTCGATGCGAATATGCTAGGCTATGGACTGTACAGGGTACACTGGGGTGGCTAGTCGGGGACTGATCGTTGTATCTGATCTAATATGGGTCGAAGGCTCTCGGCGTTCCTGTCGTAAACATAGACATGGACGGGCGATCCGGGCGTGGCCAATGTGACCATGGTGGTCGGAATGATAGCAGTGCCATCGTTGCCTCCAGTCAGAGGTCGACTGTTCTTCTGGTGGACTGGGACTTTGTGCTCCCTCGGCTCATCCAACACGCCCGATTCGGGCAATCCGTTGGTGGCCGTGGTTTGGTTCATGTTTGGACAACAGCATCGACGCAAATGCCTGAGCCACCAAGGCGTGGCGAATATGAACATGACCACCATCCATAAAACGAGCACAGCAATACCCAATATGAATAATTTACTATCATCCATTGTCTCTTCGTTTCGTTCAAAAATTTAAGATGTTTTTCAACTTAAAACTGGGCTTGGACAGAGCAATACACAAACTGACGGCTAAGTCGAACTGCAGTTTTTCAGGCTCTATGGGGACACATTATTGATCACTCCAAGTCTAAATTAGCGAGTAGATTATTGTCACCGACGACCACAAGTTCGGACGTCATTGAGGCGGGAAAAGGAAATTTGGGGGATGGAGTCTTCAGTTTATGCACCTCAGTTCATTTGCTAGGCTCCCTTTCCATAATCCATCAATGGTGGGCGAGCGAAGGCAGGGAATAGTTCCAAGTCGATGTTGTTCCTTCCCTTTCCACCCGTTAATCAACGAGACTTCTTCACAAGCAACACGTGACTGGGACTATAGAACGAGTCCGGGCACGTTTGTCTTTAAGAAAAGAGTTTGTTCATAATAAATGCTTGATGTTACTCTTGTAACGCGCAGGTGCTCCAGCCGTCGTTGTTGCTGTCACAGTTGGTCTGGCCAGACAACATTACGCAACGGGAGCATAGTAAGTGTTCATTTTTCAACATACTCCCCATTGCTTTTTGAAAAAAAGCAGAAATGCTTTTCAACAAAAAATCGACACAAATATTTTTCTAGTTGTTGGATCAATGCTGGTTCACCAGTCATTTGGTCATTTGTGGGACCAGTGGCAGTGGTCACCTTGGCCAATATGATATTCTTGGCCGTGGCTTTGAAAGTGGCTTGCGGAGTGAAAACGGCTGAAAATAGAAGCAAAGCAACCAAGATCAAGTAGGTTGGACAGGGGGGCTGGCTTGGTAGAGAAATTCATAAATCAAGAATGTGACAAATTAACACTGGCTGCCTTGGTGCGCTGACAAGAGTCGGTCTTTCGAATTTAGTTATAAGCCGAACAAGAGACGATTTGGGGCAAGAATATAAGAGAAAACTAAATTATTGCCAGCTTTATGTAAGCATTATGCACGAGCCCCGACCAGTCTCGGGTGAACGAGTATGGCGGAAGTGAGGGCGCCTCGAGCTGGCATGAGAAGAAGGCTCACCTCGGACGAGCCTACCTAATCAATGCAAATCGATCCAGAGGGTGGAGTGCCAGTGAGCTTAGTCGCCCAACTCGGTGGCTCGAAGTGTTCGTATTTATTAGCTAACACCTCGAAGGGCCTTCGAGCCGGGCAATAAGCGACTGGTGCGGCCCAATAGCTTAACTAGGGACGTCTGGGGGGGGGGGGGGGACGTTATCGATATAATAAACGGTTTTGAATTGGCTTCCTTTTTATTTGAAAGATGCAAAATCGTTTTTGGATGATGGGTGTTTGTTCGGCTAACGAAATGCCCTTGCTCACAATGAAGTTAGGTTAGAGAAGAGTGTGGGAACGAGTGCAACCAGCCTCGGCAACACATCAAGCAAGCTATTGTGTTGATCCAAATTACTACGCTCGGTGTGCACGTGATTTTGGGAAAGGACGAGAAAAGTTTTATGCTTCGTTTGAGGCAAAAAAACGCACGATCTAGAATTGTTGGCTAATGAGAGGAAGCTTACTGTAAGCGCATGCTGACCGTGTGGAAATGAGGGGCGGAGTGCAAATAAAAATTTGTGCCTGGTGCATTCACAGAGCAGAATGAACAGTGTCAGACTCTGTTTTCAGGGGATGGCTCAAAGGATCGACCATGTTGCTGTGCTTGCTCGGCCTGACTTGGGTATTTGGATTCTTTTTCGTTATTCGCCCAGCCATTCTCTACTTTGCTTACATATTCACCATCATGAATTCGTTACAAGTAAGTCGCTGGCTCAGCTTTTATCCTGATTCAGCTCACGCAGCTCCGCATTCTCCTGCATCTCGAAACTGCTTCACAGCTTTTCACTGCGTGTTGCATAGCTTGCTTTCTGCTTCGCCCTCTTACGACTTGCATGGGCGGTTTGTCAAGGGTTGGGTGCAGGGGCGTCGGGGATGTTTACTTTGCAGCTAGGCACGTTTAGATTGAATGATGGCTCGTATTTCAGGGCGTATTCATATTTACCTTCCACGTCTTATTGAACGAGAAAGTGCACGGGGCAGTGGCCAAATGGTTCAAAAGACATCACGGCCATTGCTTGGCCAATTACTACGCGGTCAATACGAAATCGGGAGGATCGAGTAATGAGGTAAAGAAGATTGAGAGAGTGCTTGTGTGTGACGTCAAGACGGCATTCAGGTCCTGCTTTAAATGATGGCCACCCGATCGTGCCATGTTTTTGGCACTAAACCTAGTCTATTATACTGTCAAGAAAAGAGTCCCTCGTGCGTCTTTTTTTATTGGAGCAAAGAATTTAAATATTTTTATACCCAGAGGGAGTCGAACCCCTGGTCGAATGCTCACCCAGCGTGAGAGGAATTTGCGGAGCCCCTATCCAACTGCAGAAATGTTTTTCTGTTGCTCTGCATGCCAAACGTGAACAGAAAACCAAAATATATGTACCTAAGCGGGGTCGAACCCACGCGCTCATCGGGTATGGGGACGGTACATGTGTGTGTGCCATTCTGATGGTCGGAGAGGCCTCATATTTTTGTGTAGTGGCTTTGCCTGCATGAGAGCAAAATTTTTTTTAACGAAGTCCGTTTTTGCCTCTATAAGCAAGGCTGTGCGGGGATCAGCACACACAGCAGCGTCCCTCTGCGTGTCTCCACTAGGAACACTCCACACATGGGCATCCTGTGCTAGCATCAGCTTGCAAGGATGATACTGGGCGACAAGGGAGGATGCTTTCCCGACGAGTCACCCAGAGCGACGTGTGCAAGGCCAGCGACGGACTTTTTCTAAATCGCCGTCGAGGACTCGTTCCCACTCTGAGAACGGGCATACTAAACTGCCATCCTCAGCCGAAACAGAACTGCGGCCTCCCGGTCAGGGTTGCTGGCCCAAGCAATGCGGGACCAACGCCTCAATCAGCTGACGATGAGCCACCGCGGTTCAGCAGCCACGATAAGCGAGGCCTCTCACGGTCTTTATTAGGAGCACCTGCACGCGAGGGCATCCTGAACTGGACACTGACTTCCTCGGACGATGGCGGGTGGGCTGTGAACCGTTGGTGGTCGACTTCCGAGACTGTCTTCCCGTTTGGCTTCCGTCTCTCCACTCGGAGCGGTACCGGCTGAGTCACCCACGGCCTGACGTGCAAGGTCAGCGAGGGTTTATGGTTCGCAAACCGACCTCCGTCACCGGGGATCGAACCCGGGGCGAGTCCAGCAACTCGCTCCCAAGCAATAGGGAGAGACGAATGCCGGACCGCTGCAACACCGCGGCCGCGGCACGAGAGCTAATGGCCGTGGACCTCCGCGAAACTGACCACAGCAGTTACTTCGTGTTAGGGCAATAGGCATCGGCTTTTTCCAATTTTTAATGGCATAATGCAGCCTGCCCTACCCAAACTTCCTGCTACACCCTACATAGCCATGCTTCTTCTAGTCGAAACAATGGCCCAGTCACTTGACCACGTCAACAGCGGCAAGTTTTGGTTTCTCGAGCACACTGGCCTCGCCCACGCTGGCCAGCGTGCATAATGACCAGCGCGAAATGATGGAACGGAAGGCGACCTCGAATGGAACAGGATGTCGTCGGCGTGGTGAGCAGGATCACACAGCGAGGACACACAGACAACGTGGCAGTGGATATTTGGCTGGAGATGATGACATTAGGAGAAGCACCCACGCCATGCCTGGTGAGCAGTTGGGTCCTGATGCCCTTGGTCGCACTCCATTGTTCCCATGGGTGTTCCACGTCATGTCGTGTCATATTTTATCCATAGCCAGGCCTGTACAGCGCACTCGAGGTCTAAGGAACACTCAGATTGACAATTATCTTTTACCCTGGCGGGAATCGAACCCTCCCCATCTACCGTGAGAGGCAGACGCCTTAATCCGCTTGGCTACGACCCAAGGCCTAGCGATTAAGGCGTGGGTGCTAGGCCGGGAACACATCAGTGCCCCTAAACTAGCACCCACTCCCACCAGGCCAGGAGCCTGGTGGGTTAGGCGCGTGCCCCTGCATGCCCCTTCTACACTACAGTGTAACATGCCCTATCCCATTTGCAGTGCAAATCGTGCACAGAACATTCGACGAGGACAGCACCGTTCCAGTGCGTCATACGCGTCACCAAGCCATTCTACCAGTGGATGATAGCAAAGCTAGATTCCCTATCGTCAAGCCACCAGTTTCCTCATTCGACAGCAGCACGCCATCAGCACTTCGTCACATGCTATTTATCGCAACAGATGACGATCGAGCGTGTTCGGTCGATCATCGTAAGGACCCCATGAACAGGTTCTACTACAGCAGCGATGCCCTCACTGCCCCCCGCGTGAACAATGGCAAGGCGTATGGTCAGACAACGAGCAATAAACAAAAGTTCATTGAACGATTTTAACTGCCTGATATGCAATGTACAGTGTCGGTGCAGATGGCAAGTCAATGTGAACATGGTGCATTGCATTTTTGATTTGTGTTTTGTTTTGCTGCATATGCGTGTTTGTGGTGATTATTGCTTTGAAAGCTATGCTCACAATCTGGGTTCGTGCCTGATCAGTGTGCTGTACAGATGGAATCCGAATGTGTGCCAAACGAAGGTCTACTTGAACAGGATGCGGGGGCTAGCTGGATGCGCCGGTCATGGCAAACCCTAAATTTCTTATTCAAAACAATCGATTTACTGCAAGGATAATCACTTGAAGGTGAAATCCTTGGAGCCCTGACTTGGGCTTGCGACAGGTCGAATGGCCGTACGTTGGATAAGGTACCGGGGGGAGCGGATGACCTCAAGGACACTCCAGGCAGGCCTTAGTCATGGGAGCCTGAGATATCAACCCGATGGGTTTCGGCCTGGCCTAGAGAGAGTGTATGGAGAGGTCAACACAGGCAAGCCAATACACTGCTCCGTGTGTAAGGGGGCCAGTCAATACAACCAAGTAGACAACCTTCCCCACAGGCTAAACACGCCTAGAGGATGGCCCAACGAAGTCCGCGGACACTTTGTGATGAGCTTTTACTGCCACGCACCACAAAGCCTCAATTCGTGGAGCCGGCGCTCGTGTCGACTGTCAAAGGGGTTCTGACGGACCTGGCAACCAGATAAACTACCTTGTCCACAGGTCAAACACACCTACTACAAACTGTTTCATAGGATGCTCTGCACCTGGCCTGGAAGCCTCCTTCAGGAAAAGCTTGAAGCTGAGGACTGTTGACCGCGCAATGTCATGCAAGTTGTATTTGATATATAATATGTACAACACTCATTGCAGATGGCCCCGTCCTTGCCTTGCCTAGTCACAAAATAGTTGCTGATTAGGCTCCTACTTCGACTCCCAGACCCCAGACGAAGTATGACGGAGCCTTGGGGAGGGTCAGATCTGTCGAGAATCAACGCGCTGCTTCATCAGTGCTTCACTGGGTTGATATGGCGGTGATGGTGGGAAGCCTTGCGCGACCGCTGGCAGAATGCACTCATAAAACACTGCCACCATGCAAGCAAATGGACAATGAGAATTTCAAATATTTATTCAAGAATGGAAAATATTACAGCTTTTTTTATCTAGATTCCGTGATCATGACAAATCTACTGCCACGTTATCACAGCGAGGCTTCAGGGGTCACAGACAATCAGAATTGGCACTTATCCTAACCAAAACAAACTCACGATCAGAGTGTAGATAGCACATTGTTTGCCAATGCTTGTACGCCAGCATGGTTTTCCTTTTGAAGTATGATGGCTAGTATTTGTGCCGCACACTTGCTGATAATCGGGACAAATGAGTGAATATGATATGCTGTCAGTTGGTAATGTAGCCATGCATTTCGGTGGTTTTGTGAAGGTAACGATCTGATTTGACTGCTCTATAAAAAGTATTTTGGCGGCCATAGTTTTAGGCACCTAAGTTGTGGTTATTAAGACTGGGAGTGAGGGGAGCTCGATCAGACGTAGCTGATCGAGAGCGACTTTAACGAACCACAAGGTTTGGCCTGGAAATCGCTACCTTACACCATTAACAGGTGCCTCGGTGCATTCTTTTGCATGATACACCTAGTGTGCACCCGATACACAGAGTACACCAACGCCCGCGATCCGATATCACGGTACCAGGACACCAATTCCGCACCACTAAGCTACGAGCACCTGACTAAGCTGCTCCTCTCTGATCCTCTCGCTAGCACCACAAATAACTTTAGAAAACAGCGGCTCCTTCAAATCGCAGGAACTTTTTCTAAAATTTCCTTGAAATATACAGGCTCTTCCCATGCCACCTTTTAGATGGATCACGCGACATACTGCCGCGCCACTCAACTGTGAATGCAACAAGTCCGTGCATGGAGTAGGTGCAGTCAGCCAAGTCGTCCGACGTAGTCCATAGCTGAGACATCATTCTGACGAGGGGACGCTCCCTGGTGGCAGCTTCGTGCAAGAGTACGACTGCCAATCAAGCGAGCAATACCAAAGACGTAATGCACCATCTAACCATAAGCTTCTAGTCTGCAGGCAAATTCAGGCTTACCTTGGTATAATTCCCTGCTCACGATCAGTGTAACCTTACTGCCTGCGAGCCATGGTGACAGGGGGAGATTTGTCGATCTCCCCTGGCTAGGAAGCGTCAACACGTCAGGTTGATATTCAAGCCGCAGGCAGGTACTCGCATAGTCGCACGACTTGCCTGCTCCAATCGGAGTTTTTGTTCCATTGACTTCAATCGGTCACATTCTCTCCTGCTACCAGGCATGGTTGCGGCAGATGCAATATAATTGACCTGATAAGCAACAGCAGCAGCGGCAGACACCTCCAAAAAAGGTAGACCACCTCGTTGGTACTGTGTGATCTTGACTTTTGTGAGCTTACTACACGCCAATATCATGAGACTTTTCAGCGTGGCCATGGGTGGAGTCGCTGTCTGTACCAGTAACCCAGCTTGCTCTGTCTTCAATATGAGCACTGTCGCTAATCAATCGACACCTTAGATTACTCCTTGCACCCCATGCTAAACCCATGCTATCGCCGATTTATGCAAAATATCAAGATCAGCCATCCAGCACCCAGCAGCTGTTAAAGGGTTGACGGGCATAGATCACTGAGTATGAGTCCTACATTGTGTGGACCAATGTTTGCAGATGGTAGGTACTCAAGTCTGACTAGCTCACCGAGGCGGCTGGAGACAAGAGAGGCCGAAGTATCTGGGACAAAAACTCCAACTGGAGGGAGGCAGTCTCTCGATTACACCTGCCGCTGAAACATCAACCCAGCGGGTTGAAATCTCCTAGCTGGGAGAGAGTATCCCCTACCGCCAGGAAGGCTGGTTACACAAGGGAACAAAACAGGTGCCATACAACTACCTACTTTCTGCACACTCGGTAAAACAATCAGGATCATTGATAAGTGCTTGAGGCTTGAAGAGTAAGACGATTTTGTGTGGACGACATTCTCTTGGCACGCACATGGAATATGAAGCGTGTCCAAAACCTGGTAGATTAGTAAATGTAACACATATCGTCCCAGCACCTGCTCTAGTGCCAAGCGACAATTCTGGCAGTTGAGAGAAATTCCCTATGAAATTTGCATCCTCGCAACGGTGGTGATCGTACATGAAACCTTTGCGGCTAACAAGGATCGGGCAGTGTTTGACGTCTTCCTTTTCACAGGTCAGGCGTCTTGTGTGATCTTTTGTGCAAAAGCTCTAAAAACAAAGACAATTCAAAAATAGCGTGGCCTGTGGACTGTGTCCATGAGCAACCAGGGGCTAGCAACCAGTGCCTCCATGCAGTGGGAGCACACTTCTCACTGTTCAGCTGGACAGACGGCTGCTGACGCGTGGGAGGATCAAATGGAAGGGGGGAAGGGGAGCATGATCTCGTGACCACTGTAACCAAGACTGGCAGGCGTAGGAGAGAAATTAACTGGAGCAAGCAACTCTTGCGACTATACCTGCGGCTGAAACATCAACCTGCCGGAGTTGACGTCCCCCAACCAGGAGAGATCTCCCGTGGCCCTAATCGATACTCTTCCCTGGCTTGGAGACGTCAACCCATCGGGGTGATGTTTCAGCCGTAGGTATAGTCGCAAGACTTGCCTGCTCCAGTCGAAGTTTTTGTCCCCGCTGACTTCGGTCGGCCACCTCCCTCCTACGCCTGCCAGGCTTGGTTACAAGGGTTACACTGGCCACAAACTGCTGGCTTCATCATGCTAACAAGACCTGCAGTTCCCATAAGGAGCCTTGCCACTTTACATGTGATGACCCCAGCGAAAACGGTGACCTTGGCCATGCTAGCTTGGGTGACTGGAAGAAAAACAGGCAGCCAGTGGAAAAAAAGAGTCTAAATGGCAACTCTTGCTAAAAATCTTCTTGCCAGCACCTAGTCGTACTTACTGATATTGCCCTGTCTTCACCAGCACTATTATCGCAGAATGGCTGAATAGACACGGGGTCTGGTTCACCCTTGTGCTCGTTCACAATCTGGAAGCAGCCTTTCTCAATCACATCGCATCCTAGCTGCGAAGCTGGCTGACTAATTACCAATGGTTCGGCCTGAGTGAGGTCTACTTTGTAATATGTCTTGTATGCAGCCATAGCACTCAGAGTGAATATCGATAGACTAGGAGCCCAAGTTTCTTTAGGAGCTAAAATCTCGTCCGAGAAGAAAATTTCGCTCCAATGCCCAAAATCTGGTTCCGGCTTTTCAAGAACAATAACATTATTGATATCTGCGCCTTCCATACGATCGCATTGAAAGTGCTCTTTGGCTGCCTTTTGCAGAGGATCAACAGTTATGACATAGCCATCGAATGGTCCCGTGTTTCCCTTCTCATCCATCCACGTGCGCTTGACCTTTTTCCAGGTGTTGTTTTCACCTAAAAACCTTGGTGCAGCTCATAGAGGCTGAGCGGGCTCTGTGAGGGGTGTGAAGAGTGCTGTCAGTTTTATGCAATGCCAGTTCATCGATTGTTGATCATATCGATTGTATCATCGATCGGAGAAGTTCAATCAGAGGATATTTATCGATATCGATCGGAGGATAGCAATCGATATCGATCAGAAAGGCCAAAATTATCCTTCCAAACTGGGGAGTCAAGTCAACAAAACGCTCGAACACAGTATCGATTGATTTATCATACAGCATATATCATATCATATTAGCAGCTGACAGAATAAAATCGCACTTAAACATTGATTGCGCCACCCTCCTTTCGTTTCCCTCTCCTTCTGTATATGGCATTTACGGTACTGTACAATAAGAAGGTGCCAATTTTTCAGCTTTTGCTATGCATGGAATGGATAATCAGCAAGACAGACAGCACTCTGTTTCCGACTGCAGGCACTAATGCAATGCTGTTAGGTGGCAGGCGCAGGAGAGGAACTCCGACTAAAGCAAGGCGAGTCTAGGACCACTGCCTGTGGCTGAAAACATCAAGCCAAGAGGCTGAAGTTTTCCAATCAGGGGGTTTAGATAAGCCTACTATGGACCGCCAGGCACAAGCGTTGCACATCACAGAAAGCGGGCATACGACCCGCTCAGTTTTTGGTGGGTCAACATAAACTCCATCCATTCTTGGATAAATGCAGGCATCAGCTTGGACCGAACCAAACCAGGACCAAACCAGGCCCAACCCGCGTGCCTTGTATCATTTCACACTGACTAACAGTGCAAAAAAAGAAGTTATTAGTTCAGATAGCTTCTGGTGAAAGGACATTCATAAACTAGGACTCATCCTGGGTGTCCCTCGACCTTTACTGCAATCCAGCCAACTTTTGAGCCTTGCTACAGCTTGTCTGGTCTAGCCTGACTAGCAGCAAGAAAATTGTCGCTTATTTTGGTCCTGGTTCAGTAAGAATACGCACCTGGTCTGGTTCGGGTCCCAGTTCGGTAGAACCTGGTGTAGGGGGGGGGGGGGGGGGAGGAAGGGCAGATACTTTTTCAGGACACAGTGCCACAGAAACAGTCTTACATGCCATAATAAGGCGCGCGATGGATTCGTAGTCAGCGAGGTTGTCTTGATCTGCGATAGGGCATTTGTAGACAGGATCCAAGACGGGTGCAAGCGCGGGCAGAACGATGTGCAGTGTCTCGTGGAATGCAGTGTTGAATAGCTGTTCATCGAGTCGATCGACTGGTTCCTTGCAGAATACTATCCGCCCGTGGGTTGGTCGACGAGTGATGGCATCGAAGACGCACGGCTCAGCGTAGGCCAGTGCATCTTCGGGACATCCCAACGAACTTCTATTTTTATCTGTTCCTGCTCCTTTTAAAACCACTCTCGCAACCATGGTGTAATTTTCATTATTCAGATGTCCAATGAAATCAGTGACATTATCGGGCAGATCTTGCTTGGAGCCGAAAGGACACGGTTTGATGAATTCGGCTGGAATGTAGATGTCATCATTGCATATTTGGCCACACGACACGGGTGTGCCATTTCCATAATGGGGAGGCTGGTCGAATCGGACATCAGCGAGGCGAGGTGCTTGTAGGACTTTGGAGAAGTCCACTAGTTTCATCACCTTTTCTAATTTGGCTCTGTTATCCTCGGGCATGGCGTCATCGATCAGAAACAGGATTTTGTAAGGCACAAATACTTGCTCCGGCTGAGGACCAAAGAATTGCGCCCCCACTGGATGGAGCAGATGACGTGGTACATAGCCGCGGATAATTCCAGGACATGTCGAGTTAGGGAGCGGGTGGTGAGATCGATGCTCGAGGGTGGGTGTCAGGACTGTTAACAATATGAGCAGCCTCATAACCATATTTGGCCACCTCGCTGCGCCAAGTGATAGATAACAGGCTGCAGATGTGGCTAGTTATTTCACATAGATCTACACGTGGCAATGCAGATATGGCTGGAATTTTAGGACGGATGAGCGTGAATACAAAATTGCTGCGTCCTTTTGAACTTCCAGCGTAACATACTCTTCAGCCAGCAGTGTGCCCATCAATTGGCACAAGTGGCGCGTCAACCAGTCTGGCAGTCAGGTTCATGTTTCACCAGTCTTAGACTACTGGAGGTCGGAGACTGCTGACCTGACAATGAGTTTTCTGCGGAGTGCCTAAGCTCCCCACGCACCACCTACGCGCTCCAAGGCGCCGAGCCTTTCAGGACCGAAGGTTGGGGAGCTATAGGCGATATCGCCCAAGCAGCACGTGAAAAACATTTTTGATTTTTGCGTCGCCATACACTCATGGGATACACACTACTAAGCACATAAAATCATGAGTCGAAAATTTCACTTGGCAAGTTTAAAGATTCGTATGGGTCAAATCTACCAGAAACCTTGTCAATGCATTCATACAGTACATAGTATAGTATGCAGGAACATGCTGGCCTTCATCTTCTTTGTTTTTGTGACATTGCTTTTTACTCATGACTCTGAAGCTACCCTTTCAATAATGTGCCACATGGGGTAGTTTCAATTCAAGTTTGCTGCCACGAAGACCAACTGGTTTTGCGTCCTTGCTAAAAAGCCGAAAAGCCCTTCAAAGGAATTAAGAATCTTTGCCGAAAAGTTGAGTGTGCGAGAGAATTATGTGACAGAGTTGAAGGAATACATTCAAGTAGATATCTACGGTCGTTGTGGTCTACTCAAGCGCTCCAAGGATCCAAATCGAAATCCAACCGCGTTGGGTACCAAAGAAAGCAAACAGTGCGATCGATATTTAAGCGAGTATAACTTTAACTTATCCTTCGGAAATAGTAAAATGTCGTGATTACATTAATGAAAAGTTTTTTGGACGTATTGACAACTTGTACGAGTACATCGTGCCGATCGTTCTCGAACGAATTTTACTCGATTCTGAGACGGACAAGCGTGCGCGAGCCGTTCTGAATCAAACGTTTATTGCAGCTGATGATTTCCAGCATCCGCGACAATTGGCATGATATTTGAAATATTTGCTTGAAAATCCTAAAGCTGACGCCAAATATTTCACACGGCGTCTCGATTATGAAGTTTTGCTCGAAGAACAATTGAAACCCGGATGTCAGCTGTGCCAAGTGATCGCTGAGGGTGAAAAGCGTGTGATTAAAGATATAAAAGGGTGGTGGATCAGGGATGCTCATGGTCATCTTATGGTTTCAACCGACTAACTGTTAGGAATTCCTGAATGAAACACCCCCGCCATACGCACATGTGCCTGGATGGCCCCCCTGAGTGGTGTCGGGGCGAATGGTTGGCTCGGCACAGCTGGAAATCAGTCGGCCCTGGGTTCTGCTCTGGCCATCCAAAAACATGATAAAGTATCTTGCACGCCTGGTGGTGGGCGACTCAACCTTCATCCATCAGGTTTCTCGTTCAGTGGTGTGTATAGTCAAACCGAAAGGTGCAGTTTCCCCACATTACCAGTAATCCACATCCATAGCCTCGGTTTTGAAGAAATAACTGACAAGCTCTGGGGTGGTAGGTACTATTCCGTGATCAATCCTCAATGATTAGTATTTGCAAGTGGGAGTGAGGGACACCCAAATCTTAAAAGATTCCCACTGATAACGCAGATTCCACTATCGCATTTGCCGTTTAGGGTGCTAAGGTACAATATTCGAGCAGCTGTCAATAAAATGGCACATTACATCGTATTACTGCGTACTTTGTGAAAGTCATCAAACTCCTCAACTTTCCATTAAAGTTGCAACTTCTTCCTTCAACATATTCTAATCATAAGATCCAAGAACTGCAATGACTGCCTATAAAATTCGAAATTAGGCCGCCATGACGCATTGTTGAGTTGTGCTAACATTATTGACGTCTTTCAATGCCATATTTGGTGCACATAGAGGCACAGCCTAAGCTGCACGTAAAGCAGAGCGTATCTTATTGTACCCGGCTTCATGCTGGAATTGCGCTCTTCCTAAAACCCGAGAGTGCTCTTAACACAATTTAAGACAGGTTTAATTATGTGATCACTCGCACACTGCTCTATGGCCACCATGCGTCCCCCAAAACCTAAAAAACTTTGACTGAAGGAAGGCAAGCCTCTCAACTATATCTGCCACTGAAACATCAACGAGTGATTGAGGTCTGCCAGGGCGGGGAGGGTATAGATCTCCCAACCCCCACGAATGCTACCTACAGGGCGCTTCTTTCTGGTGAAGAGTATACGTGTTGACAGACCAGATCATACATAAAAAGCCTGCAAGAGCTAGACTTACAGTTATAATGTTGCTCCTATTATCGCAGTAGGGCTGTACAAAATAAGCCCCATCCTTGTCCTTTCGTTCATGGAAGATTGAATGGCAGCTCTGTTGGGCCACAAGGCACCCCAGCTCAGGTGACGGCCTGTTAGCGAGCAGTGGTTCCGCCAGGGTCAGATCGACCCTATAAAACGACCTGTGAGCCGCTATGACACTGAGGGTCAGCTTGGAGAGTTTCTGTGCCGGGGCGTCAATGGGTGCCAAAATCTCCTCTGCGAACCAGATTCGGCTCCAATGTGGAAAATCAGGTTTTTCAGGTCGTCCTTCTGGATCCTCAAAATAGTTTAGTTCTGCGCCGTCGACAGAATCACAGTGAAAATGTTCTCTGACTGCCTGTAGGATTGGATCAGTGATGGCCAGATATCTATCGATCGGTGACTCATTGCCATCGATATCCATCCACTTTGCTGCAACAGTCTTCCATACTTTCCCTTGGCCTAAACAGGATGATCCTTCGCGCTAGCTGTCAAATCGACATCTTCAACACTTACATCTTCTAGCCAGGCCCAGAACGCCATCGACAAGATCGTCCGAGTCTTTGATGGGGCAATCGTAGAATGGATCGAGGACTGGCGGCAGTGTTGGCACGATAACGTGGAGCAGCTCGTGCAAGGCTGTATTTGCAACTCTGTCATCAGTTCTGTAAATCGGTTTCTCGCAGAAGACTACGCGTCCATGAGTGGGACGACGAGTGGGGGCGTGGAATCCGCAGGCTTCAGCATAACCTAGTGCATCAGGGAAGCACTCGTAAGAAGATCTGCCAGCATCGGCTCCCTCGCCTTTCAGCAGTACTCGTACCACCAGAGTATAGTTCTCTCCATTCAGTCGTCTCACAGTGTCACTCATGTCGGGCGAGGAGGGGTCGGAAGAATTGTAAGGACACGGCTTGACGAACTCAGGGGGGATCTCGATATCGTCATTGCATATTCGGCCACAGGAGACGGGTGTGTCCTTTTCATACAGCGGGGGAAGATCGAAGCGGACGTCGGCCAGTCGAGGCGCTTGAAGTACCTTTGACAATTTATCCTGCGTATATTTTAATGCTTTTTCGATTTTGACCTTGTTGTCGTGTGACATGGTCTCGTCGAGCAGGAATAGGATCTTGTAGGGCACGAATACTGGCTCAGGTTGTGGCCCAGAGAATTGAAGGAATTGTGGATGGAACAAGTGGCGGGGAAGGCTGCCTCCAATCAGACCAGGGCACGATCCATTGGAAGACGGGCTGTGTGATGAGGTGCACTGGAATGGTGCAATGAGAATTTGCATAAGCAAGAAAACCGTTCGTCGAACACTCATGAAGGGGGTTTTCTTGATGGAAACAGTCCCAGCAGAAACACTAAATGTGTTCAGGTTTCTTTATTGGTGTATAGAAACTTTTGGAAAAGCCGTCGTCTGCTAAGCCTTGCTTTGTATTGAATTTTTTAGGTTTAGGAATGACTGCCCACCAGCCGAAACAGCCATGTTATCTGTTGGCAAAAAACACAGGTCGCCCCTAGCTATTTTAGGTAAAGCTAGGATAATGTTGAAACGTTATTGCGCAGCACAAGACATGAGCGAACACCCTTCTTGAAAACTTCCCGATTGCTTTGCGAAATTGAGTAGCGGCAAAGGTAGTCACATAGTGCATCGAGCTTGACACTGCCCAGAACTGTCGATCCAGTATGCACTATGACCCCAACTTACCATCTACTGTACCATAGAACCGCAGGTGAAACAACTGACCTGACGCAGAAGGGTAATGTCCAAACTTTGTTGGTTGAACGTATGCGAAACGCTGTCACAGAAATGTGTCCAAGCAAAAATAACTTGCAGCATGTACGATATTTGCCACTTATGTGGTCGTATTTTCTCCAATCATTGTAGAGATTACTATTGTAAGACGACTCTCAGGCGCTAGTTTATCTAACCGTCCCACCAACCTTGGAAACTTTGCTCTTTCCTCCCTTTCACTATACAACACGGAAGTGTAATGCCCCTCTTTATGGGTGAGACAGGGATTCCAAAGAGCCTACCATGCGAATATGTGGAAACAGGTGAAAGAAGGAGCAACCTTTTATTCACGGGAGACTCCATTGGAGCTCTGTTAGGGCACAAGAGATCGTATCTCAGGTGACGACCTGCTATGGACCAGTGGCTCCGCCTGAGTGAGGTGGACCCTATAAAACGATCGGTGAGCCGCACTTACAATTAGAGTTTCTTAAAATTTTTGTGGGCCAGAGCCCATTTTCGCCTAGCAGGCCAGGAGTCAAACCATCTATCGAGGCTGTGCGGGGACAACCACACACAGCAGCGTCCCTCTGCGTGTCTCCACTAAGAGCACCTTCACGCGAGGGCATCTTGGACTGCACACCGACTCCCTCAGACGATGGCGAGTGGACTGTTGTGAGCCTTGTCAGACTGTCGCCTCGTTTGGCTTCGATCTCTCCACTTGGAGCACCTTTAGGGTACCGGGTGAATCACCCATGGCCTGGCGTGCAAGGTCAGCGAGGGGGATCGAACGTGGGACAAATCCATAATATAATAATTTTGCACTTTGGAATTGTACTTGTTTTTAATGTACTAACCTGTGCTCTGTGCCACTTGAGATGGACTGCTAAGTCTTTTGGTACAGTAAAGTCAATCAGTCAGTCAAGTCCAGCCACTCGCTCCCAAGCACAACGGAGAGACGAATGCCGAACCGCTGCACCACCTGTTTTTTATAGAGTATTTTGCAACAAAACGCCAATACGCGTAAAAAACTATTTGAACAGCTGTCAATCAAGCAGCATATCAAAGGAGCAGCGGTGGCTCAGTTGGTTAAGGCGTTGGTCTCGCATTGCTTGGACCAGCATCCCTGACGCGTTCTCAGAGTGGGAACGAGTCTTCGACCGCAGTTTAGTAAGTCTGTCCCTGGCCTCTGGGCTCTGGGCGACTCTCTGTGTACCATCATGTGGTGGATTCCGAACGAGTAGAAAATGAGGAAACTGGTTCCCAAACTCCAGTCAAGAGGGTCCCTCCCTTTTCGCCCAGCATAATCCTGGGATGCTGGTGCTGGCACATGATGCCCTCGTGTGGAGGCTTTTTTGAAAAATTTTGTGGGCTGGGCCCCGTGCCCCTCCAGTTCCCCACGGGACTTCATATCCGTTTTGCCTATAGCCAGCCAGCAGTCTTGATATGATAAGCGGGGCTGTCAAGTGACCAACTCTCATGGCAGCTTCCCTGTGTGACGAGGGCATCCTGTGCCAGCACCAGCATCCCAGGATGATAGTGGGCGAGAAGGGAGGGACCTTCCCGACTGGTGTTCGACAACCAGTTTCCTGATTCTCTACTCGTTCAGCGTCCGCCACATGATGGTACCGGGTGAGTCGCCCAGAGTCAGGTGTGCAAGGCCAGCGACAGACTTACTAAACTGCGGTCGAAGACTGGTTCCCACTCTGAGAACGGGCTTACCTGCTGACCTCAGTCGGAACAGAACTGCGGCCTTCCAGTCAGGGTTGCTGACCCAAGCAATCCTCGGCTCATCCTCGTGTGTAGGTGCTCCTAGTGGAGACATAGGAAGCTGCCATGAGAGCTGCTCAACTCACGGCCCCGCTTATCATATCAAGACTGCTGGCCGGCTATAGGCAAAAGAGGTTGGAAGTCCCATGGAGAACTGAGGCGGCACGGGGCCAACCCCAAAAAAATTAAAAAAAGCAGCATATCATATTTTTTAAAGTTACACAAAGTAGCATCATATTGCTGACCTATTCTG
The DNA here is from genome assembly GCA_030248295.1 of Mesodorylaimus sp. YZB2_4. Taxonomy (NCBI): domain Eukaryota; kingdom Metazoa; phylum Nematoda; class Enoplea; order Dorylaimida; family Dorylaimidae; genus Mesodorylaimus; species Mesodorylaimus sp. YZB2_4. Next base: position 40,848 of record JASANH010000918.1, on the reverse strand, counting down.
ACTTAAAAACTCCAATTTCCATTGTTAACTTTTTTAATCATAAGATCTCCAAAATTGGGACGGTTGCGTATAGATTTGAAATTAAGCCGCCGATTTACAGAATGACACATTGTAGCTCAAGTGCAGTTTTACTGTCAGCCAAGCGCCTGCGCGCAATCATAGACCCCAGACATAGGAAATAAATGCACAATAAAACGAAGGCAGAAAACAAAAATCACGAAAATGTTATCTTAGAACTGAGTCGTGCCAACATTCTTGACGCCCGTCAATGCCACATTTGGTTCACATATAGGCACAGGTTTAGCTGCACGTACAATAGAGCATATGTTGTGATGGCCAGTTTCCTGCTGGCATTGCGCTGTTGCTGAAAACCAATAGTGTTCAACTCGAGTTAAGACAAGTGTTTAATCACTACGATCATTCGCGCACAGTTACACGGCCACGGTGTGTTACGGGTCCTGGCAATGTGCTGTCCGCGACTGCTTGCATGCATCGCACACTGTCAAGCGTGGATGCGCTGCAAAGCATCTCTCTTTTCCTGATGTTTTTGACAAATTTTCAGATAGAGAAACGAATGAGTGCTCTGATGCTTTGCATAACGTTATCCATACATGCAACTGTGTTTTACAAAAATTGTGCGAAGTACAGCGGCACTTTCACCATGGCTATGCTTAAGAAATTCGAAGGCCCTGCAAAGCACATTACAACCAGATTTCAACATTGAAAAAATGTGGCCTTTTTTTACACATCATATATATGGAGAGTTCAGCGTCTCTGTTTTCACGCTGTCACAAAATAGTTCTGTAATAAAATTCCTCACACTCAAGTTGTACTTTCTACTAATTCCCTTGCATGACCATTGTTTCATAATATGGTCAAAATATGACGATAACTCTAATTTGATGGCACCACTCGTTTTCTGACAGCATGAACACAGATACGCTGAGCTCGCCATATATGTCACATGTAAAAACTAGTCAGCCTGGTTTCTACTGCTTTCATCAAGGTTTAATGGGGGAGTCTGAAAATCCGTAAAGTATGCCATGAATTCCAATCCTGCAAGGGCAACATGACAGTGCCAAGACTTGGAACAAAACGGGGGCGCGAATTCTAGGGGACTACCACTGCGCTCACATACCAGATAAAAAACCTATGAAGCCTGGACTTACAGTTACAATATTGCTCCTATTATCGCAATAGGGCTGTAAAAGATGAGCCCCGTCCTTTCCCGTTCGTTCATAGAAGACAGAGTGGCAATTCTGCTGGGCCACAGAGCATCCCATCTCAGGTGACGGCCTGCTACTGACCAGTGGTTCCGCCTGAGTCAGATCGACAATATAAAACGATCTGTGTGCCGCTATGGCACTGAGGGTCAGCTTGGAGAGTTTCTGTGCCGGGGCGTCAGTGGGTGATAGAACTTCTTCTGCGAACCAGATTCGGCTCCAATGTGAAAAATCGGGCTTTTCAGGTCGTCTTTTCGAATCCTGTACATAGTTAAGTTCTGCGCCCACGACAGAATCACAGTGAAAATGTTCTCTGACTGCCTGTAGGATTGGATCAGTGATGGCGAGATATCTATCGATCGGTGACTCATTGCCATCGATGTCCATCCATTTTGCTGCAACAGTCTTCCATACTTTCTCTTGACCTAAACGAATGCTGCGTCAGGTGTGTTTACTTTGCAACTTCGAGGCTCACACTTCTCAGCCAAGTGGACACTATCCAAGACAAGATCGTCCGAGTCTTTGATGGGGCAGTCGTAGGATGGATCGAGGACTGGCGGCAGTGTTGGCACGATAACATGCAGCACCTCGTGCAACGTTGTGCTTGCAACTCTATCATCAGTTCTATGAATCGGTTTTTGGCAAAAGACCACGCGTCCGTGAGTGGGACGACGAGTGGCGGCATCAAATCCGCAGGCTTCAGCATAAGCTGTAGTGCCATGAGAACACTCGTAAGAAGATTTGCCTGCGTCGGCTCCCTCGCCTTTCAGCAGTACTCGTACCACCAGAGTGTAGTTCTCTCCATTCAGTCGTCTCACAGTGTCACTCATGTCCGCCGAGGTGGGGTCAGAAGAATTGTAAGGACACGGCTTGACGAACTCAGGGGGGATCTCGATATCGTCATTGCATATTCGGCCACAGGAGACGGGTGTGTCCTTTTCATACAGCGGGGGAAGATCGAAGCGGACGTCGGCCAGTCGAGGCGCCTGAAGTACCTTTGACAATTTATCCTGCGTATATTTTAATGCTTTTTCGATTTTGACCTTGTTGTCGTGTGACATGGTCTCGTCGAGCAGGAATAGGATCTTGTAGGGCACGAATACTGGCTCAGGTTGTGGCCCAGACAATTGAAGAAATTGTGGATGGAACAAGTGGCGGGGAAGGCTGCCTCCAATCAGACCAGGGCACGTTATATTTGAAGACTGGGCGCACAAGATTGGTGTGGCGAAAATTTGAATATGAAGCAGCAGCAATGTTCGTCGAAAATTCATGGAGCCAGGCGTTGATGAAACGATTCACCCCGAAAAGCACGCAGAGATTGAAAAATTGAAGCACACAGAAATTTTGGTTTGCTGTCAAAACCGTCTCATATTTATGTTCATGGTTTAGGAACAAATGCTTACCACACAGGGGCAGCTTTGCTGAGGCTTGAGAAACACACAAATCGTACTTTTTGAAGAGCTAGGATTATAAAGTGTCTTACAGCTCGAAATGAGCGAGTGCCCTGTCACCAAACTAAGCGACTGCCTATTGTAAATTGCATAAGAAACGAGCATAGTCACAGTGTTCATTCAACATGGCATGTCCCGAAGGCGTGGTTTCTGTAAAGTACCCCATGAGAAACTATAGGTGGAAGTCCTCCACCAGACTCAAAGGGTCGATCGATTACAGTGTACCACTCGAGAAGCTAGCAGCAAGTTGTACATTTGTAAAACTGCAATGTATCACAAAAATTTTTTTTGAGCAGAAAAAGCTTTGTAATACCTGTGTGTCACTGATGGAAGCATTTTTTAAAGAATCCTCAAATCATTAATTACCATTCCTGGCTGTTGGTTTCGACAATAATTGCCACAAAAAGGCTATGTAGAGAGCAGGGATCGCAAAGAGCCAACAATTAGAGCAACAGTGGAAAAATAGCTGGCTAAAAAATCGAAGCTACAAGGATCCATAAAAGCAAACTATGGGCGAGCCGATTAGGGCACACATTGTAAGCGCACCCAAATTTTTTAAAATCTTTATTCATTAGTCTTATCAATAAGCAAAATTATCTGAACAATCACGACAATTAGAGGAAAAATGCATGACGGATATCATACGTGTAATCAATCAAGCATTTAGTTCTAAGGAACTCCGCAACAAAACTATGTACTACATGCTGTACCGACCACAGCACAAGCCATTGCAAGAAACAGAGTGTGTAGGGTCGCTATCAATCGGATACAAGACGAGATACATGGATCCTCCGCAGTTTTTTGGTAAACACCAGCGGCTGTGCTCGCTTGTGTACGAATAGTCGCAATTGTGCTGCGGGTCGCGATGGTTGTGGATATGGATCTGCTGGTGGAATTTAAGGGCGTGGTAGTTGCGGGTGTGTCAGAGGGTGCAGAGGAAGCAGCGCTAGATGACGATGCTGCGGATGTTGCATTGGGTGAGGACTTTGAGGGCGCAGTTGCGGCAGATGTGGCGGAGGAAGTAACGTTGGGTGTGTGTTTAAAGGTGCTGGAGGCGATGGTGGTTGAGGACGCGGTGGATGTGTCATTGGCTGTGAGTGTGGGTGAGGACGTTGTAGGCGAAGTCGCGGTAGACGTGGCAGAGGATGCAGAAGAGGCATCGCTGGTGGATGTCGCAAAAGGTGTGAGCGTGGGCCAGGTGGAGGATTTTAAAGGCGTGGCAATGGTAGTTTTTGCAGAGGACGCGGTCGAAGCGACTTCAGGCGTGGAGATAGATGCGGATATTGACGTTGCGGGACTGATTTTAGCTGTTGCGCTGGACTGTTCGAAGTTACACACAATCTGGTAGTCGGGGCAGATGAGGGAATATGGTCTGGAATGATTTCCAATACACTGTGGTTGCCTTTTAACCGTGACGATTTGATTTGATTGATCTGAAAGTCACATAGCGATATAGAATGGCTCACAGAACAGAAAGCAAATCTATAACCCACCTTCGAAACACTCAACGAAGCACTCATCATTTGTACCATTTGGCTGGAGCTTCAATATTACAGTGCGATTGTTTTGATAGCATTCGTACCGCACGCACATGCTTGAGCGTACTCGATCAAAATTACGAAAAACAGGCAGGTCAATAAAAGTAATGCAAATCGTTCCAGGGCCCGCTTGGGCGCCGACGACATATACGGGTGCTACGGGAATAAAGAAAGGCATTTCTGCCTTTTCGCAATGGTCATGATCATATCCAATCGGATTGCTCTGAAGCATGGAACATTGACCCATTTTCCCGCAAGATAGCAGCCTTTTATGGTCTGGAGTGCACAAACTCTAAAAAAATGGCGCAAATGGTTATGCTCTGCGAGCGAGCGAGAAAGCTGACAGCAACTTGGCAAAGTCATAACGTTAAGTCACAAAGCTATGTTTTTGGTTGGTTACCTGGTCAGGGCTCGCAGAAGTTGACCTCTTAGAACTCAACATAAACGACCCGTAAAGCCATTTTAGAAAAAACGATTAAGAGTCAGAAGGCGATGGGAGATCAGCTAAAAAACATGGCGTTTGTTTCAAAAATTTGACAAAAGTGCAGCATTCTGTTCAGCCAGCGCCCCATGACACGATCAAGGTTTAAGTTTGACCCGCAGTCTGAGATTTTACGATAGCCCGTTCTTTAGTCCATTTGCCTCAAGTCGGGTTGTTTTTGGTTGATGTGGAGAGATAAGCCATTCGAGTGGGTGCATACACCACCTCATATGCCGTGTTGATGAGGTGATAGCAAGCCTAAGTTTTAATTATATTAGGGGGGGGGGAACATAGGCGAAGTGGCGCGACTGCGATGGGTCGTGGCCCCTGGGCAGTTCTTGGGTTGGGTTGGTAGGGATAGGTTGGGTCAATTCGCGCTCTGAACCGATCGTCAGACCAGAATGACCCTGGAAATAAGCTGAACTTACAGTTATAATGGTGTACGTGGTATCGCAGTAGGGATTTAAAAACTGCACCCCCTCCTTGCCTTTTCGTTCACTAAAGATTTCATGGCAGCTCTGTTGGGCCACAAGGCACCCCATCTCAGGTGACGGTCTGCAAATGACCAGTGGTTCCGCCTGAGTCAGATCGACCCTATAAAACGATCTGTGAGCCGCTATGGCGCTGAGGGTCAGCTTGGAGAGTTTCTGTGCCGGGGCTTCATCAGGTGACAGAATCTCCTCTTCGAATAAGGTTTTGCTCCAGTGCGAAAAATCGGGTTTCCCTTGTCCACTTTTCGAATCCACAGAATAGTGCAATTCTACCCCCTCGACAGAATCGCAGTAAAAGTGTTCTTTGGCTGCTTGTAGTATTGGATCAGTGATGACGAGATTTTTATCGATCAGTGACTCATTGCCATCGATATCCATCCACTTTGACGAAACAGTCTTCCACACTTTACCTTGGCCTAAACATGACATCCTTTGTGTCAACTAGGCTAACTCAATAAAATCATGCTCACATTTTTCAGCCAACTCCAGGATATTGTCGACAAGATCGTCCGAGTCTTTGATGGGGCAGTCGTAGGATGGATCGAGGACTGGCGGCAGTGTTGGCACGATAACATGCAGCACCTCGTGCAACGTTGTGCTTGCAACTTTGTCATCACTTTTACGGGCTGGTTTTCGGCAGAAGACTACACGTCCATGAGTGGGACGACGAGTGGCGGCATCAAATCCGCAGGCTTCAGCATAAGCTGTAGTTGCAGAAGAGCACTCATGAGAAGATTTATCAGCATCGGCTCCCTCGCCTTTCAGCAGTACTCGTACCACCAGAGTATAGTTCTCTCCATTCAGTCGTCTCACAGTGTCACTCATGTCGGGCGAGGAGGGGTCGGAAGAATTGTAAGGACACGGCTTGACGAACTCAGGGGGGATCTCGATATCGTCATTGCATATTCGGCCACATGAGACGGGTGTGTCCTTTTCATACACCGGGGGGAAATCGAAGCGGACGTCGGTCAGTCGAGGCGCTTGAAGTGCCTTTGACAATTTATCCTGCGTATACTTCAATGCTTTTTCGATTTTGTTCTTGTTGTCGTGTGACATGGTCTCGTCGAGCAGGAATAGGATCTTGTAGGGCACGAATACTGGTTCAGGTTGTGGCCCAGTGAATTGCAGGAATTGTGGATGGAACAAGTAGCGGGGAAGGCTTCCTCCAATCAGACCAGGGCACGATCCATTTGAAAACGGGCTGTGGGATGGGGAACAGAGGGTTAGCAAGATGGAAATTGAAATTAGCAAGAGGAGCGCTTGCCGAACAGCCAGAAGCCACTCTCTTTGATTGAACATCGTCGCTGCAGCAGGCTCAGGTTGTAGAGTGAGCGAACTTTGTGGTATGCGATATTCAAATATTAGTCTCTGCTTCCAATTGTTTAAGCTTGTCTGCAGTAGGTTTAGGGATAAGCACCCATTACTGACGAAGCAATTATGCCAAAAACACGTATTCAGCTGAGCTAGAAATAGTGTAGCTATAAGCGATTGCAGGCACGAGTACATCTTCCTTGCAAACCAGGCCATCGCTTGTACTGAAATGAATCATTGGAAACAGCTATAGTTGACCCAGCATGGCGATGGCTGGAACTGGCGTTTGCAACATGTGGTGTAGTTTATAGTATGTACGAGCACAGATGCTGTAGGTGGAAGCGGTATCTGATGCAAATAGGTAGCGCAACTATCGATCGCAATCCCTGGAATCAGTTCCCAAAAATATGGGGTTCTTTTACTGTATTTATAAAAGATTCTACAAAAATGAGACTTGAAGAAACAATTTCTTAGCGAAATACGTAAATGCCAGAAAAGTATGCACTTGACAAAAATCCTGTAATCATTGAAGGCTCTGACTATAAGTCACACCAAAAACGGCTGAAGCTTTGCAAAAGCAAAGAGGCTCACAATGGTTCTGCTGTCAACTGCTTGAGCTGTTCCAGGACGAGGGCTCAATCCCCACTCAGGAAAGATGTTATTTGTTGTAATTTGATTGAGTTAATTGCACGTGGAGAAGTAAATGGTGCATAATGCTTATATATCAGGTCATAATTACCCATCTGTTTTTGTTGTTCTATCATTAATAAATGCCTTAACCTAATCTTGTTGCAATGCGGAGGCCACACAGTAATCTGGCTGCAGAGCACCAACACTCACCATCAGTCCTCAGCGCTATTTTCAAAAGCGAAGACATCAGAGGTCGGGCGACCGCTACGGTAGGCTGGAAATGGAAAAAAGGTTCTCCATAGGAATCTTTTACACCCTCTTTAGCTGCAGTGCCCTCGAATAGGAACGTGCAGCGCTAGTGTTGCTAACAAACCAAAGCTGGCAAGTGCAGGACGGAGTGTGGCTGACCGCAGTCGGCTTGACAAAAACTCCGACAGGAGCAAGCCTTTGACATTCTGAACGCTTCTGAAACATCTTTCTCTCTTATATTATAAGATGCAGAGGTTGCTCGATCACGATTATCGTCCTGAAGGTAGCGCTGCTACGGTAGGTAGCGCTGCTACGGTAGGTAGCGCTGCTACGGTAGGTAGCGCTGCTACGGTAGGTAGCGCTGCTACGGTAGTTACCGCTGCTACAGTAGGTACCAACTGGGTGAGTGGCAGGTCGATATTATTGCTCTTGTCAAGTTTTGCTTATTATTTCGAGATTATGATTGGCGCAGTGCACGTCACCACTGTGGCCATGCCTTAGGATACATGTTCAAGCACAAATTGTAGTGTGGAATCTGGCCGATCGCCGATCTGACCGTGTAGCATGCACTTTTTGTTTCATTGCTGCTTCTTCTGACATTCTGTTTCGTTAGATATCTGAAAAGACCATAGCTCGATAAGACTTATCATATCTATATTGATAAGGCATGAAGGTAAAACTTTCAAGTCACAGTTTGGGCCATGCCTGTACCAGAATAGCCATCAAAACAAGCAGTTACATTTCCGTATTTATTGCTTATTTCACCTATAGCAACATGGTTACAAATAATAAGCTCGTAGTTTAGGCTGCACCGAAACAAACTTTTGTACTCTAGTGTAATAAGTGAGAACATAAGCGTCTCGGGCAACTCATCAGGTGTTTATATTGGAAAGTATCCAGAATTTGCCTTTTGCGTCGCTAATTGTCTAGTCTCACTTTTGAAACTTGTTGGTTTATTTGAGTTGCGTAGCTAGAAACTGTTTTCTATTTAAAAAAATTCTCCTTTTTATCAAATTGCGCCTTGTCCTCCTTTTGAAATCCTACTGTAGCAGTCATAGGGTGCTTGAATGCCTGCCTACGGCTTGGACTAGCGAACCAAGTGTGCGCGGCTGTCAGAGCATGGCTATACTATATGTGATAAATCACATATAGTATAGCCATGTGTCAGAGCCACTTGCACCAAACGGCCGCGCACAAACCCAAAGAAAACAGATAATACGAGGCCCTCTTGCAAAGTTAAAGTTCTACTTTCAATTTCATAGCCACTCAAAACATCATGGCACAATACCATTCCTGAAAAATTTTTTCTCAAAAGGAGCACTAAGAAAACTGTCGAGATTTTCCAAATTCTCCAATGTCAGTAAAAATGTTTGTTTTATGACAAAAACAACGTGTGCGGCTATACTCGTATTTCATGTGCTCAGGCTCCCAAAACAGCGATAAAACAGTTTCATCAGAGCGTGGCTTATCGCGTGAGAGTGGACAGATGCAAGACAAACGAGGAGACGGTCTCGGCTGTCCAACACCAACATGCCACCCTCTATCGTCCGTGGAAGTCGGTGTCCTAGGATGAAACCTTGAGTTTGGAGTCTCTCTCAAAGCTGGATCCGTGCTTTTCGAAAGTCCCTCACGAATATTAGAATATCGCCCCAAGCAATTCAGACTCGGGCCTCGCACAGCAGGTGCTTCATTCCTCTAGCTTGCATGTGTGCCATACTAGCCGAACCTCGATGCTCCGCTCCGACTGGGTACCATCTTCCACTGTACACCACGTCCCGCCAGGGAACCCGTGGTGTAACAGCAACCAACCAGCCTGCGAGAGCAAACTCAGAATATCTAGTGCATAAACGACGTCGTACTGTGCTTGACTCCCCCGCCATCATAAAAGTCGTCTTCTGGTCGAACCCAGTTTACGGTCGTGTTCGTATGGCCTCATATCAGCCCGCACAATAGCACTCATTGTCAGCCCTCTGTCCTGAATATTCGCCTAGCACGAGTAGAGTCTGTGGAGGGTTCCTCTTTCAGGGACGTTCGTCGTAGAAATACATGGGTATGATCACAGAGAGAATAGGGAGTCAGAATTCTTGGCAATGACGACCACGTAAGAAACAGCCAATAATTGATATTTTTAGGATGCTGCAGTGACAGGCACGTTTTATGAACTTAGCTAGTCGAAAAGAGCCCTTTCACTTAACTACGTCAGTGCACAACATCTTCTGCTCTGTACCCATCCAATAAGGCGCTTTCATGATTAGGGCCCATGAAAAGTAGTTATGTTAACGTTGTTTAAATAATGTCATGGTCCATATAGCCAAACCCGCAAAGAAGAATGCTCCTGGAAAAACAAAGAAACATGCTTTGTATGCCCGAAGTACATACTGTACTAGCGAAGTTTTGTGCATTACATGCCAACTGTACATTACACCATTAACATGCATCGATGCTTATACCCGCACGCACCCCTCTGGCAGAGAATGATTCGGACCTGCGGAGACCCGTGTAGGCTAGTCTGCCTGTATAAGGAGCTCAGCTGGTTCGAGGCTTACAAACGTTCACTCTACTTGAACCACAGCCTATGGAGCCTTCAGTGTGGGTGTTCCAGCAGACGATTGGTCACACTGACCAGTGGCTATGTCATGTCATACTTTATCAAAGCAAGAACCACACAGCGCACTCGAGTTCTAAGGAACACATATCGGCAATCACCTTTTACCCAGGTGGGAGTCGAACCCTCCCCTGTAAGTGCGCACCCAGCGTGAGAGCAGACGCCACCGCTAGGCCACGACCCAGGGCCATGTAACCTCGCGCCTGGTAGGCCATGGCGAGTGGGAAAGAGTAATCGATACTCTCCCCTGGCTGGTAGACGTCAGCCTCTCGGGTTGATGTTTCAGCCGTAGGTATAGTCGTAAAACTTGCCTACTCCAGTCGGTGTTTTTGTCCATCTGAATTTAGTCGGCCACCTCCCTCCTACGCCTGCCAGGCTTGGTTACAGCTATTTTGAGTAAAAAGCCACTAGAACCTCACGTATGCAATTTACGACAAATCTTTTTGAACATTTTCCGATGCTACTCAAATTAGTAACTGCTGTCGTTCCCTGCTGAGCACCCCCTGTTCGTACTGTTATGTCTTTTCAAACGCAATCAAATCAGGAAATAATGCTGCCGAGAGACCTTGGAGATAATGTGCTTGAAGACAAAAGCAGGCTTGGCCGAGTCAGCCTCAATTTTCTAGAAATGTTGGCCCGACATGCTTAAGTGTTCGATATCTCCAAGACATACTATTTCTGGCCTGCCAATGGTTTATTCCTTCACCCAGCGAGAAGTCGCAGCTTAGCCAGGCTTGCAATAGGACGTGGAGGATTGAATGCATCTTGATGCTGCAGGTATGGCAAGGTGCCTTTAATAGCGCCATGTGCGGGTCCAGCAAAGTTTTATGTACCAAATCTAAAATGGATATTGGAGGATTCTTCAATAATATAGATAAATAGAAATAGAAATAGAATAGAAATAGAAACCAAACAGGCACCTAACGGCAGAGTCAATCGAGAAAGTGTCATACCATACGTTATGTAACCAGCATCCACCCCTGGCGGTCGGCAGATCGACACCTCCCCTGGCTGGGAGACGTCAACTTCTCCAGTTGATGTTTCTAGCCGCGAGACTTGCCTTACTCCAGTCGGATTTCCATAGCCAAGCACCCTACAACGCACTCGAGGGCTAAGGAACACAATCATTTTTAACCCAGGCGGAGTCGAACCCTCACCTGTAAGTGTGCACCCAGCGTTAGAGGCAGACGCCTTAACTCGCTAGGCCACGACCCAAGCCAACTCAAATTAATGCAATTGATCAAGTCTTTACACAGATCACCAAATAAACCACTACTGCTTAGAATTTAAAAGTTATCGAGTGTTTCCTGTTTTTTTGCAGGGTTGTTTAGCGATCAATGTATTTTTGCGTTTGCGTTGGGGGGGCCCGCCCCCCCCCCCCCCCCCCCCCCCAATGAATGCATGAAACTAAGTGAAGAATGAAGTATAATCTTTAAAAGAACACACTTCTGGTGCAAAATGTTTTCGTGCGTAAAGTCAGGTTGACCAGTTTCGATAAAATCTTGTTATCTGTTGGCATGATCCGTCTCTCCCGGCGCATAACATTATCCAAGCTCATATTTTATGTAAATCCAATTACAGGGTCGTACAGTGGAACACCCACGTACAGTAGTCCCCATTTTAGGACTGCTGTATGCACTAGGACGCTTACAGAGAGCAAACACCACTGATAATGAGATAAATAGCCATGTGCGTGCTCAGTATAGGCTCGCAGAGCGGCCAGTGCACACGTTTTCACAAGCACATACATGCGCTACATGGACAAACACACTGGTACCCTCATCAGCATACATGTCGTTCAGTCTATCAGTACCTCACCTAACATGGCCATTCGTCGCTGTCCTCTGGCCACTGCTCGCACCAACTCTGGACACAGGACTCGTATTCACTTGCCCCGTGGCCCTGAGGACTTGAGTCTTGGCAAAAATGACAATACTCGATCTCAGCTTCCTATTGAAACATAAATACAAAAGTGCACAGTCTACGTGGTTCAAGAGAAAGAGTGCTTCCAAGACGACACCTACCACCTGGCTGGGTGGGCTGTACAAAGAATAATAGTGCAAAGCAATGAGCAGACAATACACGGACGAGTCGATGACACACAACAGAAACAATTTCAATTCTTGTTTATTCCTAGCCTGTAATTCTGGAGTCAACACCTGCTTGCGCATTTTCACAATCCAAAAACTGGACAACAAATTAAACAAAACTTGTAAAAAGACAGCCAGCACATTCACGATCTCATCAAATGTCTGCAATGTATATCCGTACGTGCTATTGCTGAACGTGTACAATCCGCTATCGGGTATGAGCGAGAATGCATTGGGATAATAGAGGAAAGGAGAAATGAAAGCAAGTACAAACACCCAAATACTCACACACATGATCTTGTGCTTCGGTTTGCCAAAAATCTTTTCCGTTGCTTGTTTCTGTGCGAAATAGACCCATCGACTGAACGCCACCATGACCATGAACAAGACTGCTCCGTGATATCCGAACCCATTACAGTAGGCGAATATCTTGCCCAGCACGCTATCGGCCGTCAGGTCGTACCCGGCTAACAAGGCTATGCTAGGCCCGAACAGGAGACCCAGCACCAGCCACGCGTCTGCAACGGCCAACTGGACCATGAACTTGTAGGTGGCATTCTTCATCTGCTTGTCAAAATGGATGGCCAAAGCTACTGTGATATTCAACAGGAGCCCCACAGCCCCGAAAGCGATGTAGAACGTGTGCGATGCGGCCATGGTAGTTATGGTATGGAGAGCTGTGTAACTGAGCACCTGTCCAAGATTGGCTCAGACATCAAACTGATACTAGAAGTCTGGACAGCCCTTCTGTCATTTTCGAACACGGACTCACTTATCCGTTCAGGTATGCAAAACGGTTAGCTGTACCTTTCGCTCTTCTCATTTCACTCTGACGTCAAGCGGCCTGTGCATGCGTAATGACCGTCTCAGGAGGGCTTGCCAAGAGATCAGTATCAGATAAATGGTGCAAGTTGATAAGGTTTTTGGGCGAGGAAAATAATATTAGAGGCCTAAGCCTAACATTTTCTGATTCGCTTTCTATGCCGAGAGAAAAACACTCAAAATCATTCCTTTTCTTCAACTTAATGTTATGATTTACTGTAAAGCTCTCTCTCTCAACGACATTGGTTAAAGCCCTATTTGATCATCCAAGCACTCTATACATCAGACAATCATTGTGTTTTTGAATTCCCGCCAATTCGATTGTGCGCTGTGATCCGCAGGTTCGTGTTTACTTAGCTTGGTTATGTGCACGCGAATCATCGAATAAAGTCAATCGAATAAAACTGAACAAAGGTATCAAAGAGTGCTGGGCGGTGTAATATGCGTGTGTGACTTAGCGGGCACTAACTATCGTTTTGGAGCTGGCTGAAGGGTGGGCCTGAGTGGTCACTCCAAATGTGCCCTTATCCGATTATGTGCCTACTGACTGGCCTTTTCGCAAAATCGTCATCCCAGCAGCAGCTGGTTGCAACAGGCTTGGATAAGATTATCCGGTGCCCACTTAGAGGGAAGGGTTCGACTCCCGCCTAGGGTAAAAGTGATTGCCAAATGTGTGCTCCTTAGCCTGGGCTATACATAGTACTGTACGATATGAAATGACAGGTGCGTGGACCGCGTGGGATCGGCCCTTGCTCGAGCCATCCTCTAGTCAGTCCCAGATAGCCCTGGGGCGAACCTAGAATGCAACTGGTTCCCGCATGGTTTCCTCTACATCTGCAAAAATAGGGACCCCAACCTTCCGTAATAGGCGGGACAACCCACATTGGAGCAGATACTGCGGGGAGCGGGTTCACAAAAAGTCTCGAGGCAGGTGTCCAGGTCGGAAGAGCGTATGCGGCGGCCAGTCGAGGCAGCCATGCACTGTTTTCTCCGCTGACTAAACACACCTACAAGACAATGACAAAAGTCAAGAACCTACGTCTTCCCATGTTTTTCCAGGTGCATTCTGCTCATAAATCCGCTTTGACTTTCTATGGCTCTGGGCGCAGGGATATTGAACATGACATTATCTAAACTCCATTAGCATGGCTAGGTTTCACAGTTATGCACCCTAATCCAGAAAACACTTTATCTGTGGGCACAGAGCAGATTTGTGCACTCACGTAATCAAGGTTTAATGAAAACAGGTACACTTTTTGATTAGCCAAGCACACAAAGCGTGCCTGTCACAGCGGCAGTCTAAAAATATCAGTTATGTTGGCCAGTCGCTTTACGTGACACCATAGCTAAGTATGTACAAACTCGTATACGGACTCTATTCACCCTGCGATGAGACCGTGTCCTACCCCAAGAGGCACCTCCCGCGAACACTTAACTCGTGCCAGGAAGTACCCAGGACTTGGCAGCAGAAACCGCCTTCGCATGTTACACTGATGGCCATGTCGGGCTGATAGGGCAAACACATGTTTAGAAATCCGAAACATAGGCGCGAGAACAGTCTCATTAGGTACCACCCACCTCTTCGACCACTTACAGTACAGGATATTTTGCTCTGTTCTTTCACTTTGGCATTTTCACATTGTTATGCGTCAATTGTCGCTCAAATACGGAATATAGATGGACCAAACAACTCCCTGGGACATGTTTATAAGGGCGATCATCATCTTACATTCATAACCATCTAACAATAAGCAACAGGGACATCTAATGGGTGGGCAGCAAACGCGAGGGTTTGGAACTGGGTGGAAGCTGGGGTGGGGTGAGTGTTATGTAGTTGAACTCCCTGATCCAAAGTTTCCTGAGTGCTGAAAGCTTTAGTTGCATTCGTCTGTTTGTCAGCCAGAAAACGTGCCCTGCATGCACGATACCTCCTGCAATAGGCTGAAATACTCGCACTGTTGTTCTCAAAAACTGGATTTCCTTTTTGGAGAAGGGCATTCTTTCTTGACGATTGTAAAAAGCAGTTTCGGAAACAACGAGTCGATGACAATCCAAATGGGAAAATGCGAAACATAAGTGACAGTGTCCCGAGGCACCTTCTACTACTGCCGCAATGCCAAGTCGGCGCTGGTCTTGACTGAAGACTGTTTGACACAAATGATGAGTTTTATTTGAACAATACCCGCATCTTTCCTTCCTTTTTTTATAATAGTTTGGTAAGAGCTCTGCAGGGCAACAGAAACTGGGAAGTCCAACCCGCACGGTGGAGGCAGTGTTGACTAAGCTATTGACAAGATCACTGCTCTCAAGTCACTACTTACTGCAGACGATTATCGTGAGCGCATGGAAGGTTGAGACTTTTACATGCGAACATCGATTTGTAGCGATAGGGTGGTGCCATTCAATTCGTAGCATCACCCAGGGCTGCTCTTGATTCTTGGAGGTCTTGAGGATGGACAAAAGAAGCAGTTTGGCTCATTGCGTCCTGGAGCTTGCCTCACGCCGCAGTCTTCCTCACTCATGCTAAGCAGAGCATGCCCATTCTCACCTGTGTAACCAGCGCGCCCAGGCGGCTGGTGGTAGTCAAGTCTCGCGAATATATACCTGACCTCGAAACATCAACCGAACAGGTTGACGCGCCACCCGAACATCGATTGCTCCCGACCGCTAGGGGTGCTGGCTACACCTATAGTTTATTTGCTTTGTCGCAGTGCCTGAGCATCACCAGTCAGGTTCGCCCCAGGTCCGACATTGAGTCACAAAACCAAGCCCATTTTTTAGGGTTTTTGGGTTGGGTTGGGTCGGGTTTTTAGACAGGGTGGTCTTGGGTTGCGGAAGTTGACCTTTTTCGAACCCAACCCAAATAACCACTTTTCCACTCGGGGTGCCTAATTCGTCAGCATGAGTGTGTGGTTGATCGGGTCAGCGTCTTGAAGCCACTGCGATGTCCATTAGTTTTGAATCGACAGATCCTGGTGCTTGAAAAACGCACCCAGTGCCCTCGGCTAGTCCGACTCGACATGTCAATTTGACTGCGACGGAACTGAGAAATCGTCCCGTCAGCAGATGACATCAAGCTCTGGCCTGATCTCTTGTCGACTCGCAGTTCAGTCAGGTTCTAATTTGTGAAAGGTTGAAAGCTTGGCCGGTCAGAGTCCATGAAGATACCTCTTGGTTTTTGGCAGGGGGGCGTGAAATAGTTTCGATCCCAATCAGGCAAACACCTGGCAAGGAGGTCAACGTGGATATTGTACTGTACACTGCACTCAAGCTCTCTGACCATCTCTGACCAACCCAGCACAACGGTTAGCTCCACTCCAACAGGGTGCATAGTGTAACTGGCGCACCCAGGCGGCGGGGAATAGCCCAGACCGAAGTCTCTTGGCAATAACTCCGACTGGAGATAGGCAAGTCTCGCGGGTATACTTGCCCTAGAAACATCAACCGGAGAGGTTGACGTCCTAGCCAGGGGAGCGTATCGATTACTCCCAACCGCCAGGGCTGCTAGTAACAACAGCATCAGCCACACCAGCAGGCAAACCCAGCACCAATCACAGGCTCCGCCGCTTTCAGGATAATTATTCACCTTTGCATGCAGGCTTTCCATATAGTGCCTTGAATCTATTTCAGGGGCATCCCATCCCAAGGTCTTACTCGCAAGCTTGTTTGAGAGGGCTTTCGAGCATTTACGACACACTCATAAGCGCTATGCACAACAACCCAGGCACAGCATAACATCACCTATTCGCATTTGTCGCCGTCCTAACTCCACTGCCAGCTCCAATTTTGGACACCGGACTGGTATGTACTTGCCAAGTCATTCTAAAAACGTGCGTTTTAGTGAAGCCTACGATGCCTGACCTTAGTTTCCTGTTAAAGCACAGGTACAACACAGCACAGTCCACGTGGTTGAGGAGGAAAAGTACCTCCAATGCGACACCCACTGCCTGGCTGGGTGGCCCGTAGAGGGCGTAGAAATGGACAGCGATGAGCAGGCAGTACACCGTGGAGTCTATGGCGCACAGTGCAAACAACTTCATCTCCTGCTTATTGGCAGCTTGCAACTCCGGCGTCATCACCTGTTTCCGCAAATGCGCTATCCACACGATTGATAGGACGTTGAAGAATATTTGAAGGAGCGAGGCCGCTGTATTGACCGCCTGATCCAGTAACTGCGCAGTGTACCCGTACGTGCTGTTGGTGTAGGTGTACACCCCGCTGTCTGCTATGAACGTGAATGCATTGGGGTAGTAGAGGAAAGGTGAGACGAGTGCCAGCGAGAACACCCAGGCGCACACGCACAGACCCCTGTGCTGGTGCTTGCCGAAGAAGGTGTCCAATGACTGCCTGCGGGCAAAGTAGACCCATCGACTGAACGAGACCAGGATCATGAACAGCACAGCGGCGTGGTAGCCGACACCGTTGAAGTAGGCGAATATCTTTCCCAACGTGGAGTCTGCGCTTAGGTCCTGTCCCAGTGACAAGGTGACGCTGGGTCCGAGCAGCAGACCAAACACCAGGCAGCCGTCGGCAATGGCCAACTGGACCATGAAGCGGTAGGTGGTATTCTTCATCTTCTTGTCCAGATGGATGGCCACTGCGACCAGAATATTGGCAAAGAGGCCAATTACACCAAAGGCGATGTAGAACGCATGAGAAGCAGCCATGCGAACAAGGTTGGTCGATGTGTTGGAGAGCAGAAATTCGATACTTCGATTCAGGGTGTCTGAAACAAGAGTTGTCTGTGATTGTAACATGCCCTGTGTACCAAGCCTGGTAGGCATGGCGGACTGGTCAGCGGGACAAGAAGCAAGGAAAGTCCAGCGACTACCTGGAATTGAAACATCAACCCGAGGCAGGGGGACTCACCCCCACTCACCATGGCCACCAGGCAGAGGGTCACAGCTGTATGCTCACACCACACCACTCCTAACGGCCTGTCGAGTCCCATGGGGACCAAAACCTGCTCATTCGACACCCTCCCTCTGAGACAAAGCAGACTGCGCAGTAGCTACTACACGAACCTTATGTCACCCGTGTCCACTGTTATACGTGTTTCTGCTCGGATCGCGTTGGCTAATTGCCGCCGTGTCGGGCTCTTCATGGTCACTGATAAGCAGCTTCGACGAAAAGGTGCTTATCTCGAAGCCAACAAAGGATGACGTTATTGCGACAAGCAGGGATTGACCACATCGAAACCCGTGCGTCAAAATCAACCTGATCCACGTCTAAGTATGCAAAGTCGGTATCGAGTCGTCGTGACTTTACTTCGGATAATCGAAAACAGAGTACTCCCACGAGGAATGTCTCCATAGTACCTTTTCATGGTCCGTCCATCTTCTGCCCTGTCGTCAGCCATTGCTCACTCGAAAGATGTGGATGTGTCGCCTGGAAGGCGAAGGAGAGCCGCCAAAGCCTGCCAGACGCTAGGGCTACATGATTCATGCTACGTTTGAACGGTTACTGCAGTCTCTAGAATCCGCACACCCTGTGTGCCCCCCTGTGCGCACAGGGGTGGGCTGAAGATCGAAAGCCTCTTTCCAAAGGATTCTCCATTTGATCAGGGTGACCGTGTGTATGGCGTTTGATGAAATGCCTTCGTGGGTAATTTGAGATTTGATAGAGCAGGATGCACTTGAGGACATTCATCAGCAAAATGACATAACTACTGCGGCAGTGTGGGGGTATGCCAGGAGGGGATTGTGCCACTTGTGCACGCGCTATTGTTCTCGAGACTACGGTTGGTAAAAATACTTGATTTGAATGCGTTAGCGTATACGCAAAGTCTCTTGAATGCGTATGCGTATTGCGTAATACGCAAATTGCGCACTCCCCAAAGTATGCATACAAGTTTGCGTATTGCGTATTTTTCCTACTATAGCTAATGATACATGTAGTCATGAACTGCAACTAACTGTATGTCCATAACTGAAATGTCAACCACCACAGCAGTACAACAGACATAAGACATCGCAGAACTTGTCGCTGCCGCTTCTGGTCAGTTCAAAAAACGTCTTCGGGGAGAAATTTCTGTTAGGTTCGATCATGGATTATTTCTCAGGGCCCCATCCTGGTTCAGCCAGCAACCCGTTTGGGCCAGAATCCCTTTCTGGCCAGCTTCCCTTTCGAGCCAGTGTCGTTGTGGTTTTTGCAAGTGTTCGTGCACAGCCAGTCCCGGTTCAGCCAAAATCTCTGCACACCAAGTGCATTAGGTGGGTGGTGTTCCCTGAGCATGCCTGCACCCGCACTCATGACGTGGTTAAAAATGGTCAAAATTCCAACAGATCATAATCGAGAGCTAAAACTGGAGGTGATTCTACAAAAGGGCCATGGTTTCATCCTGCTGTGTTCTTCATACACTGATTTGTGAGCTCTCAAAAAAATCAGAATATGTTATCGATGGAACATTAGTTTGGTTCCATGCCAGATCATGTGCTCGCCATTCATGCTCCTCCTCTTCAAGCTTACTCGGATCCTTGGTTCACTAAGGGCATTTGAAGGGGGTTGAAGTGAACTTCCTTGTAAAGAATGCTTGGCTACCTTTTCAAAAAATATTTGGCTGAATCGGGTTTCTGGTTGAACCGGGACTGGCCAAAAGGGGTCTCTGGGAATTTTTCTGGCTAGAAGGGGACACTGGCCGAAATGGGTCACAATCGGCACAGATACTAACCAGGATAATGCTGGGCACAAGTTGCCATATATCCTGTTTATAAATCCAAGAACCTGGCACAGAATATCACTTGGTGGCCGCAGAACCTACAATCAACGCGAACGATTTAAGCTTTTTCGACTGCCTTCTAGTCTATCTTTGAGCAGCTACAGTTCTATGGTCCCTAACTCGCTGTATTGAAACAGCTCTTTTGCTGGCAGATTATTTGAAAAAACAGGTTTTATAACTATGGGCATTTTCCTCATATCCTGCATGCGCGCGGACTCGCTTTGGAAGGATCTTCATTGAGAATCCTGAGCAGTCATGTCAGGGCCAGTCACTTTGCGGAAGCTAATACAGATTCTTTCGTCCCTCGACAATGTATGTGTACATAAGAAATCCAAATGTACTCGTGACCAGAGTCACTTGTGCACGCGCATATACTTTCTACATGCTATGGTAAGACATAGACAATTGAAAAGATACAAAACATCATGCAAGCAAAGAAAAAAAAGATCTCATTTTAAATTGCCGCGTAATTTGCTAGTTTACCTCAGTTTGAGGTCACTTACAATAAAGGCGCACTGGGTAAAGCTGCCTTGGCGTGTCTTGTATTGTAAGATGGCGGCTGCCTTTGGAGTTCCTGGGAAATTTATGACGCAGTTTCTGCAACTTGAACTGATTCGAGTGAAATCTGATCACAACGTGAACCAGTCGTACATATTTTGTCGAACAAAGCCACCCCACGAAGTTGGCGATATCATGAAAAGCGTTTGGTCATGCATGTCATGCAAGCTTCTCCGGAAAGAAGATCAGGCTTTGCAAGTCGCTGGTTCAGTTTGTCGGCTTCACATCCAACATGTCGGAAAGACCGAAACAATGATCACGAATCCACAAGCTGGCCATCACATTCGTTGCGTTGGAGAGTCAAATGCCAGCATTGAAGCTAAGAAACTTCAAAGGGAGATGAACAAGGACGTCCGAAGGGGTACGAAACGGCCAGAGCAAGCCCACGTCGAAACAGCAGCTGAGATCAGCGTTGCCAGATGCAGCTAGAATCCGCTAAATCTGGCGGATTTTTTGTCCGGCAGCGGGAAAAACAGCGGATTGAGTGTTTTAGCGGAATTTGCAGCTAATTTTGGGGTTTTCAGCGGATTCTAGCGGATTTTTGCCAATCTATATTCAAGTAGCCTGTGCGGAAAGGTTTTTTAAACAGCTCGCCCATTTTTCTGCGACTCTTGAGACAGTTTTGTTCGTGCGTTGAGGTCTGAAGGGTCATTGTTGACAAGGGATGGGGTAGGCAACACAATAATTTCGACTATGGGTCTACGATTTTGAATAAAAGACCGTATTTGACAACAAATTCATAGTTGAGCGCTCAGTCGGTGTTACAGTAGGCCTAACCACAGTCGTCCAGCCTTTGGCACGAGTGTGGGTCTCAATGGCAGTTCCCCTTTCTTCTGTCCCCCTTGTTTGGTGTAACAAGAAATTTCTTTTTTCCCTCCCCCTGGCCTTCGAACCCCTCGCCTGTATAAACGATCCTTGAAAAATGTAGTAGATGGTACAGTACAGCAATTGAGCATATGTTAGTAAACGTCTCCTCATATGCCGCTATCTGCTGTATTCCATGTTTTATTAGCTAAAATAGCTCAGTTCTGCGACAAACTTTTGGCGAATTTTTTTAGCGGATTTCTTAACATAGATAGCGGATTTTTAGCGGATTTTCAGGACCCAGGCAGCGTATTTTAAGTTTTTCATCTGGCAACGCTGGCTGAGATCGACGTTCGCTTCGCGGACAGCGACGATCTTTGTGAGGAAGTCGAGTCGGCATTCCCTCAAGACAAGAAAGCTCGTAGAAGCTTGTTCCGACACGCGGAAAGAGGCATCATTCCCGTTGACAATCCTCGTCGACCTCTGGGTCCCACACAACGGGGAAGATATGCGGTGGAAGGAAGTCGCTTCTTCAACGAAAGGTGGCTCCTTTATGAGTCACCTGAGGACGAATCGCTGCTGCTTATTTTCGCTAGCGATTTGGATTTGGAGACGCTGCATTAATCGAACATTTGGATATGCGACGGCACTTTCAAGGTACAGTAGGATATTGATTCTCTGTATGCCATTTCGAAGATAAGACTTAGTTTATCCAGGTAACACCAGATGGCTTTTCCCAAGTGTGTTGTGACCATTGCCGCTTGGGGGCGCCTGGATTCCTGGGGGTGTGGCTTGGGCAGTTGGCTCGGTGAGGAGGAGCCAGGGCGGTATAAGAGCAGGCCGCCGGGAGAGATTGAGGCTCTCCCTTGCTTGTTTTCGCTCGATTCGGTTTCCATCTGTTCTGAATTTGCGGGGAGCCACCCCTTTCGTGTGGTCCACCCCATTGGCAGAATCGTGGGGCAGGCCAGGCGCCCGCCAGGGACTTCGATTAGCATACTCTCAAGGGGCCTCTGCGGTCGTCGTTTCCTTTGGTTCATACTGGAAGAGTCCAGGAGTTGACTCCAGGGCAGGTACTTGGTTCGTCTGCGGATTTGTCTGTGGGTAAGAGCTAGGACGGCTGAGACATCGTCGTGCATTGTTGTGCTTCGTAAAGGATCCTCTGGTGTTGACAGAAGTCTTTACTGCGCCATCGACAGTGGAACTGTTCGCCAGCGTAGGCATCTTAGGGCCGGGTGCATTCGACCAGCAGCCAGGCTAGTGTATCATTGCACAGAGCAGTTGCAGGCACCCTTGGGAGGCGCGGCATACACGCCTAGGGGTTTGTTGAGGAATCGGGGTCTTAGTGATCGATACTCTGCAGGAATAAGCCTTTCTACCAGGCTTGGGCTATTGAGGACCTTGGACCGCTCGCTTGTAACATCAGCCTGAACCCGCCGGTACGAGCGCGAAGAAGATCTGTCACGTTTGCTCGAACAACAACATTACATCAATAATATATTACAAGTGTACACAATCCACGGGTATGCCCGCTTCATGCCGGAAGTAACACCCTGTTGCACCTCACTCCTCACCAGCAAAACAATTCGTGACTATTGTAACCCTCGTGCCTGGTAGGCCATGGCGAGTGGGAGAGAGTAATCGATACTCTTCCCTGGCTGGGAGACGTCAACCCCTCGGGTTGATGTTTCAGCCGTAGGTATAGTCGCAAGACTTGCCTGCTCCAGTCGGAGTTTTTGTCCCGCCGATTTCGCTCGGTCGCCTCCCTCCTACGCCTACCAGGGTTGGTTACACTATGCAACAATGCTGATTCAACTACAGTCAGCACTGATTAACCAATTTGGGACGATTGATCAAGTCAACACGGTCCTCGTCGATTTTGAAATATCAATGCACCAGGCAGTAAGGCAAATCATACCCTTCGTTCGGATTGCTGGTTGCAACTTCCACTTTGGCCAGGCCATGGTGAGAAAGATGGGAGAGCTTGGGTTGAAGAACTACCTGGCAAAGCCGCCTCATCCAGGGCCTGGAGAACTACGCGAGGAAGAACATCCATCGCGCGTTTGGTTTGGGATGGTGAAAAGCTTGGCCCTGCTGCCCGTGCAGTTGGTCTCATTGGGTTGGCATATGTTATCGGAAAGGCGGCAGCTGCTAGCACAGGCTGATCAAGCCAAACTAGAAGCTTTCGTTGACTACTCGGTTGGGTCTACTTTTCCACACCAGCGGTGCGGACCAACCCCAAACGAGAACACCCAAGGCGGACGCTGCCGCCTACATTATATGTGCAAAGCAAGTCGTGCCCACCATACATGCGCGATGCAGTAGGCCACACACTCACATCAGCAACACCATAACCGATATTCATAGATTGAATCTACTTTTACAAATCGAGTGCCCGTGTTCCTCGTATTCCGCTTTCTTCACTAGCATTTCATCGAAAATTGTTTGTTTCGATAAAGAAACGCCACCCCGCCATGCGTATGTGACTGGACTGAAAAGAGACACAGCATGTGTAGTCGTAAGCCTCGCGGCGAATACACTTTCAATGCTCATTTTTGAAACATGACTATTCAAAATACTTCGAATTTCTGCCTAATACAAGAACAGACCTAGTCTAGACCACCTCCCCTCAGAACTGCTCTGGCCTACCTGGACGGTCGATACGTCCGCACATCCAAGTTGTCTGGCACCGACGACCGAACCTCGGCGAACACCCGTTCTTCTAAGTTCTTGAAACACGTACTACCGCCCGTCAGGCAAATGTTGTTGAAAAGGTACGGCTGCGCTGCTGAAACAAAAAAATCTTACTACAATTTTGACGTAGACAAGGCCTACGTGAGATCCTGCTTCCCCTCCGACGGGGGGGGGGGGTGGATTCTTACAGGCTTTGTCCCGTTAAGGGGTCTGCGCCTACCTACTAGGACCATCTCCGATGCGGGCCCTGAACCTATTCGCCTATCCACTCGACCTTCCTGGCCATAAATAAACCATGGCTTATAGTTTACAAAACAGCCACCCTCGCCGGGAATCGAACCCGAGAACTTACCAGCTGGGCATTTGCTGACGACGTGACATATTGTTTCAGGAATTCCCATTTCTTTCAGATCAACATCGGACGGATGGAATAATAATTCGGGCACAGTAAAGCGTTCGTGGTTCATACGAATCAGTTGCTCGTCGCCGTGAATCGATCCATCTTCTTTGGACATCGGATTTCGCATGTAACCTTTCGGAATATCGGCAAAATCGGGTAGTACATATTCCCGAAGAACATTGTTGATTGGCGGTCTGAGTCTGAAAAAAAAAAATTTTCATCGCTGAAAACAGTTTCAAATTATTGATCTTCAATTTTCGACGATGACGATTATTATTCATGTAATCCTAGATATCTGATTATTCATATTGATAATCGATATCTGATCATGAATACTGACCGTCGATCTAATTATTTATATTAATCATCGATCAGATCATTCATAAAGATCTCTGATCTAGCTATATATTTATATAGATCATCGATCTTACTATCTTTACTGATCATCTATCTTATCATCGACCTGATCCTTAATATTAACCATCGATATGATCAGTTATATATTAATCATCGGTCATTCTGGTTATTTATACTGAGCATCAATCATATCATTCATACTGATCATGAATCTGATCATTCATACTATTCATAAATCTGATCATTCATACTGATCATGAATCTGATCATTCATACTGATCATAAATCTGATCGTTTGTCCTGATCATGAATCTGATCGTTCATACTGATCATAAATCTGATCATTCATACTGATCATGAATCTGATCATTCATACTGATCATAAATCTGATCATTCATACTGATCATGAATCTGATCATTCATACTGATCATAAATCTGATCATTCATACTGATCATGAATCTGATCGTTCATACTGATCATGAATCTGATCGTTCATACTGATCATGAATCTGATTATTTATACTGATCAGATTCATGATCATTTGTCCTGATCATGAATCTGATCGTTCATACTGATCATGAATCTGATCATTTGTCCTGATCATGAATCTGATCGTTAATACTGATCATGAATCTGATCGTTTGTCCTGATCATGAATCTGATCGTTAATACTGATCATGAATCTGATTATTTATACTGATCAGATTCATGATCATTTGTCCTGATCATGAATCTGATCGTTCATACTGATCATGAATCTGATTATTTTTACTGATCATGATTCTGATCATTTGTCCTAATCATCGATCTAATAATTCATATTAATCATCGATCTTGAGTTCACGTTCATGTTTTTATGTTTTACTGTGACCCAAAGCAGCCGAAGTGCACTAGCTGGGACAGATACAATCATCTATATATGTGATCAGTCATATCACTCATCATCGAAAATAGAAAATCAATTTCCCAAGGCTATCAAAATCTCAAAAAATTTTAAAACTGGGGAAACATTTTTTCTCAAATTTAGAAAAGTTTTTCTTAATCCACAAAATTTAATTGTAAAATGCATCAATACAGAATCTCATTGTCAGACCAAAAAATGTGAACCTTGCGCGGGCATTGCACACCCTTTTCTTAGCCGTCATTTCAATCCAAAACAATTTAAAAACTGAACTTACTTCGCTAAAGCCAAATCACCGTTAAAATTCATGGACACGTAACACGCATCTTCTTTACATTGATTCATCACGTACGTTTCATCCATAACGTGCAATTGGCTAAAAGAAAAGAAAATCTATCCCGTCAGCAGTAAGATGACGATGGTGGTGTATAGTCAAGGTGATGATGATATTTTTGCTTTTCCCGCCATTTTTAAATTTAAATTTGGAAAGTGCTAGGGTTGAGGACCACCACGCTTATACTGCACAAATATAAGAAAACCCTAAAATGGATGTAAAAATAACCAATGAACTAAGCAATAAGGTGCAATTTTCCCGCCATTTTTAAATTTAAATTTGGAAATTGCTAGGGCTGGGGTACTAGGGGTACTTTGCAAACATGGGAAAACCAACCATGGAAAAAACCCGGTGTACTCACCGATAAGATGTGATTTCTTTCAAATGATTGGTCAACAGTTTGCCTCCGACATTCATTCTGAAAAGATGCGTACTGTAACTAGAGAAATCAATGACAAAAAAACCCAATTACATTACCTTACGACAGCATCCTTGAGTAGACGACCTCTGGAATAGGGCACGATATGTGTGAAGGAATAACCGGAATCCACTACCAGGACGCCATTTGTGTCGTGCGGTCGCTCGACCGTGTATTGGAATGCGCTAAGGGTTGGAGCTAAAACAAGAATTATAACACCATCTACGCTGGAATAGATCAACAGACATCAAGTAAGGCAAGCTGATCTTAGTTTCCCCAACTATAATCGAAAACTGCTTTCAAAACCTTGATTTTTATTGATATGAAGTGAGGTTTTTCCGTAAGGTGTGCACTCCAGCCAGTGCCATGTGCTACACCAGCCTATAGTAGGTGCAGAGTTATGGACATGGTGTCTAGGACCTTGTCGAGTGAAAATTTTGACCCCATGATTGTTTGTGCTAAGTAGTATGTACTTCCTGAGTGTATGATGGGGCGGAAGTCAAAAATATTTTTCGCCCCCTACCCATGGACATGCACAAAAACGTGTTGCTTAGGCGATATCGCCCATATCTCCCCAACCCTAGCCCTTGGAATGATCTTAAATACATCATAACGACCGCAAGATGATAAGCTATCAAACGCGTTTTTTAAAATTTCCCCAAGTCTTATCATGTGTGAGATATTCCCGCCATATGTCAAAATTAAAATTTTTCCCGCAAACATGGGCTTATAGCTCGGAATAGAAGAGCCCCAGCGATAATTTCACCATAGACGCCCCTTGGTGTGTAACTTCAGAGAATATGCGTATGTTATATACATTAGCAGAGCAACGGAACAAGATATCTGACAAAAACCAAATTTTTAGCTTATTTGGATAATGCTCGTCTTCTGAGGCGTGTAACTTCCAAACGCAAGCAAACATCATCTTCGGACATAGCCTGTCTTGTACCGCAGGAAAAAATACTTGGATAAGCGCCATGTCCATGTTCAGAAGTCACAAAGAACCGCGTACAGGACGTGTATTTCTACAGTGTGCCTGTGACGCGTCTGCGACTATTTGCGACCGCAACGAAAGCGCGTGCGCGGTCGCAGACCCTCTAAAACAGTCGCAGACGCGTCGCGGGTTGCGGCCATACACGTCATGTGCCCGATTCTTTATGACTCCAGAACGGATGAAGGACTCATTTTTGAAGCATTTTTTATGCTCTGCAAGATGGGCTATGTCCGAAGCCTATGTGTGCTTGCGTTTCGAAGTTACACGCCTCAGAGGACGAACATGACCCAAAAGATGCTAAAAATTTCAGTTTTTGCAATCACTGTATCTCGCTCCAATGCAACGCATATTTTCTGAATCTACACACCGAGACACATCTATGCTGAAAATATTGTTGGGGGTTTGTCAATGTTTTTTGTTTGAACTGTAAGCTTGTGAGAAAAAATTTAAATTTTGAGTTTTGGCGGGAATATTTCTCGACTGGTTAAACGTAGGGAAATTTTAAAAAGACTGATCGATAGCTTATTATCTTGCGGTCGTTTCGACATATTTTATATCATTCCAAGGCCTAGGGTTAGGGAAGCAGGGGCGATATCGCCCAAGCAACACGTTTTATTTGTATTCAAAAACACAAACCCCCACAGCCCATTGCTAATGGCATTATGGATCCATGCTCTATGCTTGTCCCCTTTCTTACCATTGACCCGTAATGCAGAGTGGAATTGATACTCTTCGAAAATGACTTCATCCAGGCTATCACCAATCGACCCGAAGTTAAACATTGGTTCTGTCAAAATCAATTTCGTATCGTCGAAATCAACCTGGAAAAAAACAACGAAAATGACAAGGATAAGTTGGATGAGTGATAGCAAATTACCTTTAGTACGTCTTTTCCAAATATGTAATCCCATATTTGATGTTGTACGTCCCAATGGACTAAAAAACCCTGAAAAAAAACGTTGTCCGAAAAAGGAAAAGCGTAGATAATCAAGTTTTCTCAAGAAAACTGGAAAACGAGACATAAAAAAAATTTTTGATGAGGAAAATCACAAAAATCTTACTTTTTGAAAAGGCAGGACGTAATACAAACTACTCAGATCTTTGCAATCATCGATTTGACTCGAAATAAAAATACGTTTTCTTTCATTTTTCGCTTTCATAATAGCATTTGGAAAAATTCTGAGAAAAGAAAATTTCATGCAAAAAATAAAAATTAGAAAAAAATTGCTTACTTAGGCGTTTCCGCTTGCGAATATTCGGCTTTGATCGAATAAGCGCCATTATCGACGATAAGCGTTTTAGTAGGGCTGGCTTTCATCGAAATATTTCAATTAAATTTCCACTAAAAGCACGGGAGAAATTGGAGACTAATTACTGTAATGAATTCTAATCTATTAATCATTAGCAGACAACGATTGTGTGGTGGGAAATGGTAAGCCACGCTAAGTGAGTAAAATTGAGATTCGGCATCAGTGGTGAATAGCTTACTGTAACCGCTACAAATGCTAGAAAGGGCCCTGTCTGCAGCTAAAAAAACGAAAGATGCCATACATCTGCCTCCAACTAGCTCACTGTACCTTTCAGATACAAAATATTTTTACTTGGTCTTAAACAGGCATTGAAAAATCAAAAATTGAATTTCCCGCGCATTTAGTGCTTAACAGTTTCAAGCTCCTTACCACAGAAAAAGCCGGATGGTTCGCGCGCCAGCGTTTTATAAAACCGCTTTATAGCCTGAACAAGTTTCGCGTTGGTGTTCCTGCTCTTTGGCGAATATGGGGACCAAATTTTTACATTGGTTGGTCACATTGTTCAAGACTGATCTTACTTGCGCTCATTTCACACACATTTCACATTTCACGCCGTGATAAGGTGCTTTCATGGCATTGCTTCACAGTGCGTTAGGTTTGTGGGAATAGCACTGATTGCTGTGCTTGTGGGTGCTGTGCCAAAGATATAACTGTGCAAAACACAATGCGTAATCGGCTTGTACATCAAGGAGTAGACCACGAACTACAGTACTATCAGCCGCCAGGGAGGTATAGTCAAAGGCTTGTGTCACGGTTTGCTTCAGCATTCATTTCTCCTTGAGTCCTTATGTGGCGGGGGTCTCGAATCCGGGTCCCCTCTCGGGGCATGGGCTGGGTATGGTTGCCCCACGGGTAGCCGACACAGCATAGTAGCGACTAGCGCGCGCCCTTGCCCAGAATGCATCCCGAATTTACCCTAGTCGATGGCAAGATAGAGTCAAAGCTATGTTGACACAGGGGTAACCCTAACGATCAGGAAGGTGAGTATGCTGTGATATGTCGTCCCCATCCGTCTGCGCCCGCTTTACTGTAGGAAGAGACAGGTGTAGCATGCACCGCCCCGAACCCCAGCACAGACACCAGAGACTTTCGAATTAGGCCCTGGCTTAAACATGACTCTGTCAGGGCCTTACCAGATGCTGGCTCCGTGCGGGCGGGATTCGCTTAGGCATTTCCTGGCCTGACAGTCGCACTTTCAGGCGTACATTTCAGTGCGCGGCGCCATTACCGACACTCCTGGTTGTCAGGTGTTTCAGGCTTATTATTACATCATGCACTCATCATTATATGTGTGAAGCATGCAAATGTAATGGCAGCACCTGGGTGAGCCGCTTGGCCTGGCGCCGGCCAGACGGGACACCTTGTCCTAATTATTTTTATAACCAGTAGTCGTACCTGTTCGTGTAGGCCTATGTCTGTGTTCCAGGCTTGGAGAGCGGCAGAGGTAAATCGAGACTAGGAGCTGAGTGGCGGCTCTACTTTTTTACACATGTGTGTCATTCCAGTGTCTTGGATAGTTTCATATATGACCATTTCTGTTTTCATTGCTACAGAATCAATCAAGATGTGTCACTTCAAATCCTGGGGCACCAACTGAGGCAGCGTAGCAAGGTCTTATTGGCAGTGTTAGCCCTGGTTTAATCACATGGGATTCCCGTCACAAAACACGTGCACTAAATCATCGCATGCAAGAGAGTCAGTGTCCTTTGAGAACTGTTCTTATTCTAGCGGGTGCCGTAACAGATACCAGTCTCAGCGAATGACTCTTGAACGGTCAAGACGACTATTCTTGCGAGCGAGGGATGAATACATATATGAACTGTAGCTCTTGTATCACGGCTACACAAGTCTGCTGTGTGCTGCTGATGTATTAGCTGCCGTCATGTTGTTGCATACGTGCGCTACATACAAGCACTGTACAGTATGGTGTGACAAAAGAAATGAATCACCGCACTGACTTTCTGCCTTGGAAGCATGAGCGTCGGGAGGTCCCATGCAGTGCAGAAAAAAGATGGCAGCTATCGGTCGATTAGCACCCGCACTTTTCGATATGATACTGATAATAAATACTGTAGGGTCAGGACTCGAGCATTGCGGAATCAAGCCGCCATAAACTCGGCGCCCTCCTTAAATATTGCATGAACTTACTGTACTTTCATCCCTGCCGTCCCACCAACGCAATCGCCAACACAATCACACCCTCTTCTTCGTCAGCTAGTGCCAAGGGGAACAGGGTGTCTAAAATATCACATCAGAAGGTGGGCACAAACGTTTTCCACGATTTATCCGATATGTGTTTCGTCCTGCACAAAGATTCTTGCGCAAGCACTCTTAGGTTGGCAGTAGCTGCTGTCACAACTTTGATCCATGCACTAAATCTGTTATAAGGATACGTTACTTATGCTTTTGGCAACCAGAACCTGTACATGACAGGACACACTGCACGTGACACACTCCAAGCTGCGTTTCACTTGTTTTCCTTTTCGATACAGTACGCTCTTCCTCACTTGCACATACACTTTTTTATTTTCACTGAAAAACAGGCGGTCATAGATTTGATTTAACAGCACTCCATTAAGCCCATTCCTCGTGGACTCATCACCAGCACAATCACATCTTCTCCAAATCGAAACTATGGTGCACTGATAAGTGTTTAAGACGAGAAGAGCAATAGCTAATGGCACTGGCGCAAATCAGAAAATACTACCCAGTCAAAGCCAGTCGAATGGACTCTCAGGTTATGATTTCTTCGTCTAATAAAAACACCTGAGTACGTCTCCACCAGACTGTAACTTCTCACTTGGCTATACTTCATATTTTTGAAATTGTTCTCATAAACAGGCCATCTGTTGGCTAGAGACAGTGGTGAAACGGGGAGTTATGATCTACGTTATGATGGACATGGACTCGATAATGGAGTCACACAAAAGAGGCATTAAGCGATGTGAATTCATCTTCTGGTTTGAAATGGCGCTTAAAAATTCTATTTGGAATGGTCCATCAAAAACTTATCACAAAAACCTTTGTACTCATACTTCCATCAAAACGTCAGCACTTGAATGGCTGGGTTTGATCAGAAACTAAAAGTGCAATTCATTTTTTGGCTGGCTTAGGGTTTTCTTCCTAGCATCTCAGTTTCTTGAGAGTCCTTTCCGTATCCGGTTTACTGTCATCGCATACAAGGAAAGACCCGAAGTGCAACCTACCAAATGTAAGAAAATCAAGGCGTTCCCTATTGACAACTGGTGACTATCACCCTCTCTTTAAGCACGGCCCAGAAGGGTAGGCTCCGACCATGCTCCCTTGGAAGCCCCCTCTCCATGTGGTCTGCTTGCTGCTGCTTGCCCTTTGTGTGAACAAGGGCGCAATCAGTGGTGGCGGGGGATTCAATCCGTACCCTGGTGAGAAGTTCATGAGTAAGTGGTCATTTTTTCTTTCCTTTCCCCTTGCAAATGAAGATGCAGCAAAAAGTCTTTTCTGGTCACCTGCTAGATTAGTTCTTGGAGATATAACATGCATATGGACAGATGCTTGGGGCCAATGCCGATGAAGATTCTTCTCCCCATGTTTTCATCAGAGGAAATCGTTTCATCGTTTCATCGGTGCACCTATCCTCGAGAAAAGCTTTTGCTTACCCTGATTCGATAGCTCATCCGTCGAAAAAAGATCACTGTACCTGCGTAATCTCTGCTGATCTAGGCGTATATGCCTGCGACACGCTGCTTACCTGAAGCATGCCTGAGGTGTTTTGTAGATCACTGGGAGCTGATGACAGTGGGAAATGGATGACGACAGGGGCCAGTGTTCTTTGACGTAGGCGTCTTCTAGTAGTCAATCAACGGATTTCCTGTGTGGCCGTCGCATTTCAAAACATCGATGAGGCTACAGTAATCACGCCCTGAGGCAGTGCCTTTCTGCACCCGAGTGCTCTGTTGTCGAGTCGATTGTCGAAGACCTCCTACATAAATAGCTTGCCAGACAGGACGCTGTCCGTCTGATCGGAAGTCTGGTTTTGGAGAGGAGGCGGTGACTGTTCACGTCTGCCCAATGTCGACCGAGATCCGGCTTTTGTTTAATCGTCTGCCATCGATAAAAGGTTAAACCGTGTTCGGGCGCGCAACATTTTCGAACAAAAACGATGTTGCTGATTTTTTGTCTTGTTTTGTCGTCTCTGCCTGACGGATGTTTGGGGAAGGAGGGTCATTCGAAGGAGGATCAAAAAGTTTCGTGCCGCGGGGGACAAGCTGTCTCGGATATTTATTGGGTCAAGGAGTCCGCAAATTACAATTCATATTTCATTACTTGTCAGAATGTGACCGACAGCTGTCGCGAAGTGAGCAGTGTGAAATTTCACTGCAGTGCCCCGATTTGCAGTTATACTTATCGATTTCAGAAATGTGAATACACTGCTGACTGCGAGATCAGCAGGTACGGAGAAGGTTCTTACGTCCGAGGCATCAAGGTCATGTACGACCACATGAGCGAGTCACAAAAGTGAGGTCGTACTGGAATATGTCTTCCTACAAGTCCTGATTCTCGTGTCTTGCTTGACCCACCTAGGATATTGTACTTGTGTTGCAACTCCTCCAAGTCGCCGCCGCGAGAATGCTCGGGGAAATTAGAGAAATTAAATGGAAAGCAGAGGACTGATGACCAGCAACTGTGGTCATTCAGACAAGCCAAGAGCAACTCACTGGCCAATGGCGACAGGTTCGTCGAAGTCTTTTAGTTTTGAAACTTGAATTGTCCATACGAGTTCGGTTCCTCTAGCGAGTTGTCCTTGTCGGTCGAAACGTGCCACATCGACCAATCGAATTTCACACTCTGTCCGATCGCGCAAATGAAATCGAATATGGGCATCGATCCAAGATTAGCAGGATTGGCAGGACTCGCAGGTCTCGCAGGGCTTGCAGGTCTTGCCTTGATCAAGAAGAAAGAAGGGTCATCTTCTGCCCCCTCCTGTTGTTGCAGTAAGGTTTCCGCATAGGCTTCACAGCTAAATGCTGGAAGTAACTAATTCTCTTTTCAGCTGTTGATGGCGAAGACTGTGTCGAAGGATGCAGTCTTTGTCCTGGCTTTATAGCATGCAATACTGGACTGTGCTATGGTGCATAATGTGTTGCAACTATGTAATAAAGATTTGTCAGTTCGAACATTGAAAGGATAGTCTTTCTTTACGCGCGCAACCACCTTTACCATTGTCTATGTTTATAATCACATCTTGGCTAATCATTTTAAGCAGGTTTTGTTTTAGCTGTTGCTGAATGTCAACTGCAAGGATTGCTCCTACTGGACATCTGCATAGTTTCTGGAGATCTAAATAGCACATGGCAAATTGCATGGGACCAATGCTTCCAGAAAGGCTCGCGATTGTTAGAGCTTCCAAACAGCACATACGAAAGTGCTTATTATGAATATTCTTCTCCCGTGTTTTCATCGATCGACAATCGTTGGATGGGCTTTGTGCGCAACAGCACTCCAGATTCACGGGCATGGTTTCATGGCGAAGCATGGGAGCAGTTGTTGTGGATACCATCAACACTTACAACACGAACGAATGCGCAGCCGCCATTATGTGGATATATAACGAGATCTGCAGCTCTGAAACGATGGTCGGAAAGAAACTGCAATGATGGATATCAATTAAACTATTTTTGCCAATTTCTAATAATGGAATGTAAAAAAGACGGAATTTTTTATTAAGCAGTGTCTGTCGTGCAACTCTGATGTAATTTAGGGTATCAACCCACAGCCATCACCACGCTTATATCGCCGACTCCCATCAGCTCGTTTCTGAACAGTATCGAGTCCACATCGCCCACCTCATTATCAAATCATTCTAAAGGTAAGTACCTTTGATCTCCCACCTCGTACAGTAAATCCAATGCAGATTAAATATGTTTTCTTCCAAAGCTGTATCCGCATCTACGAATATCGCCCAACACCGCCAGATTGGTACGTCTACAACCAACATAGGTAAGAAAATGAGCCTTAAAAAACTTTAAGTATTCATCCTCAAGACTTCAAGAGATTATTAATGCGAGTTGCTGCAGGCAAGCTCGCGAAAAAGAAGCGAGACAGTCTACAGTAACGTTTGGGCACAAAAACACATGCTGTATATACTGTACTAATTCAAAATCAACAGAGTCGGGTGCCCCTGGATCAGGTTTATTAGGACAGTAGTCGCCCTAATAAACCCATGGCCAAAGCTATGTCGATACAATGGCTGATCTCAGCCATGCTGATCGAACAATGTGTTGTGCTGACACTTTTTACCAAAGCAAATTACTAAACGGCTGCCGCACATACTTCAACTTACGGTAAGGCGCAGGGTCTGCCCCGAGGTCTCGAGGGAATAGCAGAAACTGTAGTCAGCTAGAAACCATTCAAAAATTTTAATATAGACCTCTGCATTTTCTTCGAATTCCACTCTGACAGCAAGTACCGTCAGCACTATATTCTTCAACCACTGTAGACCAAAGTACCATGTAAAACATTTATACCAATTTCACACTTCTATGTAAGCAGTATTGAAAGCACGGTGTCTCAACACACGATTTTTACCACAGAAACTACAAGTCGGTCGACCAGCGCAGGTAAGAACATCATCATTCTTTTACCGTATCGCGATTCGATGGGAGGAAATCAGGACGTTCGGGGGGGATCACGACGTTCTCGGGGGGGGGGGGGGGGGACGTTTGGGCGCGATTCGATGGGGGAATAGTTAATCAGGGCGTTCGGGACAGTAGCGATGAGAACAGTCGGTCTCCCTACAGCACATTCGAACTCGCTGAAAAGCAACCGCTCGAGACCGCCAAAAGAGTTTTTGTTAACCGAGGTTGCTGATATTAGATGTTTGACAAAAAACTTTCCTACTGTACGGGTGCAGCAGAATAAGCTTTCCATCAAGTATTTACAGTATATCAACGGCAATATACGAACCTACATGCACACGTACAGTGTTATTCATTCCTCAAAGAGGTCAGGGATCTTTCTCTGCGTACACTTTGTCAAAGCATCTTTTTTGGTTTCTGCTTTTTTCAACTGGGCATAACTAAAGCCGGACACGGTCAACTAGGCGACGGACAACTACTGTAGGCGAATGCGCACTAGGCGCCAGGGGCCAGTTTCACCATCAGCTGGGACATGTCCTAAAGTTAGGACGACCAAATCGCAATGATGTAAGACAGGACTTACGGTGTCCTAATATTTAGGACATGTCCTAGGCGATTGTGAGACTGGCTCCAGGTCAACTAGGCGACTGTCGAGTAGGCGATATTACCATTAACTGAAAAAGGGTTCGAAATCGAGACAAAAGGGGAGTAAAGCCTGAGTAGCTAGCACTGCATACAAAATTGCACGAAAAACTTCTCTGGTGGGCCTTACTGGCGACAGGGGGAACAACCATAAAAGGTCAACAAAAGTAGCCTCAAGTATGGTACGAAACGGTGGCTACCATTGCTACAAGTTCCAAACCTACGCTGCGGAGGTGGCTGATTTTATCAAACTGCAAGACTGTCTCAAATCATGACTCTAAAATGCACAAAGTCATTTTGGATAAGGATCTGTTTTCTTTAACATGCCATCGATAAGAACATGAGAAGCAAGAACTGGCACATGTATAAGTAGTAGAATATATTATCCGCACTGGCTTCTTAGTTGTCGCAAAAAGACCAATTTGGCTGCAGGACGAAAGGAGCAGAAGGTCTGCGCCTAGGATACAGTATGAGGGATGATGTCATTATAAACTCTCGTATTATTTGATTGACTTTTTTCTAATAACATAGAATAGTCAATTATAAAATTTGTGTGACTGGCACTGTACAGTGTTATGTACTGCTTTAGAGATGATATTTTAAAAAATATCCAGTATGTCGCCTAGTTTGCCTGGCGCCTGCCTCGCGTAACGTGACGCCTTTTTAAAAATCGCCCCGTGCCTCTATGAAATGAATCCAGTCCGCGTTTCTTTACCGCGATGACCGCCCAAAAGTTCTACAATACGTCAGGGATATGAGGAATGCTATAAGAGGTGTACCGTAGGAGATAAATTAAGAAAACCGTCCTTTATTGCGTAGGGACCAGCTCAATAACACCAACCACCAGTCCACACCCAACCGCCGCATCAAACCACGCGCCCACAGCAGCTTCCTCAAACCGTAAGCTTTCGAGTCGGCCATTTCGATTTAGCAGCAACACCTTATTCGAGATTTTTTACAGAAACTCTTTATTCCCCTGTTTCGTCGCAATGCAAAACGACAGCAAACGTCACGACTGCAGCCCCCACGTCCACGAAGACGTCCCAACCACCCACAACTATATCAGGGCCAGAAAGTTCGGTCAGCCAAGATACCACGACAGCCCTCCCCAGCCAAGGTAACAGCTTATTACACGGCAGGACACGTTGCAATACAGTGTTTTTAGAATCCACTCTGACTTCGCCGGTTCAAGCAAAGACGACGGCTAAAAGCACCAAAAAACAGACCACTGAAGCGGTCCCAAAGACACCTATGGTTTTCCCGTCACCGTTCCCAGGTAAGATCAAATCAATTGACGTATTCGTTAGCCGTATTCTCTGGTGCTTTAGTCCCACCGAATGTTTTGTCCGCTTTTTCCTTTAGGCTTAGGGCTTGGGCTTACGATTAGATTAAGCTTAGGTGCATAGCTTAGCGCTCAGGTTAGGCCAAGCCCAACAAAACATCTGTGAGGACCAAAGCATAACAGCGCCGTCATACAGTAGCGGAAGCCAAAGTAGAGTGCGATTTTCGTGAAAGAGCTGCCTAGCATTTATTTTGACGTTTTTAGGCAGCACCGAACCTTTGCCACCTCCAGAAACGACTTATACCATCGATGTTTCTATTCGACCGGCCAGCGTTGGTAAGAACTTTCTTACTGTTTTGCTGTTTCTTTGCGAAATCGCAGATTCGAAATTCCCTGGTCAGGCTAATTTTATTCAGTTAGTCCAAGCAAGGCATTAGTTTTCCAGTCCAGTCTAGTTTCTATTGGCTCGTTACAGTAGACGACACATTTCTAAAACCAGTGCGTGTCCCCAGTCATAGGTATGTGACTAGTCCGTGAAACGCGACTCATTGTCAGATCAATCGAGAAGATACTGCGCCAAATTTATCTCTTCGGCACTGTATAGAACTGTAGGGGAGTCATGAAGGAGAGGGAGAAAACGTGTTAGAATAACCCTCTATGAACTCTCTCGCTTAGGGACCAGTGCAGAAACGCCAATAATAACTCAACGCCCAGCCGCAACGTCAATCCACAGCACCACAGCTACTTTCTCAAGACGTAAGTCATTGCTGAGCTCTTCTGTCATTGATGGCCAGACTACAAGACCCTTTTAGGATCTGCCCCTTCGTCTTCATCCACAATGATGAATCAGGATACAAGCCCTATCCGCACCAGTGCTAAGATGCCCGAAGCACAAACTACGACCGAACTCGGCCAGGAAAGTTCAGCCAAAGGTATACTGTAGTGACATTGCCATAATGGGGCGCAGGCACGACTCTAATAGAAGACCGCTACGACTACAATAGTACAAACAGAGGCATGAGGCCCCACTCAATAATCAATAAATATAGCACTGACTGAATGTTCGCGACAGTCCATGGACAAGTAAAAATGAGCAAGAATATTAGCCACGCCTAGCTACCCGCAACTAAGGTAAAGAACAAGCGAGGCACGAACCAAGGTTCAAGGACTTACCGCTGTCTAAATGGAGTACAAAATGCATGACAGTTGTTGTGAGTGCCAGCCCAACTGTAACAGCCACAAGTGCCATTGCTGACGCAGTCAATAAAATCTTTCTATGATGGCGCGTGTAAGAACAGCCAGACTGTCTGCCCTACTGGCCTACATTAATGAAGTATGGATATGACCCCTTTTTCAGCCTCTACTCCGAGCATGACTACAGTACCACCAACTAAGGCTGACGAAGATGATTTCAACGCTTGTGATCTCACTCCTTGCCGCAATGGAGGTGTGTGCTCGATCACATCTCAGTCTGACCGAGAATTCTCGTGCCAATGTTCTGCAAAGTTCACTGGGCAGCTATGTGAGGCCGAGGTCAACCCTGCCCCTGGTAAGTGCTTGATAAGAGTGCCCTCAAGCAAAGATACATACCTTCATGTGCAAGGCTTGTCCAACTGACGGCAACCATCTTTGATCACTACTGTCTTTCTGTTTCAGACTCTTCTCTCGATCAGTTTTGCAAAAAAGTGAACGGGACCGAGATTGGCGACTACTGCTATGCTATCCAATATCCAGGCAAGCCGAGTCGTATGCCGCAACAATGCTCCACTAAGGGCGGCCAGTTGTTCCAGTTCCCCACACCCGAGCTGCTGACCACGCTCCTGAAACAACTCAATCTGCCAACGAGTCTCTTGATCGGGCTCGGCCTGAACATAACCATCAACGAAGCGGGAAATCCGATACTGGACCCGGAAACTTCACCAGTCGGCATCATGAGCAAGATGAGCGAATCTGGAGTCACATTCACCAAAGAGGGATGTGCCGGCCTGCAGCAGTTCCTGGGTGGTTACCAAGTTATCGGTGATAGATGCAATACTGTCAGCCCCTATTTCTGTCGGTTCAGCACCACCCCCACATTCCGCAAACCAAAAGCGGCCCCGACGGGTGCCAAGA
Source organism: Mesodorylaimus sp. YZB2_4 (assembly GCA_030248295.1). NCBI lineage: Eukaryota > Metazoa > Nematoda > Enoplea > Dorylaimida > Dorylaimidae > Mesodorylaimus > Mesodorylaimus sp. YZB2_4. The sequence goes on along the minus strand of JASANH010000918.1, from coordinate 1,818 downwards.
CGTCGAAGCCAATGGTCACGTGCAGGGGTCGTGGATGCTACGAGGATGGAACCGAAGCGTGCAGCATGAAGGCCGAATGCGTGTGCAAGCCGGGCTACGAAGGAGCCGCCTGCGAGTTCAACAACACCATATGCGATTTCAGGCCATGCAAATTCGGTGAATGCATTAATCTGGTCTACGATTTCCGTTGCGAGTGCGAGGAGGGAATCGCCGGCCGACGATGCGATATCATAGAAGACATGTGGGGCAGCCCCAAACTGATGTACAACAACGGGCTGCAAAAGATAGGCTGCACGTGGATCCTAGTCTCCTCGGGCTTTATCGTTGTCCTGTACTTGGTCGCCTATGATGCCACCCCCGAAGGCACTCTCAAACGGCACGCTACGCAAGCCTTGTTCTGCGAGCACTTGCTTATCATGATCGGCCGCACCCCTCCCATCCTGGGTCTTAGCGAGAATGCGTGCGACTGGGTGTCCCTGGCCATAATGTATTTCCAAGGGGCAAACATAGTCCTGACCTTGTTCCAGACCTACCACATCTTCTACATTATGACCGGGGTCACCTACGGTAACTGGGGTTGGACCGGGCACTGGTGGGTCTTTATCGGCTTGGGCTGGTTGTCGCCCGCCGTTTACTGCGCCATCGTCAAGTACGCGGACTTTGACAGTTTGGGCAATTCGTACACGTGCATGGTGGACTGGGGCACGCGCGCCACCCGCTGGTTCCTTCCCATGCTGTTCTTGTCACTGGGCTCTGTGTGGAGTCTGGAACAAGCCCATATGGATCAGAAGTACCAACGAGTAGTCGCGAATCATTTGGTCGATAGAAGGCAGCTATCGGTGGCAAAGGCGGGCCGGTGGGGCATGATCCTTATCAGCGCAGCCTCACCGTGCTGCTATCTTTTCTGTTCGTTGGCTGTCTTCACGGGCTCGCAAGGATTTTACACCACCGCTTTTGCTTTGAACATCGCACTGAGCGTTTTGATCCTGCTAACCTTCGTGGTCACCAACCGTTACATCTACGCAATGGTCAGAAAAATGTGGCGTAATATGAAGAAGAAGTTCAAACGAGAATGATTAGCTGATGTGGACGAAGTGATACGCTGATGGAGGTCCAGCTTTAGCTTTAGCTTTGCACTCGCCCTATGTTTTACGCATGTGTTCTCTGTGGTGGCTTTACATGCACCCCGCAATCTCTTTTTTGTGCAATATCTGCAATGCGAAACGGACTGGACCAAGAGGACTTGATGATATGATATAGCCTTCACAGTAGGAGGTACAGTGTATGTTTATCCATCAGATCCCGTAGTGTCTATTTCAACCACATATATGTATGTACTAGCCCCATATCCTACTGGTAGCAAAGAAAAGGCAGACATTACATTGGCGATGTGAGACGGGTTTTGAGAATGCACTATATGTAAGAGGGGCAACCAACCTGCCGTACTTTTGTGAAAGGAGGAAAATAAAGGTAATGCTTGCCAACTGTGTGGGCGAAGGATGTGCACTGGTTACAGTATGGCAGGGGCGTCAAAAAGAAGAGCGGGGTAGAACTGAAACCGACTAGTCAAGCTCTGATGAACCAGACTCAGAAGACCTACTTTCTCTCTGAGAATTAGACCAAAGGTTTGTTTAGGACATGTACCACACAACACAAGTGAGAAAACGATGTCTAGACACAGAAAAAAGTGCGCAAGTGCGAATATGACCCAGACGGAATGACACAGACTCACCATGGCCATATTTGGGTCACAGTAAACAACGCATGTTTGGAAGGTCGCATTGGATCGAAGCATCTTTCATGCATCAGAAAATCATA